>JALXJV020000004.1:1055654-1085040 GCA_024633595.2 Lepomis macrochirus | reverse complement strand
ACAGGAGAACTGTTCTCTTTTTAACCACGTGATTAAACGGCTACATATAACGTTACCTATAACCTGCCTACGTAACATCTGCTGCACGTCAGAGAGGACAACAAACAGCTGCTGAGCTATAATGAACTTTGGCTTTAAAACTTCGTCCAACAAAACTCAAACAAAGAAGAGCTGAACGCAAACAGGTTAGTAACCTGAGGTTAGCGAACATGTTCAGCATCGGCCGTCTAACGTTAGCTCGCTTCTTGCTTCAGCTACGACCTACAGAGGTTTACTGTTTGTTATGAAAAGATGAACGAGCTTTTGTTTACTTGCCAAACTCGTGGTGGTCGATTAACGTAATCATTTACGTCCCGCTGGCTGCCATCATGTTAATTAGAGATTTATTGTTGATCATGTAACCTGACAGTTTTATTTAGTTGTAACGTTACACTGGTTTTAGAGCCTGCAGGCTTTGTTGACTTACAGTAGTTTAAGCTGTCATTGATTGATTCTGCTCTGCAAGTTAAAAACAGGTTACAGAATAGCTCTGCAGTTTATAAGCAAACGCAGCAGGTGATACAACATTCGTAAAAACCACGAGAGACTTGAGACTTGACTTGGACTCTAGTTCAGAGACTTGACTTGGACTCTAGTTCAGAGACTTGAGACTTGACTTGGACTCAAGTCATCTTATTAACACCTTCATGGAGATTTAAAAAGGAAAATAATTGTATTAAACAGAAATAGCTAAAGATAATCAACCAGCAAAGCAAATTCATTCCCTAGAAATAACAGCTCCAGTATTAGCACTGACATGATGGACATGAGCAGTGGTGCAGTCTACATGATACGCAGGTATTCGCCGTATAACCAGGAGGAACGGTCAAAGATTCCCGTATAACCACTTAAAATAGCGAGATGAGATGCCCCCCCACCCTGAGCCATGGTTCTGCTCCAGGTTTCTGCCTCTTAAAGGAAGTCTTTCCTTGCCTCTGTCGCCTAGTGCTTGCTCTTGGTGGGAATTGTTGGGCTTCTGTAAATAACTTCAGAGTTCGGTCTAGACCTGCTCTTTATGAAAAGCGCTGTGAGATAACTGTTGTTGTGATTTGGCGCTGTATAAATAAAACTGAATTGAATGATACGTAACATCGTTTTGTGACAGAACTTTCACACGTTCATTCATAAATTCAGCCTGTTTGTGTTGCGAAGCTCTGAACTGACGTTTGCTGCCTCCACGGCCTGAGACCGGGGATCTAACGTCAGCTGCCAAACAACCACACAGCTGCGTGGCGGGCACGCTGCACACGTTTGAATTTAACTGATGTGAATCACTGAAGGAGATGTGAAACGATAGCAAACGCAAACTAAACTCTTTCAGTGTTTTTGTGACACTGCAGCTGCAGCAGGTGACACGAACTAAGTTTGACAATGGTTTCTGGAAGATAAGTGAGCCTGAGAGGATGTGGACCCCTTTTTGTTTCCTCAGTCCTAATATTCTGTAATGAATGAGTTTTGGTGACAGAACTGCACACAGGCCTGTTCATTGTTATCACTGCTACTGAAAAACCCCAGGTTTCCATTATTGTTAATAATAGATGCATCTTGCTCTGTGAAATGTGCTTTGAACCAGCATAAAACCAGATTCTTATAACATCTAAGGCTGAATGTAGCTGAGTTAGATGGTGATTAACACTAAACATGAGACATTTCCACCATAAATTGGTGCAGAAAATGTCTCCAGAATGCAGGAAATTAAATGTTTAATGCTAAAAAATCTTGTGGGGGAGGAGCCCCAGACCCCCCATTGTTTATTTATCCATGAATAATCCTTTAAATACTGTTCAAATATCTTCTAGTCTTCATCTTGTGACCCCAATATTTTGGATTGTCACATCTGATATGTCACAATTAATCTGACAATAACTAATCTGAGCCCTGAAACGTCCGTTTGAACACAAAGTGACGCCCTCTCCCACCTCTAACTGTCATTGGCTGTTAAAGTCTTTGCGTTGCAGCCTAAGCCGTCCTTCAGAAGGCTCTCTGTTACACCTACATGCACACTGTATGTAGAGGGTAGAGGTGCTCATGGGACGTCACGCTGGGACGGGGAGTCTGAGGCTGGGAGGGGAAAAAACCTCAGTATACTCTGGCTACACCACTGGACATGAGACAGACAGCAGAGATGGAGGCAAGAGCAGAGTCCAAGCAGCAGTTTGTGGTCAGACTGATGACGACATGGCTTATTATCTACTCAAAGGCTCAGCTGAAGTTACTTTACAGAGATGTTTCTAGTTTTGAAAATGCATTTTAAAGGCTCATTTAGTGATGTTCTCTACTTGCATAAAATTATCAAGATTGCAGGAATAAAGGTCTCTAAAGACCCAGAGGGCCTTTGCTTTGCCTAGCTGGACAGGGACAAACTCCTGGGCCACCTCTCTAAAAACTCGTGTCCTGGGGTGTCTGTGTCTCGGCTACGTGTCCATAAACAAAGAAAAGCAGTCAGCTGTCACGCAGAGACGAGCCTCCTGCAGGATTTTAAGAGGAAGAGGTCAGGAGTGGAACAAACTGAGGAGGAAAAGTTGTTTGGACAGCTACGAGACAGACTGTATGTTCTAAAACTCACGTAGTAAAATACTTTGTCAGACCAACAGCACGTCTTCAGAGTTTGCATTGAAGACAGTTCTGTGTTCACAAACGTGTTGCAGGGAGAATCAGGGCCAAGAGAGAGACAGGAAACATCAGACGGCTCACAGTGGAACATCAGGATAACTGAACACATTTGCACTGTGGCAGCTGCATTAACTAGCAGCTGCTCCCTGGTTTTTATTGTATGTAGTCGGTTTTGTTCTAGTTATTTTATACTCTGTCGCTCTTTCAGCCACACTAACATTCTGTTTTCAAAAGTCATTAGAAATGAGCATTTAAGTGCTTTAAAAAAAAATCGTGGGGCCAAGCCCCCAACCCCGCTTAGCATTTCAGCCTCCAGGGTCAAAGTCGCTCCTACGCCCCTGAAAATACTACAGGGCTACTACCTGATGGCACCAGCGTCTCCTGCGCAGCATCACCGTTGTTTGATGATGCAGAACAGCGGCAGAAACACCGTAATCCTGGTAGCTGCACCAACAAAAAGCTTCATGGCTCAGAGTGTTTGTCTGACATCACTGTTTAATCAGCCCACCTACAGGCTCACCTGTCAGACACCAACGCCCACCTACAGGCTCACCTGTCAGCGCTAACGCCCACCTACAGGCTCACCTGTCAGACACCAACGCTCACCTACAGGCTCACCTGTCAGACACCAACGCCCACCTACAGGCTCACCTGTCAGACACCAACGCCCACCTACAGGCTCACCTGTCAGCGCCAACGCTCACCTACAGGCTCACCTGTCAGACACCAACGCCCACCTACAGGCTCACCTGTCAGACACCAACGCCCACCTACAGGCTCACCTGTCAGCGCCAACGCCCACCTACAGGCTCACCTGTCAGACACCAACGCCCACCTACAGGCTCACCTGTCAGACACCAACGCCCACCTACAGGCTCACCTGTCAGACACCAACGCCCACCTACAGGCTCACCTGTCAGACACCAACGCCCACCTACAGGCTCACCTGTCAGGCCCAACGCCCACCTACAGGCTCACCTGTCAGACACCAACGCCCACCTACAGGCTCACCTGTCAGACACCAACGCCCACCTACAGGCTCACCTGTCAGCGCCAACGCAGCGTCACTGATGGCCGAATGGTCTTTTTAGATTCGCTGAGTTTATATATAACAACACGGTTCCATCTGTCACGTGCGACAGGATGTCTCAGGGTTTTGACGAGTGAGTGTTTCCTCTCACCTCCTTGTTCTCGACGAGACGAGTCCATGTCTGTGTGGCTCCTTCAGGTCGCCGGCAGAGGCCGATAAAGGCCGCTTCTGCCAAAGCAAACTCTTCTTCTCCACTTCAATCTGAGGACAGAAATGAAAAAAACAGCCGTTTAAAAGTCAAAATTTCTTTGCTTTAGTGTTAGAGAAACGTTAGGCCTAAATGTTTTGTAACAAACACGCTCCGTACTGCTGCTTTGTTTGGGGGTGTTTCCCATAATTAGCCTGTAATTTGGATGATGACCAACACTGACACCACATGTTGTCTTTCTAATTTAAACTCTGCGTACTGAAAATCACATTGGACAGAAGAGCATGCACTCTGCAGCCCCTCCTCGCTCGCTCCAAAGTAATATACTGTAGTAAAATAACTGGTTACTTTTATCACCCAGTCATAAGTAATAATATTACTTTTTAAAGGGGTAATGAGTAACTAGTGTATAATTTCAGCATCTACAGGATAAATAAGTAGAACATTTAGTGCAGATTTCCCAATTTAGGGACGCTCGTGCTTTGGGTTTAAATAAGTACAAACTAACGTGTTTAAAATTTTGAGAGCGTCTAAAGTAAAATGAAACATCAATCTAAACTGTCTCGTCACGCCGCCATGGTCCTTCTGCTTCAAGCTCAGTTTTACAGCATCACCTCACTTTGGACAACATGAAGGCAGCGTGAACTTCTAATAAAGTAGTTTTGGCTGAGACTAAAATCACAGCCAGCCAAAACATAAACCAGGAAAGATAAATAAGTCCAGACCCAAAGGGACAAATATACAATTGGCATTGATTATGTAAAAACATCACTCCTGAATTAGCATTTCATGTGTTTCCTGAGAGAAATTGTCCTTAACTAAACAAAGCTGTTTGCAGACTTCACTGGGCTGGTGTTGAACATTTTAGACTGTTGATTAGGAAAAAAATACCAAAAGTTACCTGCTTTTGTCTGTAAATCCACCTTCAAAGCAGCCAGTGGTGAACAGGCAGGATATAGTTTTCATACTCAAGTCAAGACCCCGTTTGACAAAACGATAAACATGTCTGCGTGGTGAGGTGGTCGGGGGGACGTGTGGCTCAAACAAAAGCTGGTCTTTATAATAGTTAAGCTATGTAACATTACATAACTGCAAAGTTGTGTAACTTATGTGACAAGCTACCACAGTTTCACAGCACAAACTACATGTTTTATTTTGAAAGCTCTTGTTTGCCGGTGTGACACCAAAATGTGTGACCTGTCAGATCCTGTGCCCCAAACGGGAAGTTAAGCGCCACAGGCTTTGTTTGCTTGGTTGGGTTCAGACACCAAAAGTACCTGGTTATGGTTATTAGGAAAACATCGCCTGTGGGTGAAGGCACAGAATCTGATAGGTCACAGATTTTGGTGTTACACCTGTCTGTTGATGAGCGCAGAGCGACCCGTGTGAAACGGCCTTATTTAAACCCTGTAACAACAATTCACAAGATTTTTTTAATAAGTTGCCAAAACCTTTAACATAAGAACGATTTAAAAAGCAACCAATCATACAGCAAAGTGCAGCCTGTGTAGGTGAAGGAGAGGCTAGGAGACAGCAGCTCCCCTGAAAGCACGACTTTTATTTTGGCGGTCTCTAAAATATTGACAGCATGCTTCATTGTCATTCATCTTTATATTTCTCTAACATCATGGATCCGTGGGTAAATTCAGGAGCGTCAGACTTCATCCAGCCAGAGGAATAATCACCGCCCGCCCGCAGCGGGTCAGTCGCCCCGCTCCGTCTCCGGGACGTGCTGTGAACGTGTCGTGATCGTTCCGTCTGGCTGGATGAATATGATCACGATCCGGGCTCTCCTACAGGGGGGGGGCTCTGCTACAGCTGGGGCCTCTCCTACAGGGGGGGGGCTCTGCTACAGCTGGGGCCTCTCCTACAGGGGGGGGGCTCTCCTACAGATGGGGCCTCTCCTACAGATGGGGCCTCTCCTACAGATGGGGCCTCTCCTACAGCTGGGGCCTCTCCTACAGATGGGGCCTCTCCTACAGATGGGGCCTCTCCTACAGCTGGGGCCTCTCCTACAGATGGGGGCTCTCCTACAGCTGGGGCCTCTCCTACAGCTGGGGGCTCTCCTACAGCTGGGGCCTCTCCTACAGCTGGGCCCTCTCCTACAGATGGGGCCTCTCCTACAGCTGGGGCCTCTCCTACAGATGGGGCCTCTCCTACAGCTGGGGCCTCTGCTACAGCTGGGGCCTCTCCTACAGCTGGGGCCTCTGCTACAGCTGGGGCCTCTCCTACAGGGGGGGGCTCTGCTACAGATGGGGGCTCTCCTACAGCTGGGGCCTCTCCTACAGCTGGGGCCTCTCCTACAGATGGGGCCTCTCCTACAGGGGGGGGCTCTGCTACAGCTGGGGCCTCTCCTACAGCTGGGGCCTCTCCTACAGGGGGGGGCTCTGCTACAGCTGGGGCCTCTCCTACAGGGGGGGGCTCTCCTACAGGGGGGCTCTCCGCAGCGCCACGCAACTTTCTAAATTCTTCCCTCTCACAGAGAAAACAGAGTTCAGGTTGCAATCAGCTGTGTGAAGCGTAATTGTGGCAAAATGGCTGCATTTATATGATAATATTAACAAGCGTAGCTATTTTTATTATTATAATAATATGATTCAATTCAATTTATTTCTATAGCGCCAAATCCCAACAACAGTTAGCCTGCTGGCTGATTTACCTCCGGATGAGTCCGAGCATCTCTGGCAGCAGCAGCCGGAGTTTCTCTGAGTTTCACGTCGCTGTGCAGCTTCAGCTGATGCTTCACTCAGACTCAGTAAAAATGGTTCGCGGTTAAAAGTTATTTGCTGGTCGCACAAAGTTTACAACGGACGACATGTTCTTTGCATCTTAGACTGTGACCGGGTGGCAATAGCGTCTCTCCCTGGTCTCCGGTCCTCTTTTAGCTTCTTGGCTAACAGCTGACCGGAACATTACCGGTCAGGGATCGCGCGTCAGATTTTCCGGTCGGAAAATCCGGATTAATCCGGAAAAATCCATCCCTGCATTTCTTATGTGAGGCCGCCATTAGCTGATCTAGTTGTGTAGTTAGCCAAAGCTAGCATTGCACCCTCTGAGGCTAAGTATGTTAGAGCACACGCTAGCATTAGCATCCTAATCTCACCCTACAGGAACAAAACGTTTCACCTGCGGTGAGTAAATTTTTGCAGCACGCGCGCTCCCGTCCATGTCACCTGCAGGTTACCGGTCCAACCGGCCAAACAGAACTCCGGAGAATCCAATGTGTTTTATACTACGGGGACCCCAGACTGTACCATGTTGGTCGGGGGGGGGGGCTTCTTTAAATGCCCTGAACAACATCAGCTGTTGTGTGTCTTCGTGTTAACACAATATAAACAGCATTTAGACGTTAATTGTTTCTGCAGAGAAATGTTGCTGATGGATTTTCTGATAGATGCTAACTTTGGTTTGTCTTGTGGGAGGAGCTTCCCGCGTGAGGCCGCGTGGAAGAGGCGGGAAGGTTCAGTTGAGCGCCGGTCAGGTCGGCTGCAGGAGAGCCTACGAGATGATGGCGGCTTAGTTTCTTTAGTAGAAGACATCAAACCTGGGATCGTTGGCTCGTGTCTGCGGACGGGAAGCCTAAACACAAATACTACGTAAGTCATGACGCAGTTTGTAGTTAAAGGTTCTGTATGTAGTTTTTCTACTAAAATGAATCCTTTTTTCGTTGCCTGTGTGTGAAGGGGTTGTAATCTGACATTACAATGATCCACCTTATGGAGGACCAGCTCTATCATATTTAAAAATAAATACAGAAATAAATAAACGCTCAATAAATAAATAAGCATACAATTAATTGCCCCCAAAAATACAATAACAACTGTATTTATTTTTAAATATGATAGAGGTGGTCCTCCATACCACCTGCCGGGTTTGGCCATTAACTCTGAAGGCAGGTATTCTTATTTGAAGGCTCCGGGTCGGATTTTCCGTGAAATCCAGTGACAGACACCTGCATGCGAGCCTCTTACGTTATCGCTGACTTTTAGCACTCAGCAGCGGCGACACTGCAACTATGGAGTCTGCTAACACTAAGAAAGACCTGCTCCCAGCACAACGCAGACTCCAACACAAACTCCACGTAAGGATAAAAACAAAAACAGTTTTATCTGCTGAAGCTGTCGGGCCAAATGTGAATCGGATCGACGAAAACACGGAACAACATCGGCAGGGCAAACCTGCTCTTAGTTATGGGTATAAAAACAGACCGGAGTTGGCTTTCATCCTGTTGGACAGGTAAGCTGACATGACTACAAAGCACGTAAAATATATTTTGATTTTGTGCTTCAGTTGGCTCAACAGACAGCGTTAGTTCGCCGGCTAAAGCCGAGCAGTTGCTAATGCTGTCCGGTGTCCATAAACTAAACGGCAACGGCAGCTGTGTGTTCACTTTGTCATGGTCACCCATGATTTTCCTTCACTTTCGGCGTCACGCACCACCATGCACCTGGAACGCTTTGATGTCGGAAGTCGGAAGTTTCAACTGGGAAATATCCCAGTTACGACCAGTCTCGAACACGCCATAATTCCATAAGTCATACGTCATTCTCCAAGCTCGCGCAGGCGCACTGTCACGCCTCGTTAAACCGTCACGCCTCCTGAAGTCAGAGCATCAAACCGATAAACAGTTGTGAGCTAGCTAACCGATTTATCATGTTGTTTACAAAAACGCGTCGCACTTTCACCTGCCACTGTCTTATATACAGTCTGCAACATGCATTTTACTGACGGACGTTTTACCAATGCACCGGTACCCCCCCACCTCCGCGGTAAAGTAAGCGCACTATAAACGTAGTGTTAGTTATCGTGAGCAGCGCGTGACAGGACCATCAGCTGTGTGACTGATAACAGCTGATACATTAGTTCCTATCATGGCTCAGTAACAGCTGCTCCTGCAGACAGTGAAGTGGACTAAACTTTACAGCATAGTGATGTTAACACAGCATGTCGTTAGTGACACTCCAGGCGGTCAGTTTGTGGTTGTCATGGTGATGTTACGTCTGACTGTTAACCACACCCCCATTCTCTGTTTGAGGAAGAACGTTCACCAAAAACGCCCGTTAAAACTGGCTGGAGGGGGGGGTTAATGAAGCAATAGGAGAAAGCTGGGTCAGTTCCTGAAGTCTGACTCGCCATCGCTCCCTGACTCGGTAAACATCGTCAAGTCATAAAACAAAAGCGTGGGTCAGTCTAGGGCTGAACGATTTTGGAAAATAATCTAATTGCGATTTTTTTAACCAATATTGCGATTTCGATTTAATGTGCGATTAATTTTTAAGCTCTTTAACTTCTGTATTATTCAAAATGGACAACCAGTAAATCAGTGTATAGTATGATATTAGATAGATTAAACTTAAACTGTTCTGTCTTGTAGGTCAGGCCTGTGTTATTATGAATTAGGTAGAATTATTATTATGAGCAATAAGATATATCAAATTATAATAATATGAGAAAGACAATTTGAGTGAAGTCATGGCATTAAATAATATGATATAATATCATCAGGTCGGCCTACCTTTTCACCACAGGGTATTATACAGTAAGCGCTCAATACAAAACCCACAGTTCAACCACCAATTAATGAGTCCTGATCTCAGTTCAAATCTCCTGGAGTCCATCTTTCTGTATCCCCGTAAGCAAACTAAAAATACTCAGTTTGAGGTTCAATTCAAAAGTTGGCTAACTAAAATAGAACAGAGTGACGCCTCTCGTGTTTAATAGACAAGCTTAGTAATCCTCCGACAACACCGGAGCCCCCCCGCAGCCTCCGATGCTGGTGAGCAGCACCGGCTTTAACCAGGCTGTAACTCGGGACACACTGGGCCTCTTTCGGCGTTTAGTTTGAAACGCCAGTTTACAGATATTTCCTGAGCTGACTGGTGGCTGTGTGTGTGACGCAGGCGCCGATCGCCACAATACGCTTATCTTAATACACGCCTCTTTCTGTTGTGCGTTTTTCCGTCCATCAAAACCGCAGATGGCCCGACGACTTCACCCACCACCACCAAGTTACCCGCGGTGGCGGCTGCTGCTTTCATTCCATGTGACATTAGTGAGCTTCTGTCAAGCTTAAGGCCATTTTACAACAAGAAGGCAAGTTACAGCGTAACGTGCAGACGAAGCAATAACTTCGTCAGACTGCTTTCCCCTTGGGTGTCATGTGACCAGAGTATAATTGCCGCCTTTGCGATTAGGAAATTGCATTTTATTAAATCGCGATTAAATCGCAAATGCAATTAATCGTTCAGCCCTAGGTCAGCCCGCGTCCTCTGACCCCAGTGTTTCGTCATCCGACTCCACGAATCACCGTGCTGTTGCTGGGCAGATTACGAGCGTAGGGTGACGTTCCAGACCACCCCCTCACCATCTCCCTGTTCTCCTGGTCAGGTCTCCTTATCTGATCCTGCAGAGACTCCCTGGAACTGCCCCTCTCCAAAAACACACACCCGTCTAGTTCAATAAACGATAGACCAACATATAAACTTCTACCTATAAAATAAATCAGATCAATGTAAGAAAACACAAAGATATTGTGAACCCTGAGTAATACACAGATCATGCTGTGATAATCTCTCATCGGCATCGTGTTTCTTTGCTGTTTAGTGTGCGTATAAAAGTAATTTGAAGTCAACAGTGTTGGTTACAAAGTGCGTGGCTGCAGTCTGACCTGCGGCGCTTTAACTAAACTCTGTTAGTGAACGTGGCTGTTGGCTGACGCACCGTGTGGTCGCTGTAAGTGCAGTAACTTTAACATCTTACAGCTGAGTGTGTTAAAGTAAACTGTGAAGATGTGAAACTGTGTCACAGCTGTTATTTATAGCCTCCTTCTTTCCACACAGGAGCGAATTCGTGTGTGTGATCTGTATGAAGGTGCTCGTCCGCCTGCTCTCCTCCCTGAACGCTTTGATAAATGTTGACCACTGATATTCTAAACGAAGCATTTCCTCCGTGCTGCCGTCCCGTTACAGATGGAAAGCCTTTATGGGACCGTGCAGCATTCAGGGCCCTTCAAGAGTGTTGTCAAATGTTGCGTCGGTTATGCAAAGGAAGCAAACATTCAACAGAGACGTTTGTTTCTTTTACCTTTTTATCAAGTAAGAATTAATGGACTCTCCTGGTCGGTTTGGGGGTTGAATGGTGCTTTCAAAGAGGAACTAAACTAAACGCGATGGCTTTCAGCAGAAATGTACAGCAGGGGGTCATTTATATGATCAGGAGGTTCAGACGGTAGCTGCAGAGGTCGTGTCATGAAACTGATGCTGTCCATGCACCTGCCTCATTAAACCTGCAGCACCTCCAGCTTGAGCGACAAACACTGACCCAGCTGGGTGCAAAACGGCTGGGGGGCAAAAACTGTGCCGAACGGTGCCAACAGCGCTAACTTCTAACTCCACGAGCCTGGGCTGCAACATATGGTCCCCTCTGCTGAGAGAATGTCATCAACCAAAGACCTGCTAGGCCAACGAAGAAGTCTGGCAGCGGACACTTCTTCTTCTACTGTTCTTAAACTCTACCCAGATCCGTCCCTGGGTTTTATTCCGACTGACAATAACATGGATCTGGGTTTAAAAAAGGCTTCTGACTTATTGAAGCATTTAGACCCTGTTGTAGACGTCCTGTGGAAATAAGAGAGATGAACTGAGATGTACAAGCTGCTAAAGTTAATCAGAGGGAGGGAGAGTAAGTGCATCAGGTCAAAATGTGGAACACACATCAGAACTCAGTTTACATGTCTGTTAAAGATTAAGTGCAAGAAAGATGGTTGACAGAAGCACTTCGACCTTCCTCAGGCCGTTTTTGGAGTCAGTAGGAATGTGTGTGAAGCCACAGCCAGCACGCCACAACATGAGCGACCGTCCAAGCTGTTGTGTTTCAGGTTCGATTGTTAAATGAAGACCTTGTAAGTCCACCAAGTCCGGCAGCGCCACGGTTCTGTCAGGTCCCCGGCTCGGCGTCAGCGTCTCAGCAGGGACTTGTCGTTCCGTCAGCTTCAGGCTGCAGCTCCACGGGGGAGCATTTCAGAATAAGAGCATTTCGCCTGCCTGATTTTGCTAACATGTTTAGATTTTGTTGATTTAGTAATCAGTGCTTGCTTCCGGTGGGATTAATGGTTTCTCCTTTGTCTATTTTAACAATGTTTATTGTTTGCAGATCGGGAATCTGCACAGGGTACTTTATTTTGAAAACTGATTGCATGCGCTCAGGCAGCGGCGGCGTAGGCGGCGGCGTAGGCGGCGGCGTAGGCGGCGGCGTAGGCGGCGGTAACCCGGCGAGCCAGAACACACTGTGAAAGCAGCTACTCTCTGTGCAGTTAGGCAGCAACATACATTTCCACTAAAGTATTTCGCACGCTTTCATTTTGTTTCCTACAAATATTAAAACGTTAGCATTCAGTCAAATCTGCGACCCAGTGGCGGATGAAGTATTCGGATCCTGTACTTTAAAAAAAAGTACTAATAATTCACTGTAAAAATACTCTGTTACAAGTAAAAGTGTAATCAGGAAAATGTTACTGTCAAACTATTTTATCATTAGACCAATAATATTCATGCAGCCGGTTGAGGTTCAACTATTTTGTATCAGACTGCAGCTAATGATGATTTTCATTATGAATTATTCCACAGATCATTTTCTTCATTGATCATTGTAAAAATTCTGAAAAAAAGGGAGAAATGTCTTGAGCACAGAGTGACCCCTTGTTATAAAACTTGTTCTCTCAGTCCAAACCTCAAAATTATAAAAAATAAAAACAAAAGGTAAAGCAGAACCTCTTCCCCTCTGTGAAGCTGGAACCATGAATCACTTCAACGATTCACTAAAGCTTAAATAAACTGTCGGAGTTAAATTTATAACTAAACATCATATTTTAGAAACTCTTCATGTGTTTTGTGTCTAACTGAAGCTTTCAGATAAACGTAGTGAAGTAAAAAGGAGAAAGTAAAGTACCTGGAGTTTTTTACTTCAGTAAAGGAACTTGACGTGTTCACCGCCGTGACGTTAAGAAAAGCGATTGTCTGTTATTTCTGAAGTCCTCAAAGCTGAGAGCAAACTTCTTTATATAAATGTGAAGGTGTGGATTTCAGCTCTGCGTCTGGAGAAATAATTAAAGGCTTGATGCTGTTTGACCAGCTCATCCCTTTAAATGAGAGACGGCTGATGGGAAACACGTATCACTGATCAACTGACAGGGAAGGAGCTGAAAAAACAATCAACCGTGAATCTAATAAGCTCCAGATTTTATCGCCGTGTTTGAAGTTTGTCTGCCCTTAGTGTTACTGTGGTGTCTCACTTCCTGCGTTCTTTGTCTCTGATTGGCTAAGTTCACCTGTGTGTCATTGTGTTCACCCCTCCAGGTGTATTTCTGTGGTTTGCTCCTTTCACTGGTGCTTTTGCCTTTTTTTATACATTTAAGTAAAGAAAATATTTTTTTAGTTCATTCCACAACAGGAGCTTTCAGGGACTTTTATGTGTTCAGGATTTTGTTGTGATTCAACATGAATTCTCCTCGTGTTGTGGGACTCGAGGCCGGTCTAAAGACAACTTTTTGATGGTCTCGGACTCGACCGTATTTCTACTCGGCCTTGTCTCGGTCTGTGAATTTTATTTCCAAACCATAACTTTGGGAAAATCAAACTGCTTTTTCATTGTCTGATTTATTTTTTAACATCCTAACTCTGATGTGACCAATAGCCTTATTATAAAATGGAAAAGGAGAGTTGAATAAAGATGCTGACGTAGATTTGAGCTCTTACTGTTTGTATGTGGGCGTTTTAATGTGAATGTGGGTCTTTCAGATCAGTTTGAGAAGGACCTGTGATCTTGTTCCATATTTTACTGTGTGTCATGTGATGTGGGGAACCGGTCTCGGCTCTTTATCACCTTCAATCCTCTTGGTCTCAGCTCCTAAGACTGCAAAGTCTTGGTCTTGTCTCGGTCTTGCTAAACTCTGGACTTGGTCTCAGAGCCTGAAAGTCTTGGTCTTGATAAAAGTCTTGGTCTTGATAAACTCTGGTCGTGGTCTCAATCCCTCAAAGTCTTGGTCTTGTCTCGGCCTCGGTTTGGCGGTCTTGACTGCAACACTAACTCCTAACTGGATGGATTTGACAGAGCAGAATCTATTTTCATGGTTTCAGAGCTCATCATGAGGATTTTCAGGTGTTGTGTTCGCGTCCCAAGCAGACGACAGGAGCTCTGGTGTTTCTACATTTACACGGGCCTGCAGAGGTTAAACTGCAGCGCTGCCTCAATTAGGGAGCAGAGTTACCTCCAACGTAAAGGATGGTCCAGCCTTTGCTAAAGGAGATGAGACAGGAAGCAGTGAAGCAGCTTCCCTCAGCTTTCAGAGAATTCAACCAGCTCTCGTCACGGCTGAAACAGTGAGAACCTTTCTGTGTGAAAAAGACTTTCCAGCCACAGCCAAAGTTCTCACTCCTGTGTTCGTCTCTGGGTTTTGCTTCGTCCTTTTTTGCCATCTGGATTTATGGACTGTCCGTTCTTGCTATGGACCCGGTTGGTTGGAATAAACCTCACTTCACAAACCCCTGCGTTTGAGCCTGAAAGCCCCGTTTTGCTTTGTAGCCTAACAGATTTTTCCAGAATCGTATTGAAAGTTGTGTTTTGAATTGCATGTAGAGTTTGAGTTTGGGGATTTCTCTGTGCCTAAACCACAGTCTCCAACCGTAAGTACACAGTTTGCATGAACAGAACATCAGCTACAACAACCCCCAAGTGCAAGCCAGCCACAAAATTATGATTTGGATGCAGAATATAAATATAACACCTTGCATATTGTGTTTGCATTTGCAGTTTCACTTCTCCATGAAGACAACTAAATAAATAAGGTGAACCGAGGAACCTTTTCCAGTCGCAGCCTCACCGCAAGTGAAAAATGCCGATTTAGAAACAGAGTCACAGTTTCCCCTGTGCAGCTTTAAAATATGGCAAAGGTAAATTAAAATGATGAAAGGAATATATCTGACAAACGGCTCCGCACAGTCCTTTAAAAACACACTTTCACCTGCAGAAAATGACACCGTACTTCAGTCTAACCTTCCATGAGCTCGTAAGCTTTGATTGGTTCATTAGCATTTATTACATAAAGACGGCGCAGCTCTGCGGCGCTGCTGCCTCACTGAAACGGATGAATCAGATGTTTTACTTTTTGAAAAAGCTGAATAACAAAAGACGGGCAGCCGGTTCTTTCGTGCCGCGCTCAGAGCGAGGCGCTCTCTCCTCCGGTCGCTCGGAGCGAGGCGCTCTCTCCTCCGGTCGCTCGAGCTGGCGCTCTCCTCCGGTCGCTCGAGCGAGGCGCTCTCCTCGGTCGCTCGGAGCGAGGGCCTCTCTCCTCCGGTCGCTCGGGCGAGGGCCTTCCTCCGGTCGCTGCCGGGCGCGCTTGTCCTCCGGCGCTGAGCGAGGGCTCTGTCCTCCGGGCGCTCGGAGCGAGGCCTCTGTCCTCCGGCGCTGAGCGTAGGCGCTCTGTCCTCCGGGCGCTCGAGCGAGGGCCTCTGTCCTCCGGGCGCTCGGAGCGAGGGCCTCTGTCCTCCGGGCGCTCGGAGCGAGGGCCTCTGTCCTCCGGGCGCTCGGAGCGAGGGCCTCTCTCCTCCGGTCGCTGGAGCGAGGCGCTCTGTCCTCCGGCGCTCGGAGCGAGGGCCTCTGTCCTCCGGCGCTGGAGCGAGGGCTCTGTCCTCCGGCGCTGGAGCGAGGCGCTCTGTCCTCCGGGCGCTGGAGCGAGGCCTCTGTCCTCCGGCGCTTGAGCGAGGCCTCTCCTCCGGCGCTCGGAGCGAGGGCCTCTGTCCTCCGGCGCTGGAGCGAGGGCCTCTCCTCCGTCGCTTCGGGCTAGGCGCTTG
This sequence comes from Lepomis macrochirus, assembly GCA_024633595.2. NCBI lineage: Eukaryota > Metazoa > Chordata > Actinopteri > Centrarchiformes > Centrarchidae > Lepomis > Lepomis macrochirus. The sequence goes on along the minus strand of JALXJV020000004.1, from coordinate 1,069,304 downwards.
TCGTCCGGTCGCTGGAGCGGCGCGCTCTCCTCGGTCGCTCGAGCGGCGCTCTCCTCCGGTCGCTTCGGAGCGAGGGCCTCTGTCCTCCGGTCGCTCGGAGCGGCGCGTCTCCTCCGTCGCTCGGAGCGAGGGCCTCTCCTCCGGGTCGCTCGGAGCGAGGGCCTTCCTCCGGTCGCTCGAGCGTAGGGCCTCTCCTCTGGGCGCTCGGAGCGGCGCTCTCCTCCGTCGCTGAGCGAGGCGCTCGTCGTCCGGTCGCCGGAGCGAGGCGCTCTCCTCCGGTCGCCGAGCGAGGCGCTCTCCTCTGGGCGTACGTTCACACAGGAGTAACGTGGCAGCTGTGGTCACTCAGCCGGGTCGTTTATTTCACACAAACGAAACTCCTCTCGGCACTAAATTGTGTGGGTTGATCCGCTTAACGGTCTGACGGAAGCGGGGATATTAGTATTAATTGCACGCCAAGGCAGCGAAAACACCCAGAAACCCCAGCACACCCACACCTCAGTCTCCTCCTCTAACCTCATTTTTAAATTCTCTCCTCTCTTGAACAATCCGTTCAGACTCTCTGCGCTCTGTTTTCTCTGCTTCTTCCTTTCTCCTCTGAGCGACGGAGCAGCTGATTACAGCCACAAACAGGTGCCTCTGTTGTTGGCTGAGCTCGCTGAGGTGAAGGTCGCCGCTCGTCTCTCCGGCTCGTGGAAAAGTTGCGTGGATAAATGGCCATAATAACTCCTCTAAAGCAGCTGTAATTACACACATTTTTTCTACTTTTCCTTTCAGTCAGAATAAAACCTGACTTGCAGTCAGAAAATAAATTTTGCACAGCGTCCAGGTGTGACGTCCTGTGATTAACGTCCACACTGCAGATTCCGCTCACCGCCAAGTAACACGTCAGCTGTGATGATACATGTTGTATATCATGGACGGCGTTCGGGTAGTTAATCAAAAAAGGTAAAGGATTACACATTACTGGTTACTTTATTTTAAAGTAATGCCTTACTTCACTAGATTACTCACTGCTGAAAGGAACATTACTTCTGGATTACTGCGTAACATCACCTGCACAGTAAAGTTAGGCCTCATATCTGCTCAGATCAACACAAATCCTTCTAATGAGAACAGGATCTATTTTTAATGCTCTTTAATATTACAAAGCTGAACATCTGTCAAGAGAAGGTTAGAGTGCAGCACGATAATGCTTAGAACATAATTTGGACATTAACATTTATTTATTTTCTCCGTGAGAGGGAAGAATTTAGAAAGTTGCGTGGCGCTACAGGAGCGCAGGGATCAGGCGTAATGTTCATCCAGCCAGAGGGAACGACCACCGACCGTTCAGTGTCGTCGACACAGCCGGAGAGGGCGGGGACAGAAGATCGAGCGGCGATGATAGGTCGCTGATCGTTCCCTCTGGCTGGATGAATGTGACGCTCTGTGTGATCCATGATGAGCGAGAGATACAGAGATTAATGTCAATAAAACAACCCAGAATATCACAAATCCTGCATTTAGGGGAGCTGACGTGGTCTTTAGGGGAGCTGACGTGGTCTTTAGGGGAGCTGACGTGGTCTTTAGGGGAGCTGACGTGGTCTTTAGGGGAGCTGAGCTCACCGTCGACCCCCTCCAAAGACGCCTCTGGCAGCTCCGCCATTTCTGCGTCCTCATGAACTGGTGCCGAAGTCAAAAGTGAGGTCGGAAAAGATTTATGCAAACACGCATGAAAAGGCCGTTTGATTTATTTTCCTCTGCTCCCGTTCGGCCGACAGTCCAAGAACCAGTTCACAAATAACTCAATGACTTTATCAGGAACTGTGATGTGATTACTGGAGTTAGTAAGACGTTACAGACAAAAGTAATCTGATTACAGTAACTCGTTACCCCCAACACTGATCATGGAGGATCTGCACTGTAACAGGTGTGATGGAAATTTGATATTTTACTCTGTTTACTGTTTCACCCTGCATGCTTCACTATTATAGTCCAACTTTTCACTGTGAGGTATTTGTCCCGGTGTTATGGCGATTTATGCTGCCCTGTTGAAAAATGCTCCTGTAGCACAATCAACCACAGCAAACAGGTTTGTTTAAAGAGAGTTTACATGTTTTCAGGTCAAAAGGCTCAATGAAAGAAAGATTTTTCAGGTATTGTTCACCGTCTGTCTCGACACAACCAAGATCGTGGGTCACGCACAGAACTGCTAACTTATAGGTAGCAACAGAACAAAGGCACACAAAGTATGAAGTGGAAATATTGAAGTAAAGCTCCTGAAATGTGTATTTAGAACTTGAGTATGGACAGAGCTAGGCTTACTGCTTCCCCCGGTCTCCAGTCCTTGTGCTATAAGCTAAGCTAACTGTTTCCAGAGTCCACCGACGTCTGGATGTGTTCAACAAATAAAATGATCTTACACTCCATCAGTACTCAGACGAGGACAGACTGAGCCGAAGTCAGTTATTTAAGCCTGAAATTGGAGCTGATTGATCCAAATTGGCTATATTCATTAAAACTGGTCACAGATCAGCCTCAGATTACAACAGCTGTCATAGTTTTGTGCTTTCTGGTCTTATTTTGAGGGTTTTGTTCCATGTCTTGAGTTTCCTCTGTGCATTTTCCTTTTCCTCTGGGTTCACTTAGTTCTGTTCTGTGTCTTTGCCCGATTGCTTGTCTTGGTTCTGGGTCGTGTGTGTTCGTTCGTGTCTCTGTGTTTACTTCTTATGTTCTTGTCTGTTCAGTCCGTGTTTCAGCGTCGCGCTCTGTTTGGTTTGTAGTCGTCCTGCTCTGTTTCATGAGCTTGATCTTTGCGTTCCCTGTTCTCTTTAGTTCAGTCCCCGTCGGATCGTTGCCTTCGGTTTCCTGCTTTGTAAATATTTCTCCCCGAAGTTTTGGATCATCGTTTCCGTTCTGGACCTTGGGATTTATTTTTCGCCTCTGTGTGTTAGGATGTTCAGCTTTGGATGACTCAGCCTTTTTTTTATCGACTTTCATTAACCAGTAATATGAAGCGAGGTAACTTGCTTATCCAGGTAACCTCAGGAGCAACTTCCCCATTACCTCGTACTACAGAAGGTGGATAGGTGTTACCGGGGGTCTGTTGCCATGGTGATTTTTGCTGCATCTCTAAACTGCTCCGGGCAGGTTGTCGTCGAGGTTACCTTGTGTACATGTACTTCACACCACATCTGTACTCGGCGTTACTGAGAAGTGCTGATACACAATGAAGAAGTTCTTCACGTTCAGACAGCGAGTCCTGCAGCCTCTGGGAGATCTTCATTAACGGGGATTTCTGAGATGGAGCCTGTCTCCAGGCCATAACTGACTAATCCTGAGTGTTTCCACATATTTACATTAGACTATTTTATAAAAAATACAGAGCCAGGGTGGGGGTTAATAAACCGAGGGGAAAAAATCAAATTTACAGGAACAAAAATTGCAAATTCCCTGAAATCAGGGGGTGAACAATGTGGCAGAAACCGGAATTTCACGCAGGAAATCTGCGTTTGTTTCCTGTGAAACAAAAACGGAACATCAAATGTTTTTATTGAAGTTACATAATTGATGCCAGTAACGTGAGTATTGTAGTCATTTTAACTCAAACTCAGGTTTTCCTAAACCAAACTGCGCCATTTCACAACAATAACCACTAGTTTTATTTTGAAAGTCTAACCGGACGTTGCATATTTATTAACTTTACCATGGAGCCCTACATGTGCAAAAAGGATTCCCAGGAAGTTAAAAGGCGACACCGAGCGTCCGCATGTGACGGGTCAAATTATTCCTTTCTAACGTTTTGAACTGAAGCTTTTTGACAAAAGAAATGAACAGAAAGCCGTTTTTGACTTTCAGGGGTCAGGCATTGTTGGATCGCATGTGGTATAAAATTGCTGCTTTGGTTCAGCGGACTCTCAGTGGGTAACTTTATTTCCTGTTAGCGCTCGCTAAATGCATAGCTAATTTTAGGGTTTAGCTTTGAACACAGGCAGAAAGTGCCAAGGCGCATTAAACAAGACACTTACACTCCTGTCTCAGTACAAAGCCGCTACCTGGTGTCTGACTCGCTTCAGGTGAATTACAGTAGTGCGGAGAGGATGCAGGCGATACCAGTCTGTCAGACGATTACACTTAACAGGCAAGGACACACATTCCCATCCCCTCTGAAAATAGATTACAACAAAAGCCAAGTCAGTTTCAATCCTCCATTACCTCAGTGAGGAGCACTGGAATCGTATTGTAGGTGCAGCGATCAGCGGTTTATTACACTTCAGGTGACTCAGTGCAGCAGGAAATAATTTCCCTCTGAGGACAGCAAAGGGAAATAAAACACGTCAGGGAATGTTTTCTTCTGTTGCATCTGCTGAGAGGAGACGTCTCAGGAGGAGTGTTTTTACCTCACAGATGTAGGGGGGGGGGTCAGGGTTTGGACAGAGCTCTAATGCACGACACTGAGGAGCAGACACACACCTCAGGGGAGTTTAATCCAACACAAGAGGCATGAACAACAGTCACGGGTAGCGGAAACAGGCAAAATCCAAAGTACAGAACCCTGAACATGTGACCGGACGGGGACTGAACAGGAAAACGAAGCATGCATACACCAAGGACTAATGAGCAGGGCGGAGCAACACAGGTGACAGGTGGATTAAGGCTAACGAGGCAGGTGGAGAGGCTGCAGGGGAAACGCAGGGCCTTTCTCAACCAAGCGGAAGCTTCTGGGCCCGTATTCACAAAGAATCTAAGAGTCCTCTCAGAAAACTCTTATCTTAGCTAAAAAACTTTTACCTAGGAGTCTCAGCTTAAGAGCTATTCAGGACTGATCTGAGAGCAGCTCTGAGCAAGGAAAAGACAAAAACGTTTATCTTAGTGAGGAGGCGGGGTTGACCCCGTTGCTATGTATGACACAATCTTTTGAAGACTGTGATTGGTTGGTTATCCAAGAAGGAAAAAAAGAGTGATTCTAGTGTAGGTTATATTCCAAGCCTTTACTTTGGAAATTACATGCGTAATATTTCCTATTTGACTGTTCTCTCCTCTCTCTCACACACACACACATTATATATGTGTATATAAATCCTGTTTTTTATTTACCATGCTGTTAATTTCCTATCAGGTATTTGATTGGCTTGGAATAATAAAAATTGTTCCACTCTTTCCAGTTACACTGATTGCTGGCGTTTCTATCTAAGTGGTGGTTTGAATGTTGGTTTTAATGGATCAAACATGGAATCAAAACCAAGCAGGGCGAGAAAGCCCAACTGGACCAGTTAGTGGAAACACAAGGCAATTCTAAAAGGAAAATTCGGGCCGGGTGTCACAGCACGGGCGAAGCAGAACGAGGGAGCTTAAGCATACTATTAACGGTTCATTCTCGTTGATGCGCAAGAGGGAAGCTGCTATATTCATAAATGCAGTTTTTTGAGCCTGTAAGGTGGGAATGTCCAGTGGAAACGAAATGAACTGCGACACAATAAGAGGTTCTGAAAGTGCTGTAAGGCTGATGATACACAGAGCAACTTTTAGAGCAATGCGTGCAGAGCAACAGCTGTCGTCAATAATAATGAGTAAAGATTACTACCGTAATCCCTTCCCCGCCACTCCGTCACCCGCCCGCGCCGCTATCCATTTAAAACATAGTCATATTTGCCTCTAGCAAGATTGCCCAGCAACATTGCTCAAAAAGTTGCCCCGTGTATCATCAGCTTTAATTGTTTGTGTGATCACTCTGCTTACAGAAGGTTGTGACAGACCCAAATCATCACCGCTTGTTGCCAAATATCCTAATGTAGTGATTCCTTTCATTCCTGCCTGTGTCGGAGATGTTAGCGCGTCTCTAATAAGATCAGTCACAAACACGATCCCTGCACGATCTAATCTATAGCGTCTGATTAACTCTCTGTCATCCTGCAACACATTTCTTCTCCCTCTGCGTCTTTCTGCCATTTTCTCCTCTACTAAAGAAACTCTTAAGCCTCTTAAAAGTCCTCGTCCCTGCTCCTAACAATTCTGAGCTTAAGAGCTCTTTTAAGGCTTAAGATGCTTTATGAATTACTTTTTTCTTTACTAGGATTTTTTTCTTTAATTTTAAGAGTAAACGCCCACTTTTCTCAGAATTTTCTTAGAATTACGTCACTAGGAGCTACTCTTAGCCTTAAGATTCTTTGTGAATACGGGCCATGGTCTACAACGTGAAGTCCCTGAAATCTGCATTCTATTGAAAAATTTAACCAGCGCCGTTGAAAAAGCTTATCAGGAGTCGGCTGTTCACTTTCTCTGGTGAGAACATTTAGTTTTCAGACTGTTGTTCTCTGGACAAACTTATCAAACCTATAACTGCTTTTTGCCGTATTTTACCTGGTCAAACCTGTTCCTGGAGCATCTTGCAATAGTTCCAGCAGAAAGGCTGAAAGTACGATTTATTCTCTTTCTGAAACCTAAAACAAATTAATCTACATCAGGTGTTTTCAAATTGGGTGAATGTGAGCCTCCCCTTAGAGTAGGTAAGAACAGCCGAGCCCCCCCCCCTGTTCCCCAAAACACTGTCTGCCTGCCCTAACCCACGCCACTGCAGTAAATGCCATCTTTTGTGTGTTCCAGGCAATGATGAGTTTCAATAACAACTGATTGTCTGATCAACAACAAATCTTTTTTTAAATTTTATTTGAAGACATTTTATTTTCTTTTTTTTAAGTGCATTCATAAATGATTCTTTGCAACAGCAAATAATTTCCAACTTCATGCAGGCCTAATTGAGGCTACTTTTAAAATCACTGAACATCAGTAGCATATGCCTAACCACAAGTCAACAAAACATGCTTAAAGGGATGCACATCAAAATGAAAATTCTGTCATCATATACTCACCCTCAAATTGTTTCAAACCTGTATGAATTTCTTTCTTCTGCTGAACACAAAGGAATATATTTTGATGTCAGTAACCAAACAGTAAACTGGTCCCATTGACTTACTAAAAAATACTATGGAAATCAATGGTTCCAGTTAACTGTTTGGTTACTGACATTCTTCATGGCGATGCCTATATGCGATTTAACCAGGCTGAAGCTCAAATTATTTAAAGTTTTTTGGAATCAATAAATAATTAAAAAAAGGCACTTTTACAAAAATGTTCTAAAATCAGAAAGATTGAAGAGAGGTGCCAGAGAGAAATTCACTTTTCATACGGATTAGCCCATATAAGCAGAGAGCAGTCTGTTTTCTTTCGTTTTGAATGGTTCTGTTTAAAAGTAGACATTTCAATATATATATTTCTCAGGTCTGTAGGATACCTTATACGCTGACTTTCGGTTCGACGAGCTTCAGTTCACGTGCCGCCGCCGCCGTGTCGTGATTAGGCCTAGCCATTGTCTGCAATATATTTATTTCGTATTATTAAATCCTGGTAATTGGTTGATGAAACATTGATTTAAATTAAGATAAAATTATTTCAAAAAATTATTTCTTCAAATTCACTTTAAAGAAAGGCTTTGTGCTTTGTGGAAGTTTTAGTGCTGCTTCCAGAGAACGGTCACGTTCGTATCATTGTTTTTTCCTCATAAATGCAAACACAGAAAATAAAATAAAATGAAGATTTTATGTTCTGGGGAGAGTCAACCCTTCTTCATCCGGTGGGTAGGATTACTTTTGGTTTGTGCAGTGTAGCTAATTCACATAGGCCTATTTATTAAAATATTTAATTGTCTGGGAATTGTGGATCTCCTCCATAACGCTGAAATTGCCGAATTCGGCTGAATGTTTTGACTAATTACGCATACAGCACTTATATGACTGCACTGATTGGCTATAGCTGGGAGCAGACAGTGTCAATCAATGTATTGGAGATTGAGAAAGCGGCAACCGTGACCATTATACTTTTAAACAGAACCATTCAAAACGAAAGAAAACAGACTGCTCTCTGTGGGCTAATCCAGTATCAGCAACTATGATAGATGTAAAGAAAACAAAGTTGCTTGTCAGATTTTCCTAACAAGCTACCCTTTTTTTTAATAAGCCCCAAAAGCGCAACTTCGCAACCCGTGCTGTTTTAACGGGACTTAAAAACAAAAAAAACAAAGTCAGCGTATTATAAACTGACTCGCGCCTCCCCTGTCGCTCTTTGGCGCCCCCCAGGGGAGGCGCGCCTAAAACCGCTGATCTACATAAAGAAACCTCACTTCCTGACTGGCCACTGTCTGCTCTCTCAGAAGAGACACCTTTTGTCCTGTGTCAGCCACCGTAGCTGTCCTGCGCTCTTTAGGTCAGGGGGCAGTGGTAGGCTGGACACGGGGGTGCAATTCACAACCCTCGCCACTAGATGCCGCTAAATCCTTAAAGGCTGATTTTTGCTCCTGAGTGGAAATTGAAGGTTAATTGTGAGGTTAAACTTTGTGGTCAGAACAAACACTTATTGCCAAACACTGGATCACAAATCTGAAGTATTCAAAACAAATATGATAAAATCTTTTTTTTTTAAAAGTGTGATTAGTAAATCCTTTTTCAGTCCCTTTGCCCTTAGTAGAAGAATTAAGTGCTAATTCATTTGTGATTCAAATGAATTAAATCAAACATTTATTGACAATATATTGAACATTTGTTATGTTACTGAGGAAAACGATATTACCATAATTATCATTGTTTTATTGTGCAGCCCTGCTTGAACTACTTACCTTTCGACCTCTGACCGGTTGTGTAAGTGAACGTGTCCCCGGTTTGTTGACTGACCCTGTTGGGGAAAGAGATGCTGAGGAGTCTAAAAATAAACTTTTATTTCCCCGAAGAGGAACACAAGGATTAGTTTCAGTCGTTTATGACACATGCTTCTACATGTTGGCTGATTCTCTAACATTAGTTAGTACCCATTCCCTGCCGTCTGTATTTTCCTCTCACTGGGTGCTGTGCAATTAAGCTAATATGTCATTAAAACACCATAACAATTTAAACAGAGATTAAATGCCACACAGCTGCAAAATGTATTTAATTAAAAACTGCATAAATCACTAATTAAAATGTGGACATATGTATATGTGCATAACGTACACATGCAGGAACTGTAAGTCTTTAATGAGGGCGAATGCTCGCTAATGCTAATTCAGAAGTAATTGACAGCTGAAAGTTTGCCATCCTTAATGACACGGCTTCGCTTACTGCTGCGCCCGTCCTGTAATAAGTCTGAAATCACATAATCACATACGGTAACAGGATGCAAGTGTAATTGGACGCTGTTGACTCTCTGCATATTTATCAGTGTGATTTTAAAAAAGCAGGGAGGTGGTTGTTTTATCTTTAATCTCTCCTGAACAGACTCCTCACAGGGTTCAGGAATACAGAACGACACCCATGAAAAAGACGATTTAAACTCAGAAACGTGACTGCTGCATCGATGTTGGCCGTTGCTGGTCGTCGCTCTGTGGCTTGTGCTTATCCACGCTGTACAAGTCACATGACATTAACACGTGGTTTAGGTAACTAAACTACTTGTTTAAGTTTAGGAAAACATTGTGCTTTGGGTTACAATAAGGATGTTATATAAAGTCACATGACCTACCTCTATTTAACCCATTCTGAGCCGCGACGTCCTCTAAAACCGGAGGGTTTTCTGAAAACACTTCATTCCTCAGCCTCTGTGGCAGAAGGAAACATGAATTAAAAACCGTTTGCAAGCTGACACCTTCGGGTTTAAGCTTTGTGTTTATTCACATTTTCTTTTAAAATCAATCAACAAAATCTAACATTTGTACAAACTTTAATTATTTCTTTACACTTGAATTCACACAGGTAAGTTTGTAAGTCGCTTTGGATGAAAGTAGTGTTGTAGTCAAGACCGAAACCGAGACCAGGTCAAGACCAAGACTTTTAGGGGCTGAGAGCAGTCGAGGCCAAGAACGAGGTAGGGCGAGACCGAGTCAAGACCAAGACCAAGACGAGGGTTTATAGAGACCGAGACAAGACCAAGACCAGTTCCCCACATTACATGACACAGATCTTCCTGACGTACCTGTGATCTTTCACAATAAAATGTGAAAGATCACAGGTACGTCTCAAATTGGTCTGAAAGATCCACATTCCCATTAAAACACCCACATACAAACACTAAGAGCTGAAATCCTCTTTAGTCAACTCTCCTTTTCCACGCTGACCATCGCGGGGGGGCAGTCGTTAACGGTAACAACACATTTTAAATTAAGGTTATTGGTCGCATCAGAGTTAGGATGTTAACAAATAAATCAGACAATGCAAAAGTTATTCATTGATATTCCCAAAGTTCTGGTCTTGAAATAAAATCCGCGTCCTGAATGACCGAGACGACACTGAGTACAAAGGCGACCATCAGAACAGTAGATGAAAGCATTTGACACATCTTTACCTGTCATGGTTTGCTTGAAATAAAGGCTTGAAATATCTCACTTTGCATGAAATGAGTCTATATAATATATTAGTTTCACCTTTCAAGTTGAATTACTGAAATAAATGAACTTTTGCACGATATATGAATTTTTTGAGTTTCACCTGTATGTGGGGGGGTGGATTATCCATATAAGTCAGAAAAGAAAAGCCAAAAAAGCGTCTGAATACCTCGCCAAGCGACATAAGAAATAAGCGCGACACCAGGCTCCAACAATCTGTCCTGCAAACCAAAAGGTCTCCAGCTGCACAGGGACTTCAGACGCTCCTACACTCCCTCACCACACAAACAACGAACTAAACTGACTAAGCTCCTCCGATCCGGATGCAGTAACAAACACACACTCAGACAAATCCTCAGCTGGCAGCAAAGACTCTTCTCTTTTCCAAACAGCAGGAGACGTTTGTTTACTGAAACGCCTCCGTCCTTTAAACCTTAAGCAACATATATACGCTCTTAAACGCTCGCTCACACCGAGTTAACGGCCTAATCTCAACCACATACCCACGTTTTAACCTTTAAGAGTTATTCCTGGCCCTCGTGTCCCTCAGCGTGGGGGGGGCGGGGGGGACATGCTCTCCTCATAACATATGTAGAGCGCGAGCACCAAAGTCCTCCCTGAAAGGCCTGTTTGTTTGTTTCAGTCCTGTTGTGTGTGTTTTTGTTCAGATGTCTTTATGGTAAAGCACAGCGGGGGGGATCCTCCTCTTTCCTTCTTTGTCTCTGTTTCATTTTATCTGTGTTCTTTTCTTCTCTCCGCCTCCTGCTGTTGTTTCGCCACATGTTTCTCTTCCTCGCCTCCTTCGTGCTGTAGATTTCTCTCTTTCTTTGGGCTTCATGTCTCCTCTTCACCTCGTCTGAGCTCCTCTTCTTCTGTTTCACACCTTCCTTCTTCGGACTCCTGATTCTATTTGGGTCCTTTTTTATATTTCAGCTCTTCTCCACCTGCCTCTATCAGCTCCTGTCCCCTCTGTCCTCCTCTTCCTGTCTGTCCCTTCCTCTTCTTCGTCTCTTTGCTCGTCCTCGCCTCCTCTTATTGTCACGCTCCTCTTCCCTTTCATTCCTCCCACCCATCTGTCTCCACATCTTTTATTCTCCTCTCTGTCTCCACCCTCGTCTTCTCTCTGCTTTTTACCTTTTCAGAACTCGCCGTCTGTCGGACCCTTTAAGTCAGCTTCCTGTCCCGTCTACCTTTGCCCTCTCCCTCCTGTCTCCTGCTATCTGACCCTCATGACTTCGCTAAATGACAGAATAGGTTGAAGGTCTTTGCCTCCCGAAGCGACACACGTTTTTCACTATTGCTAAGACACATTTTTTTTCAAACCCTCATCCATTTTCTGGAAACTTTAAACACAAACCCAGCCTTTAAAACACACTCACAGAACCTCTGACAACACTCTCCTCCAAACTCATCTGTGTTCAAACGGTGCTTTCTAACCATGAACACAGCCCGGTAATATGGAAAACGCCGCAGAGCGTTCTTTGGACATGCAGCGTCCAGGCCGTGAAGGTTCTGCCTAAAGGAAACATTTTCTAATTTAAAAAAAGAACAGGAATCACAGCTCTGTACTGCAAGTAATACGGCGCTGAACATTTGTATATTCAAATTAGCTTTATTGGCCTGAATGTGCAACAACAATATTATCATGCAAACTACATCAGAACAATTAACCCCATACATTTCATTAAACAAGTAATTAAACTGTGTGTGTGTGAAATATTCAATTAAAATGAATAAATAATACCGTAAACGTGTGTGTGTGTATATTAATAGAGGAAAAAATACTAATAATTAATTGCTAAATATGTTGTGAAAAATCAAAGTCAATGGTCACGTCTGTGAGCTGGAGGCAGCCTGAAAGCCTGCCGCCTTTCAGACCGACTGCAACGACCGCTGCACCGCTGCCGTTGTTCGTCTGCGTCCGCATCAATGGAGCTGAACTGTACGGTCCCTGAACGGGGCCCCCTACCAGCCGGGGCCCCTCCCAACCAGCCGGGGCCCCTCCCCACCAGCCGGGGCCCATGCACCCACGCTATCTCCGCTTATGCTTCATGTTACGCCGTACATGAACCACATCCAACATTATTTATCAAACTGGGTCTGACTGGATGAATTTAGCGTGAGGAGGATATACGTGACAACGTCCGCTTTTCAAAATAAGGCGTCTAAACAGGATGGAATTAAGATTATATTCACAGAAAGTATAAAACATATTATATGTGGCCATTAAAAGTAAAAAACAAGAATAAAATGTTGGGGAAATTACTTTTCTAATTTCTGTTCTTTGATTTAGAGTTGCAGGAAAAACTTTAAATAAATTGACTTTTGTTTCTGTGTCATCACCGCTTAGAGCTCTACATTTATGATTAAATAGTTTACTAGAGCACAAAGTTCTTCTTAGAAAGCCTCTCACTTTGCACTAAATGTCCTCTAAAGTCGGCTGATGTGCGCTGCAGACGTAACACCAGCGTGAACCTGACGGATGACGCCCAGGTAGAAGTTTGTCCCTGCTGACTGCGCGGACCGATAATCAAACGACGCTTCCACCACGCCGGCTTTTGTTTACTCTTTCTGGACCGCCGCCTTTGGTTACGCGAAACTGAACAAAATCAAAACTAAGCTTTATCTTCGCCGGTTCGGTTCAGGATCCGACCTTCAGACGCGGAACCCGCTCTCGCTACATCCCGTGCCGCCGTCACACGGCCGCTGGAGGTCACGTCCTAACAATGAACATAAGTACTGGTGGTGATAAGCCGCTTGTGTGGCCGTAGTTCTGGTGAGGGCGGGTTCCTTTCTCCACAGTTGTTCCTGTGTTTTTCTGGCTGAAATGTTGAGGCAGGTCTGTTTGTTCGACCTATTGACACTTCTGGGAAGTCGGGTCACAGATTAAAGGGATAAGCTGCTACGACGCCACCGGGAGAGGTGACGCTGAGTGTATAATGCCGCTCTGTAGAAAGAGAAGGCGCTGTAGTGCACACGGTGACTCATCTCTGGCCCCTTGCGTTTGCCTCTGACGTTCCTCTGTGAGCTTTAGGCCAACAGACAAAGACCTTTTCCTTCTCTTTGTGTGTCTGTAGGATCATCTGCTCTGGTTGGTTGTCAATGGAAGTTCAGTTCAAGGACAAACGTCTTATAAAACATGGACACTGCTGGCTGCTGAAATCGCGTCAGGCTCTTATAAACTCTGCTTTGGCTGAATTTATTGGCCGTAAAGGCTCGTGCTGCTTCGGTACATTCACGGCCGTGGAAGCCGAATCCTGCGC
>JALXJV020000004.1:1022035-1055154 GCA_024633595.2 Lepomis macrochirus | reverse complement strand
GCCAATAAATTCAGCCAAAGCAGAGTTTATAAGAGCCTGACGCATTTCAGCAGCCAGCAGTGTCCATGTTTTATAAGGCGTTTGTCCTTGAACTGAACTTCCATTGACAACCAACCAGAGCAGATGATCCTACAGACACACAAAGAGAAGGAAAAGGTCTTTGTCTGTTGGCCTAAAGCTCACAGAGGAACGTCAGAGGCAAACGCAAGGGGCCAGAGATGAGTCACCGTGTGCACTACAGCGCCTTCTCTTTCTACAGAGCGGCATTATACACTCAGCGTCACCTCTCCCGGTGGCGTCGTAGCAGCTTATCCCTTTAATCTGTGACCCGACTTCCCAGAAGTGTCAATAGGTCGAACAAACAGACCTGCCTCAACATTTCAGCCAGAAAAACACAGGAACAACTGTGGAGAAAGGAACCCGCCCTCACCAGAACTACGGCCAGACAAGCGGCTTATCACCACCAGTACTTATGTTCATTGTTAGGACGTGACCTCCAGCGGCCGTGTGACGGCGGCACGGGATGTAAGCGAGAGCGGGTTCACGTCTGAAGGTCCGGATCCTGAACCGAACCGGCGCGAAGATAAAGCTTAGTTTTGATTTTGTTCAGTTTGCGTAACCAAAAGGCGACGGTCCAGAAAGAGTAAACAAAAGCCGCGTGGTGGAAACGTCGTTTGATTATCGGTCACGCAGTCAGCAGGGACAAACTTCTACCTGGACGTCATCCGTCAGGTTCACGCTGGTGTTCGTCTGCAGCGCACATCAGCCGACTTTAGAGGACATTTAGTGCAAAGTGAGAGGCTTTCTAAGAAGAACTTTGTGCTCTAGTAAACTATTTAATCATAAATGTAGAGCTCTAAACGGTGATGACACAGAAACAAAAGTCAATTTATTTAAAGTTTTTCCTGCAACTCTAAATCAAAGAACAGAAATTAGAAAAGTAATTTCCCCAACATTTTATTCTTGTTTTTTACTTTTAATGGCCACATATAATATGTTTTATACTTTCTGTGAATATAATCTTAATTCCATCCTGTTTAGACGCCTTATTTTGAAAAGCGGACGTTGTCACGTATATCCTCCTCACGCTAAATTCATCCAGTCAGACCCAGTTTGATAAATAATGTTGGATGTGGTTCATGTACGGCGTAACATGAAGCATAAGCGGAGATAGCGTGGGTGCATGGGCCCCGGCTGGTGGGGAGGGGCCCCGGCTGGTTGGGAGGGGCCCCGGCTGGTAGGGGGCCCCGTTCAGGGACCGTACAGTTCAGCTCCATTGATGCGGACGCAGACGAACAACGACGCGCGGTGCAGCGGTCGTTGCAGTCGGTCTGAAAGGCGGCAGGCTTTCAGGCTGCCTCCAGCTCCTGAGCGTGACCATTGACTTTGATTTTTTCACAACATATTTAGCAATTAATTATTAGTATTTTTCCTCTATTAATATACACACACACACGTTTACGGTATTATTTATTCATTTTAATTGAATATTTCACACACACACAGTTTAATTACTTGTTTAATGAAATGTATGGGGTTAATTGTTCTGATGTAGTTTGCATGATAATATTGTTGTTGCACATTCAGGCCAATAAAGCTAATTTGAATATACAAATGTTCAGCGCCGTATTACTTGCAGTACAGAGCTGTGATTCCTGTTCTTTTTTAAATTAGAAAATGTTTCCTTTAGGCAGAACCTTCACGGCCTGGACGCTGCGTGTCCAAAGAACGCTCTGCGGCGTTTTCCATATTACCGGGCTGTGTTCATGGTTAGAAAGCACCGTTTGAACACAGAAGAGTTTGGAGGCGAGTGTTGTCAGAGGTTCTGTGAGTGTGTTTTAAAGGCTGGGTTTGTGTTTAAAGTTTCCAGAAAATGGATGAGGGTTTGAAAAAATGTGTCTTAGCAATAGTGAAAAACGTGTGTCGCTTCGGGAGGCAAAGACCTTCAACCTATTCTGTCATTTAGCGAAGTCATGAGGGTCAGATAACAGGAGACAGGAGGGAGAGGGCAAAGGTAGACGGGACAGGAAGCTGACTTAAAGGGTCCGACAGACGGCGAGTTCTGAAAAGGTAAAAAGCAGAGAGAAGCGAGGGTGGAGACAGAGAGGAGAATAAAAGATGTGGAGACAGATGGGTGGGAGGAATGAAAGGGAAGAGGAGCGTGACAATAAGAGGAGGCGAGGACGAGCAAAGAGACGAAGAAGAGGAAGGGACAGACAGGAAGAGGAGGACAGAGGGGACAGGAGCTGATAGAGGCAGGTGGAGAAGAGCTGAAATATAAAAAAGGACCCAAATAGAATCAGGAGTCCGAAGAAGGAAGGTGTGAAACAGAAGAAGAGAGGAGCACAGGCGAGGTGAAGAGGAGACATGAAGCCCAAAGAAGAGAGAAATCTACAGCACGAAGGAGGCGAGGAAGAGAAACATGTGGCGACACAACAGCAGGAGGCGGAGAGAAGAAAAGAACACAGATAAAATGAAACAGAGACAAAGAAGGAAAGAGGAGGATCCCCAGCTGTGCTTCACCATAAAGACATCTGAACAAAACACACACAACAGGACTGAAACAAACAAACAGGCCTTTCAGGGAGGACTTTGGTGCTCGGTGCTCTACATATGTTATGAGGAGAGCATGTCCCCCCTACGCTGAGGGACACGAGGGCCAGGAATAACTCTTAAAGGTTAAAGTGGGTATGTGGTTGAGATTAGGCCGTTAACTTCGGTGTGGCTTGGCGTTTAAGAGCGTATATATGTTGCTTAAGGTTTAAAGGGCGAGGCGTTTCAGTAAACAAACGTCTCCTGCTGTTTGGAAAAGAGAAGAGTCTTTGCTGCCAGCTGAGGATTTGTCTGAGTGTGTGTTTGTTACTGCATCCGGATCGGAGGAGCTTAGTCAGTTTAGTTCGTTGTTTGTGTGGTGAGGGAGTGTAGGAGCGTCTGAAGTCCCTGTGCAGCTGGAGACCTTTTGGTTTGCAGGATGGATTGTTGGAGCCTGGTGTCGCGCTTATTTCTTATGTCGCTTGGCGAGGTATTCCTACGCTTTTTTGGCTTTTCTTTTCTGACTTATATGGATAATCCACCCCCCCACATACAGGTGAAACTCAAAAAATTCATATATCGTGCAAAAGTTCATTTATTTCAGTAATTCAACTTGAAAGGTGAAACTAATATATTATATAGACTCATTTCATGCAAAGTGAGATATTTCAAGCCTTTATTTCAAACAAACCATGACAGGTAAAGATGTGTCAAATGCTTTCATCTACTGTTTTGATGGTCGCCTTTGTACTCAGTGTCGTCTCGGTCATTCAGGACGCGGATTTTATTTCAAGACCAGAACTTTGGGAATATCAATGAATAACTTTTGCATTGTCTGATTTATTTGTTAACATCCTAACTCTGATGCGACCAATAACCTTAATTTAAAATGTGTTGTTACCGTTAATCGACTGCCCCAGCGATGGTCAGCGTGGAAAAGGAGAGTTGACTAAAGAGGATTTCAGCTCTTAGTGTTTGTATGTGGGTGTTTTAATGGGAATGTGGATCTTTCAGACCAATTTGAGGCGTTACCTGTGATCTTTCACATTTTATTGTGAAAGATCACAGGTACGATCAGGAAGATCTGTGTCATGTAATGTGGGGAACTGGTCTTGGTCTTGTCTCGGTCTCTATAAACCCTCGTCTTGGTCTTGGTCTTGACTTCGGTCTCGCCCTACCTCGTTCTTGGCCTCGACTGCTCTCAGCCCCTAAAAGTCTTGGTCTTGACCTGGTCTTGGGTTCGGTCTTGACTACAACACTACTTTCATCCAAAGCGACTTACAAACTTACCTGTGTGAATTCAAGTGTAAAGAAATAATTAAAGTTTGTACAAATGTTTTGATTTTGTTGATTGATTTTAAAAGAAAATGTGAATAAACACAAAGCTTAAACCCGAAGGTGTCAGCTTGCAAGCGGTTTTAATTCACGTTTCCTTCTGCCACAGAGGCTGAGGAATGAAGTGTTTTCAGAAAACCCTCCGGTTTTAGAGGACGTCGCTGGCTCAGAATGGGTTAAATAGAGGTTAAGTCATGAGACTTTATATAACATCCTTATTGTAACCCAAAGCACAATGTTTTCCTAAACTTAAACAAGTAGTTTAGTTACCTAAACCACGTGTTAATGTCATGTGACTTGTATAGCGTGGATAAGCACAAGCCACAGAGCTGACGACCAGCAACGGCCAACATCGATGCAGCAGTCGCACAAATAGTCCCAGAAGTGGAATTCCTTATCAAAAGGTCGAAAGACAGTCACATGGAAAAGGTACAATAATAAATTTAATTCTCTATTTAGTAACAATAAAGCTGATAATTAGAGTAAAACTTTTTACCGCTAACACACGTTTCTGAGTTTAAATCGTCTTTTTCATGGGTGTCGTTCTGTATTCCTGAACCCTGTGAGGAGTCTGTTCAGGAGAGATTAAAGATAAAACAACCACCTCCCTGCTTTTTAAAATCACACTGATAAATATGCAGAGAGTCAACAGCGTCCAATTACACTTGCATCCTGTTACTGTATGTGATTATGTGATTTCAGACTTATTACAGGACGGGCGCAGCAGTGAGCGAAGCCGTGTCATTAAGGATGGCAAACTTTCAGCTGTCAATTACTTCTGAATTAGCATTAGCGAGCATTCAGCCCTCATTAAAGACTTACAGTTCCTGCATGTATGCGTTATGCACATATACATATGTCCACATTTTAATTAGTGATTTATGCAGTTTTTAATTAAATACATTTTGCAGCTGTGTGGCATTTAATCTCTGTTTAAATTGTTATGGTGTTTTAACATATTAGCTTAATTGCACAGCACCCAGTGAGAGGAAAATACAGACGGCAGGGAATGGGTACTAACTAATGTTAGAGAATCAGCCAACATGTAGAAGCATGTGTCATAAGCGACTGAAACTAATCCTTGTGTTCCTCTTCGGGAAATAAAAGTTTATTTTAGACTCCTCAGCATCTCTTTCCCAACAGGGTCAGTCAACAAACCGGGGACACGTTCACTTACACAACCGGTCAGAGGTCGAAAGCTAAGTAGTTCAAGCAGGGCGGCGCAATAAAACAATAATGATAATTATGGTAATATCGTTTTCCTCAGTAACATAACTAATGTTCAATATATTGTCAATAAATGTTTGATTTAATTCATTTAAATCACAAATGAATTAGCACTTAATTCTTCTACTAAGGGCAAAGGGACTGAAAAAGGATTTACTAATCACACTTTTTAAAAAAAAAAGATTTTATCATATTTGTTTTGAATACTTCAGATTTGTGATCCAGTGTTTGGCAATAAGTGTTTGTTCTGACCACAAAGTTTAACCTCACAATTAACCTTCAATTTCCACTCAGGAGCAAAAATCAGCCTTTAAGGATTTAGCGGCATCTAGTGGCGAGGGTTGTGAATTGCACCCCCGTGTCCAGCCTACCACTGCCCCCTGACCTAAAGAGCGCAGGACAGCTACGGTGGCTGACACAGGACAAAAGGTGTCTCTTCTGAGAGAGCAGACAGTGGCCAGTCAGGAAGTGAGGTTTCTTTATGTAGATCAGCGGTTTTCAATAGGTGAGGCGCGCCTCCCCTTGGGGGCGCCAAAGAGCGACAGGGGAGGTGCGAGTCAGTTTATAATACTTTGTTTTTTTTGTTTTTTAAGTCCCGTTAAAACAGCACGGGTTGCGGGTTGCGTTTTTTGGGGCTTATTAAAAAAAAAGGGTAGCTTGTTAGGAAAATCTGACAAGCAACTTTGTTTTCTTTACATCTATCATAGTTGCTGATACGGATTAGCCCACAGAGAGCAGTCTGTTTTCTTCGTTTTGAATGGTTCTGTTTAAAAGTATAATGGTCACGGTTGCCGTTTTCTCAATCTCCAATACATTGATTGACACTGTCTGCTCCCAGCTATAGCCAATCAGTGCAGTCATATAAGTGCTGTGGCGTAATTCGTCAAAACATTCAGCCGAATTCGGCAATTTCAGCGTTATGGAGGAGATCCACAATTCCCAGATAATTAAATATTTTAATAAATAGGCCTATGTGAATTAGCTACACTGCACAAACCAAAAGTAATCCTACCCACCGGATGAAGAAGGGTTGACTCTCCCAGAACATAAAATCTTCATTAGGGGTCCAAGCCCGAAGTGGGCTGGGAACCAGCGTTTGCAAGACAGCGGTTCCCATACCGCAGTGGCATGGAACCTATTGTTTTCGCTTCGGATTTTTATTCTATTTATTATTTTTTTCTTCCGTGCATAAAACGCATACTGCAGCGGTCGGCTGTAACTCCTAAACAGCGCAACTCTCAGCGTAGCTTCACAGCCCCAAAGAGTACCTCAGAGCGCAAAAATTCGCACACTTCTACTGCTAGGGGCGCTATACGCTAGAGTCAGCAGCGTTTGGGCTTGGACCTCTCGACTACTGAAGGAATATATCAAAACCTTATATCCACGCGTTCGGGGATCCAGCTGAATCTCCTGGTATAGGCCACGCCCATTTCCGCCTAAACTTTTTTCGAGCTACATCGTTGAAAACTGAAAAACCTATTTTAATTAACTCCTCCGAAGCCGCAAGTCCGATCGACACGAAACTTGGCACGGATAATCTCTGGACCGAGCTCTACAAAGTTTGTAGAGGAAATTTTGATCCGACAAAAAATGGCGCAATTATACGCTAACAAACGTTTGCGAAAAACGCTACAAACAGGAAGTGAGGTCATAACTTAGGATTGGAATGGCCGATCGACACCAAATTTGTACCATTCATTTGGGACGCCCCCTTCAGGGCCTCTGCAAAATGTGGTGCCACTCGCCCCTAGGTGGCGCTCTTTAATCCAGAAAATTAGTTCCTCTATAACCACACGTCACATTGACATGAATCCAGTGCCCAATTGTTCAGCATGGTCCCCTGATGCCAGGCACCAAAGGGGACCTAATGTGCCCATAGGTGGCGCTGTTATTGCAGCTTAAAGACAAAATTTTTTTCCCATTGACTTACATTCATTTTATATCTCCAGAACCGCAGCTCGATTGACACCAAATTTGGGTCAATTGTTCCCCATGGGGCTCTTATCACACCACAAAAATTTGGTGCAGATCCGCCTAAAGGTTGCGCTACAATCGCAGGTGAAATGCCGTCAGAAACCCCATTGAAATGAATGGGATTTCAAACCAGCACACTTTTTCACAAGGTTTGGAATGGCCGATCAACACCAAACTTGGGGACGTTATGCGGCTGGACTTCCCGAAGGCCTGTGTCAAATTTGGTGTCAAATCGGCCAAACGGTGGCGCTCTTCATCATATCTTAAAAAAACTCCCATTGACTTACATGCAATTTATATCTCCATAACCACAAATCCGATTGACACCAAATTTGGGTCAATTGTTACCCATGGGGCCCTGATGATACCACAAAAATTTGGTGCAGTTCGGCCTAACGGTGGCGCTGTAATCTAAGCTCAAATGCCCCTTTCATTTCAATGGGAAGTTCAAACAAAGCACATTTTACCCCATAACTGAGGCCTACGAAATCGCACACTCATAAACTTTATGTCTACGTGTTTGGGGGATGCTGCCGATTCCGATGGTATACGACATGACTCTGTCCTATGACGTTTTCATTTCAGCGAAATCGCGAAAACTTGAAAACCTATTTTAATTAACTCCTCCGAAGCCGCAAGTCCGATCGACACGAAAC
Source organism: Lepomis macrochirus (assembly GCA_024633595.2). Lineage (NCBI taxonomy): Eukaryota > Metazoa > Chordata > Actinopteri > Centrarchiformes > Centrarchidae > Lepomis > Lepomis macrochirus. The sequence goes on along the minus strand of JALXJV020000004.1, from coordinate 1,047,430 downwards.
TTTGCACAGACCATCTCTGGACCAAGCCGAAGAAAGTTTGTAGAGGGAATTTTGATTCGACAAAAAAAGGCCGAATTACAGGCTAACAAATATTTGCGAAAACGCTAAAAACACAAAGTATAACATAACTCTGGCTTGGAAAGGCCGATCAACACAAAACTTGAGGACCTTATCTGCCCTGCCCCCTAGAAGGCCTCTGCGAAATTTGGTTCATTTCGCCGCTAGTTGGCGCTACCCAAAAAATTCCCATTGGCGTACATTCATTTCAGATCTCCATAACCGCAAGCCACTTTCATTTACAAATATGGTCTTTTCTGCTCCACAGGCCCCGTCTTGGCTCTGGGGCCCGTTACTATGGCACAATTAATCATGGCGGGCCCGGGACGACTCGCGAGCCCTCCGCGGGGCGAAGGGGGCGACTGGCGACAGGTGGCTTGGACCCCGTTTACAACTGCTCGCAGTTCTAGTTTTATTTTATTTTCCGTGTTTGCATTTATGAGGAAAAAAACAATGATACGAACGTGACCGTTCTCTGGAAGCAGCACTAAAACTTCCACAGAGCCTAAACACAAAGCACAAAGCCTTTCTTTAAAGTGAATTTGAAGAAATCATTTTTTGAAATAATTTTATCTTAATTTAAATCAATGTTTCATCAACCAACTACCAGGATTTAATAATAAGAAATAAATATATTGCAGACAATGGCTAGGCCTAATCACGACACGGCGACGGCGGCACGTGAACTGAAGCTCGTCGAACCGAAAGTCAGCGTATAAGGTATCCTACAGACCTGAGAAATATATATATTGAAATGTCTACTTTTAAACAGAACCATTCAAAGCGAAAGAAAACAGACTGCTCTCTGCTTATATGGGCTAATCCGTTATGAAAAGTGAATTTCTCTCTGGCACCTCTCTTCAATCTTTCTGATTTTAGAACATTTTTGTAAAAGTGCCTTTTTAATTATTTATTGATTCCAAAAAACTTTAAATAATTTGAGCTTCAGCCTGGTTAAATCGCATATAGGCCTACTCACACTCAAGTTGTTCCAAACCTGTATGAATTTCTTTCTTCTGCTGAACACAAAGGAATATATTTTGAAGAATGTCAGTAACCAAACAGTTAACTGGAACCATTGATTTCCATAGTATTTTTTAGTAAGTCAATGGGACCAGTTTACTGTTTGGTTACTGACATCAAAATATATTCCTTTGTGTTCAGCAGAAGAAAGAAATTCATACAGGTTTGAAACAACTTGAGGGTGAGTATATGATGACAGAATTTTCATTCTGATGTGCATCCCTTTAAGCATGTTTTGTTGACTTGTGGTTAGGCATATGCTACTGATGTTCAGTGATTTTAAAAGTAGCCTCAATTAGGCCTGCATGAAGTTGGAAATTATTTGCTGTTGCAAAGAATCATATATGAATGCACTTAAAAAAAAGAAAAGAAAATGTCTTCAAATAAAATTTAAAAAAAGATTTGTTGTTGATCAGACAATCAGTTGTTATTGAAACTCATCATTGGCTGGAACACACAAAAGATGGCATTTACTGCAGTGGCGTGGGTTAGAGCAGGCAGACAGTGTTTTGGGGAAGGGGGGGGCGGGACGGGGGGGGGGCTCGGCTGTTCTCACCTACTCTAAGGGGAGGCTCACATTCACCCAATTTGAAAACACCTGATGTAGATTAATTTGTTTTAGGTTTCAGAAAGAGAATAAATCGTACTTTCAGCCTTTCTGCTGGAACTATTGCAAGATGCTCCAGGAACAGGTTTGACCAGATAAAATACGGCAAAAAAGCAGTTATAGGTTTGATAAGTTTGTCCAGAGAACAACAGTCTGAAAACTAAATATTCTCACCAGAGAAAGTGAACAGCCGACTCCTGATAAGCTTTTTTCAACGGGCTGGTTAAATTTTTTCAATAGAATGCAGATTTCAGGGACTTCACGTTGTAGACCAGGGCCCGTATTCACAAGAATCTTAAGGCTAAGAGCAGCTCCTAGTGACGTAATTCTAAGAAAATTCTGAGAAAAGTGGGCGTGTACTCTTAAAATTAAAGAAAAAATCCTAGTAAAGAAAAAAGTAATTCACAAAGCATCTTAAGCCTTAAAAGAGCTCCTAAGCTCGGAATTGTTAGGAGCAGCGACGAGGACTTTTAAGGGGCTTAAGAGTTTCTTTAGTAGAGGAGAAAATGGCGGATAGGCGAAGAGGGAGAAGAAATGTGTTGCAGGCGATGGATGACAGTGAGTTAATCAGGCGCTACAGATTAGATCGTGCAGGGATCATGTTTGTGACTGATCTTATTAGAGATTCAGCTAACATCTCCGACACAACGCGGGAATGTCATAGCGCCAGAAATGAAAGTAATCACGACATTACGATACTTGGCAACTGGGAAAATGCAACAATGCAGCAGTGATGATTTGGGTCTGTCACAACCTTCTGTAAGCAGAGTGATCACACAAACAATCTCAGCACTTTCAGAACCTCACATTGTGTCGCAGTTCATTTCGTTTCCCCTGGACATTCCCACCTTGCAGGCTCACAAAACTGCATTCATGAATATAGCAGGCTTCCCTGGTGTTGTCGGAGTAATTGATGGAACCCACATCCGAATTATTGCACCGTCGGAGGACGAGAACGTTTACGTTAATAGAAAGAGGTACCACAGCATAAACGTTCAAGTTGTTTTCAGTGCGGATTATAGGATTGTAGACATTGTTGCAAAATGGCCCGGCGCAACACATGATGCAAGGATACTTCGTGGAGAGTGGCCTGAGACATCTGTTTGAAGGACGTCATGTTCCAGCAAACTGCCACTTGTTAGGGGACAGTGGTTATCCTTGTAAACCATGGATCCTCACACCTTACCTCCATCCTGACCAGGGGTCCCAGCTAAATTACAACAGGTAACAGTGACAACATACAATTAATGTGTGTGGACTGTATTTAGAATTTAGAGAACAAATGTGTTGCAATAGTATTTGTAGGCTACTCTACTTCCCATAAATAACCTATCCTACCATTATGTTTTGAAAATATCAACTGAATTCTGTTCATTTTCATTAACCACAGAGCTCACAAGAAAACACGAGCCGTAGTTGAGCGGGTATTGGTCAACTAAAGAGGCTTTCACATTTTGCATGGAGAGGTGCGACTGGCACCAGGAAAGGTCTGCAAAGTGATAACAGCCTGTGCAGTGCTTCATAACATCTGTAAAGCTAGACAAATTGCAGACCCTCCCACGGACGATCGGGCTGATGAAGAGGATGATGAAGAATACCCTCCACAAGAGAGAGATCTGTCCCAAAGTGGGAATGCTTACAGAGCCCAGTTTACTAATTTGCATTTCATGTAAGTTACAGTGAATGTAATATAAAAATCGTGACTGAACAGACACACATTAGCCAACATTTTCATTAGAAGGATATTATGAAGACACAAACAATATTATTTGTTATTAGTTTTATTTTTGAGTAGCTCAATTTTTAGTTTGTAGTACTCCTCCTGTAGATGAAGTACTATTTTCTGCTGCTTTAGGACATCCATCTCCATCTCCAGTTTTTTCTCTGTTAGGGATGGTGTTGGAGCAGCGGCGGTGGCCGCAGAAGACAGGGAATGAGGCGCTTCGGGCTGAGGGTCGCCCATCTGCGATGTCGACGGTCCCCATTCCTCTGCTGAAGGCTCTGTGCTACTGAAAGGACAACACATTTAATCTCTGTTATTTAAAATGAATTTAGGCCAATTCGTTTTCTTTACAGTTCATAGAATGTGAATATGAACATGAGCAATGGCCTAATAAAAATGTGTCCTTATATTGTGTTACTTGGCTGTTGGTTTATTAAAATTACCATTTTTGTAGTTCCACCAGCTGAATCATAGAGCTGTCTGTGCCCTCTTTCAAACCGGTAATACTTGTTTCTGAGTGACCAAAGATGTTGAACACGGTTTGGGCTACTTGGGACAGCTGTTTAGCAGGTGGTCCCCCACCTAGAAAACAATACAGTTGACCACATGTACTGTAGGCCTATACATATAATTGTTTGAGATAAGTTTGCCAGCGGTTTAAAACAAGAGTGTTAAATGCACTCACCTGTGCGTGATGACTCCCGCTTATGTGCTGCAATTTCCTCTCTGGCTTTTGATTGCAACACGCACCAGCGTGTCTCGCAGTCTTCACCGGTGCGCACAAGCAGGGGAATGAACCGTTGATAGTTTGTGCTATAAGCTCCCACGTCTGCTTCTTGCCCGTGCTGTGACACCCGGCCCGAATTTTCCTTTCAGAACGGCCTTGTGTTGATCCACTAACTGGGCTAAAAGCAAACACTGTTCCTCTGTCCAGTTGGGCTTTCTCACCCTTCTCAGTTTTGATTCCATGTTTGATACATTAACAACATTCAAACCACCACTTAAATAGACACGCCAGCAATCAGTGTAATTGGAAAGAGTGAGACAATTTTTATCATTCTGAGCCAATCAAATACCTTATAGGAAATTAACAGCTTTGGTAAATAAAAAACAGGATTTATATACACATATATATAATGTGTGTGTGAGAGTGAGAGGAGAGAACGGTCAAATAGGAAATATTACGCATGTAATTTCCAAAGTAAAGGCTTGAATATAACCTACACTAGAATCACTCTTTTTTTCCTTCTTGGACAACCAACCAATCACAGTCTTCAAAAGATTGTGTCATACATAGCAACGGGGTCGACCCCGCCTCCTCACTAAGATAAAAGTCTTTGTCTTTTCCTTGCTCAGAGCTGCTCTCAGATCAGTCCTGAATAGCTCTTAAGCTGAGACTCCTAGGTAAAAGTTTTTAAGCTAAGATAAGAGTTTTCTGAGAGGACTCTTAGATTCTTTGTGAATACAGGCCCAGAAGCTTCCGCTTGGTTGAGAAAGGCCCTGCGTTTCCCCTGCAGCCTCTCCGCCTGCCTCGTTAGCCTTAATCCACCTGTCACCTGTGTTGCTCCGCCCTGCTCGTTAGTCCTTGGTGTATGCATGCTTCGTTTTCCTGTTCAGTCCCCGTCCGGTCACATGTTCAGGGTTCTGTACTTTGGATTTTGCCTGTTTCCGCTACCCGTGACTGTTGTTCATGCCTCTTGTGTTGGATTAAACTCCCCTGAGGTGTGTGTCTGCTCCTCAGTGTCGTGCATTAGGGCTCTGTCCAAACCCTGACCCTCCCCTACATCTGTGAGGTAAAAACTCTCCTGAGACGTCTCCTCTCAGCAGATGCAACAGAAGAAAACATTCCCTGACGTGTTTTATTTCCCTTGCTGTCCTCAGAGGGAAATTATTTCCTGCCGCACTGAGTCACCTGAAGTGTAATAAACCGCTGATCGCTGCACCTACAATACGATTCCAGTGCTCCTCACTGAGGTAATGGAGGATTGAAACTGACTTGGCTTTTGTTGTAATCTATTTTCAGAGGGGATGGGAATGTGCGGCCTTGCCTGTTAAGTGTAATCGTCTGACAGACTGGTATCGCCTGCATCCTCTCCGCACTACTGTAATTCACCTGAAGCGAATCAGACACCAGGTAGCGGCTTTGTACTGAGACAGGAGTGTAAGTGTCTTGTTTAATGAGCCTTGGCACTTTCTGCCTGTGTTCAAAGCTAAACCCTAAAATTAGCTCTGCATTTAGCGGCGCTAACAGGAAATAAAGTTACCCACTGAGAGTCCGCTGAACCAAAGCAGCAATTTTATACCACATGCGAAACAATGCCTGACCCCTGAAAGTCAAAAACGGCTTTCTGTTCATTTCTTTTGTCAAAAAGCTTCAGTTCAAAACGTTAGAAAGGAATAATTTGACCCGTCTCATGCGGACGCTCGGTGTCGCCTTTAACTTCCTGGGAATCCTTCAGTTTTTGCACATGTAGGGCTCCATGGTAAAGTTAGCAATAATAAATATGCAACGTCCGGTTAGACTTTCAAAATAAAACTAGTGGTTATTGTTGTGAAATGGCGGTTTGGTTTGGTTTAGGAAAACCTCATAGTTTGAGTTAAAATGACGACAATACTCACGTTACTGGCATCAGTTATGTAACTTCAATAAAAACATTTGATGTTGAGTTTTTGTTTCACAGGAAACAAACGCAGATTTCCTGCGTGAAATTCCCGGTTTCTGCCGCATTGTTCACCCAAACCAGCATCTTAATAACCACAAATCCACAAAACCTGAATATTCTCCGACATTGTATCCAAACATTTGAGAGAAACTCTCTGCAAAATAGTGTTTTTTCCTTCAATGAACAACGTCGCAAGGGTGCAACAAACTCCCGCCGTGTGTTATGCATGCAGTGGAAAGTTATATTAGGCTTCATTTAGCAGTGAGGAAATAGGTGAGTTTAGCTCACAACACTCATCATCGCACCTCAGACTTCACCGTGGGTGTATTCAGAAGAAAACACCAGAGTGATTTGGATTTTTTGTGACTTTAATTTCAGGGAATTTGCAATTTTTGTTCCTGTAAATTTGACACTTTCGTCTAGGATTTTTCCCCCTCGGTTTATTAACCCCCACCCTGGCTCTGTATTTTTTTGGACGCGTAAAATAGTCTAATGTAAATATGTGGAAACACTCAGGATTAGTCAGTTATGGCCTGCAGACGGGCTCCCTCTCAGAAATCCCCGTTAATGAAGATCTCCCAGAGGCTGCAGGACTCGCTGTCTGAACGTGAAGAACTTCTTCATTGTGTATCAGCACTTCTCAGTAACGCCGAGTACAGATGTGGTGTGTAGTACATGTACACAAGGTAACCTCGAAGACAACCTGCCCGGAGCAGTTTAGAGATGCAGCAAAAATCACCATGGCAACAGACCCCGGTAACACCTATCCACCTTCTGTAGTAACGAGGTTAATGGGGAAGTTGCTCCTGAGGTTACCTGGATAAGCAAGTTACCTCGCTTCATATTACTGGTTAATGAAAGTCGATAAAAAAAAGGCTGAGTCATCCAAAACTGAACATCCTAACACACAGAGGCGAAAAATAAATCCCAAGGTCCAGAACGGAAACGATGATCCAAAACTTCCGGGAGAAATATTTACAAAGCAGGAAACCGAAGGCAACGATCCGACGGGGACTGAACTAAAGAGAACAGGGAACGCAAAGATCAAGCTCATGAAACAGAGCAGGACGACTACAAACCAAACAGAGCGCGACGCTGAAACACGGACTGAACAGACAAGAACATAAGAACTAAACACAGAGACACGAACGAACACACAGGACCCAGAACTAAGACAAGCAATCGGGCAAAGACACAGAACAGAACTAAGTGAACCCAGAGGAAAAGGAAAATGCACAGAGGAAACTCAAGACATGGAACAAAACCCTCAAAATAAGACCAGAAAGCACAAAACTATGACAGCTGTTGTAATCTGAGGCTGATCTGTGACCAGTTTTAATGAATATAGCCTATTTGGATCAATCAGCTCCAATTTCAGGCTTAAATAACTGACTTCGGCTCAGTCCTGTCCTCGTCTGAGTACTGATGGAGTGTGAGATCATCTTATTTGTTGAACACATCCAGACGTCGGTGGACTCTGGAAACAGTTAGCTTAGCTTATAGCACAAGGACTGGAGACCGGGGGAAGCAGTAAGCCTAGCTCTGTCCATACTCAAGTTCTAAATACACATTTCAGGAGCTTTACTTCAATATTTCCACTTCATGCCACTTTGTACTTTGTGTGCCTTTGTTCTGTTGCTACCTATAAGTTAGCAGTTCTGTGCGTGACCCACGATCTTGGTTGTGTTCGAGACCGACGGTGAACAATACCTGAAAAATCTTTCTTTCATTGAGCCTTTTGACCTGAAAACATGTAAACTCTCTTTAAACAAACCTGTTTGCTGCCGTTGATTTGTGCTACAGGAGCATTTTTCAACAGGGCAGCATAAATCGCTCATAACACCGGGACAAATACCTCACAGTGAAAAAGTTGGACTATAATAATGAAGCATGCAGGGTGAAACAGTAAACAGAGTAAAATATCAAATTTCCATCACACCTGTTACAGTGCAGATCCTCCATGATCAGTGTTAGGGGTAACAAGTTACTGTAATCAGATTACTTTTGTCTGTAACGTCTTACTAACTCCAGTAATCACATCACAGTTCCTGATAAAGTCATTGAGTTATTTGTGAACTGGTTGTTGGACTGTCGGCCGAACGGGAGCAGAGGAAAATAAATCAAACGTCCCTTTTCATGCGTGTTTGCGTCAATCTTTTCCGTCCTCACTTTTCAATTCAATTCAGTTTTATTTATACAGCGCCAAATCACAACAACAGTTATCTCACAGCGCTTTTCATAAAGAGCAGGTCTAGACCGAACTCTGAAGTTATTTACAGAAGCCCAACAATTCCCACCAAGAGCAGCACTAGGCGACACAGGCAAGGAAAAACTTCCTTTAAGAGGCAGAAACCTCGAGCAGAACCATGGCTCAGGGTGGGGGGCATCTGCCTCGACCGGTTGGGGAGAGCAGGAGAGAGAGCAGAGGGAGGCAACCTACACAGTATACACATAGAGGTACAGACAATAAAGGTGATGGTGCTGGTGCTATAGACTGAATGGACTTTTGACTTCGGCGCCAGTTCATGAGGACGCAGAAACGGCGGATCTGCCAGAGGCGTCTTTGGAGAGGTCGACGGTGAGCTCAGCTCCCCTAAAGACCACATCAGCTCCCCTTAAGACCACATCAGCTCCCCTTAAGACCACATCAGCTCCCCTTAAGACCACATCAGCTCCCCTAAAGACCACATCAGCTCCCCTTAAGACCACATCAGCTCCCCTTAAGACCACATCAGCTCCCCTAAAGACCACATCAGCTCCCCTAAAGACCACATCAGCTCCCCTTAAGACCACATCAGCTCCCCTTAAGACCACATCAGCTCCCCTAAAGACCACATCAGCTCCCCTTAAGACCACATCAGCTCCCCTAAAGACCACATCAGCTCCCCTTAAGACCACATCAGCTCCCCTAAAGACCACATCAGCTCCCCTTAAGACCACATCAGCTCCCCTAAAGACCACATCAGCTCCCCTAAAGACCACATCAGCTCCCCTAAAGACCACATCAGCTCCCCTTAAGACCACATCAGCTCCCCTAAAAGCAGGATTTGTGATATTTTGGGTTGTTTTATTGACATTAATCTCTGTATCTCTCGTTTATCACGGATCATGCGGAGCGTCAGATTCATCCAGCCAGAGGGAACGATCAGCGACCAATCGTCGCCGCTCGACCTCCTGTCCCCGCCCCCTCTCCGGATGTGTCGACGACACTGAACGGTCGGTTGTCGTTCCCTCTGGCTGGATGAACCCTGATCCCTGAGCTCCTGCAGCGCCACGCAACTTTCTAAATTCTTCTCTCTCACGAAGAAAAGAAATAAATGTTTACAATAAAATGTCCAAATTATGTTCTAAGCATTATCACACTGCACTCTAACCTTCTCTTGACAGATGTTGGGCTGATGTTCAGCTGCATTAAAAACAGATCCTGTTCTCATTAGAAGGATTTGTGTTGATCTGAGCAGATATGAGGCCTAACTTTACTGTGCAGGTGATGTTACGCAGTAATCCAGAAGTAATGTTCCTTTCAGCAGTGAGTAATCTAGTGTAGGAAGGCATTACTTTAAAATAAAGTAACCAGTAAAGTGTAATCCTTTACCTTTTTTGATTAACTACCCGAACGCCGTCCATGATATACAACATGTATCATCACAGCTGACGTGTTACTTGGCGGTGAGCGGAATCTGCAGTGTGGACGTTAATCACAGGACGTCACACCTGGACGCTGTGCAAAATTTATTTTCTGACTGCAAGTCAGGTTTTATTCTGACTGAAAGGTAAAGTAGAAAAAATGTGTGTAATTACAGCTGCTTTAGAGGAGTTATTATGGCCATTTATCCACGCAACTTTTCCACGAGCCGGAGAGACGAGCGGCGACCTTCACCTCAGCGAGCTCAGCCAACAACAGAGGCACCTGTTAGTGGCTGTAATCAGCTGCTCTGTCGCTCAGAGGAGAAACGAAGAAGCAGAGAAAACAGAGCGTAGAGAGTCTGAACGGATTGTTTAAGAGAGGAGAGAATTTAAAAATGAGGTTAGAGGAGGAGACTGAGGTGTGGGTGTGCTGGGGTTTCTGGGTGTTTTCGCTGCCTTGGCGTGCAATTAATACTAATATCCCCGCTTCCGTCAGACCGTTAAGCGGATCAACCCACACAATTTAGTGCCGAGATGAGTTTCGTTTGTGTGAAATAAACGACCCGGCTGAGTGACCACAGCTGCCACGTTACTCGTGTGTGAACGTACGACCAGAGGAGAGAGCGCCTCGCTCCGAGCGCCCGGAGGACAGAGCGCCTCGCTCCGAGCGCCCGGAGGACAGAGCGCCTCGCTCCGAGCGCCCGGAGGACAGAGCGCCTCGCTCCGGGCGACCGGAGGAGAGAGGCCCTCGCTCCGAGCGACCGGAGGAGAGAGGCCCTCGCTCCGAGCGACCGGAGGACAGAGCGCCTCGCTCCGAGCGCCCTGAGGAGAGAGCGCCTCGCTCCGAGCGCCCGGAGGACAGAGCGCCTCGCTCCGAGCGCCCTGAGGACAGAGCGCCTCGCTCCGAGCGACCGGAGGAGAGAGGCCCTCGCTCCGAGCGACCGGAGGAGAGGCCCTCGCTCCGAGCGACCGGAGGAGAGAGGCCCTCGCTCCGAGCGCACGGAGAGAGGCCTCGCCCAGCAGCCCTGAGGAGAGCGCCCAGCTCGAGCGACCGGAGGACAGAGCGCCTCGCTCCGAGCGACCGGAGGAGAGAGGCCCTCGCTCCGAGCGCCCGGAGGAAGAGCCTCGCTCCGAGCGACCGGAGGAGAGAGGCCCTCGCTCCGAGCGCCCGGAGGACAGAGGCCCTCGCTCCGAGCGCCTGAGGACAGAGCCTCGCTCCAGCGACCGGAGGACAGAGCGCCTACGCTCCGGCGCACCGGAGGACAGAGCGCCTCGCTCGAGCGACCGGAGGACAGAGCGCCTCGCTCCGAGCGACCGGAGGAGAGAGCGCCTCGCCCGAGCGCCGGAGGACGAGCACGCCCGAGCGCCAGAGGAGGCCTCGCTCCGAGCGACGGAGAGAGGCCCTCGCTCCGAGCCCAGAGGAGAGACGCCTCGCCCGAGCGACCGGAGGAGAGAGGCCTACGCTCGAGCGACGGAGGACAGAGCGCCTCGCTCCGGCGATCGGAGGACAGAGCGCCTCGCTCTGAGCGCGGCACGAAAGAACCGTCTGTCCGTCTTTTGTTATTCAGCTTTTTCAAAAAGTAAAACATCTGATTCATCCGTTTCAGTGAGGCAGCAGCGCCGCAGAGCTGCGCCGTCTTTATGTAATAAATGCTAATGAACCAATCAAAGCTTACGAGCTCATGGAAGGTTAGACTGAAGTACGGTGTCATTTTCTGCAGGTGAAAGTGTGTTTTTAAAGGACTGTGCGGAGCCGTTTGTCAGATATATTCCTTTCATCATTTTAATTTACCTTTGCCATATTTTAAAGCTGCACAGGGAAACTGTGACTCTGTTTCTAAATCGGCATTTTCACTTGCGGTGAGGCTGCGACTGGAAAAGGTTCCTCGGTTCACCTTATTTATTTAGTTGTTTGTCTTCATGGAGAAGTGAAACTGCAAATGCAAACACAATATGCAAGGTGTTATATTTATATTCTGCATCCAAATCATAATTTTGTGGCTGGCTTGCACTTGGGGGGGTGGTAGCTGATGTTCTGTTCATGCAAACTGTGTACTTACGGTTGGAGACTGTGGTTTAGGCACAGAGAAATCCCCAAACTCAAACTCTACATGCACGTCAAAACACAACTTTCAATACGATTCTGGAAAAAATCTGTTAGGCTACAAAGCAAAGCGGGCTTTCAGGCTCAAACGCAGGGGTTTGTGAAGTGAGGTTTATTCCAACCAACCGGGTCCATAGCAAGAACGGACAGTCCATAAATCCAGATGGCAAAAGGACGAAGCAAAACCCAGAGGCGAACACAGGAGTGAGAACTTTGGCTGTGGCTGAAAAGTCTTTTCAGCACAGAAAGGTTCTCAGCCGTGGACGAGCTGGTTGAATTCTCTGAAAGCTGAGGGAAGCTGCTTCACTGCTTCCTGTCTCATCTCCTTTAGCAAAGGCTGGACCATCCCTTACGTTGGAGGTAACTCTGCTCCCTAATTGAGGCAGCGCTGCAGTTTAACCTCTGCAGGCCCGTGTAAATGTAGAAACACCAGAGCTCCTGTCGTCTGCTTGGGACGCGATCACAACACCTGAAAATCCTCATGATGAGCTCTGAAACCATGAAAATAGATTCTGCTCTGTCAAATCCATCCAGTTAGGAGTTAGTGTTGCCGTCAAGACCGCCAAACCGAGGCCGAGACAAGACCAAGACCTTCAGGGGCTGAGACCAAGACCAGAGTTTAGCAAGACCGAGACAAGACCAAGACCTTCAGGGGCTGAGACCAAGACCAGAGTTTAGCAAGACCGAGACAAGACCAAGACCTTCAGGGGCTGAGACCACGACCAGAGTTTAGCAAGACCAAGACCTTCAGGGGCTGAGACCAAGACTAGAGTTCAGCAAGACTGAGACAAGACCAAGACTTTTAGGGATTGAGACCACGACCAGAGTTTAGCAAGACCGAGACAAGACCAAGACCTTCAGGGACTGAGACCACGACCAGAGTTTAGCAAGACCAAGACTTTTATCAAGACCAAGACCTTCAGGGGCTGAGACCAAGACCAGAGTTCAGCAAGACCGAGACAAGATCAAGACTTTCAGGGGCTGAGACCAAGACCAGAGTTTAGCAAGACCAAGACCTTCAGGGGCTGAGACCAAGACCAGAGTTTAGCAAGACCAAGACTTTCAGGGACTGAGACCAAGACCAGAGTTCAGCAAGACTGAGACAAGACCAAGACTTTTAGGGATTGAAACCAAGACCAGAGTTTAGCAAGACCAAGACCTTCAGGGGCTGAGACCAAGACCAGAGTTCAGCAAGACTGAGACAAGACCAAGACTTTCAGGGTCTGAGACCAAGTCCAGAGTTTAGCAAGACCGAGACAAGACCAAGACTTTGCAGTCTTAGGAGCTGAGACCAAGAGGATTGAAGGTGATAAAGAGCCAAGACTGGTTCCCCACATCACATGACACACAGTAAAATATGGAACGAGATCACAGGTCCTTCTCAAACTGATCTGAAAGACCCACATTCACATTAAAACGCCCACATACAAACAGTAAGAGCTGAGATCTACGTCGGCATCTTTATTCAACTCTCCTTTTCCATTTTAAAATAAGGCTATTGGTCACATTTGAAGAAAGACCTTCTACATCCAATCAGAGTTAGGATGTTAACAAATAAATCAGACAATGAAAAAGCAGTTTGATTTTCCCAAAGTTATGGTTTGGAAATAAAATTCACAGACCGAGACAAGGCCGAGTAGAAATACGGTCGAGTCCGAGACCATCAAAAAGTGGTCTTTAGACCGGCCTCGAGTCCCACAACACGAGGAGAATTCATGTTGAATCACAACAAAATCCTGAACACATAAAAGTCCCTGAAAGCTCCTGTTGTGGAATGAAATAAAAAAGTACTTTCTTTACTTAAATGTATAAAAAAAGGCAAAAGCACCAGTGAAAGGAGCAAACCACAGAAATACACCTGGAGGGGTGAACACAATGACACACAGGTGAACTTAGCCAATCAGAGACAAAGAACGCAGGAAGTGAGACACCACAGGAACACTAAGGGCAGCCAAACTTCAAACACGGCGATAAAATCTGGAGCTTATTAGATTCACGGTTGATTGTTTTTTCAGCTCCTTCCCTGTCAGTTGATCAGTGATACGTGTTTTCCATCAGCCGTCTCTCATGTAAAGGGATGAGCTGGTCAAACAGCATCAAGCCTTTAATTATTTCTCCAGACGCAGAGCTGAAATCCACGCCTTCACATTTATATAAAGAAGTTTGGTCTCAGCTTTGAGGACTTCAGAAATAAAAGACAATCGCTTTTCTTAACGTCACGGCGGTGAACACGTCAAGTTCCTTTACTGAAGTAAAAACTCCAGGTACTTTACTTTCTCCTTTTTACTTCACTACGTTTATCTGAAAGCTTCAGTTAGACACAAAACACATGAAGAGTTTCTAAAATATGATGTTTAGTTATAAATTTAACTCCGACAGTTTATTTAAGCTTTAGTGAATCGTTGAAGTGATTTTTTTTTTCATGGTTCCAGCTTCACAAAGGGGAAGAGGTTCTGCTTTACCTTTTGTTTTTATTTTTTATAATTTTGAGGTTTGGACTGACAGAACAAGCTTTATAAGAAGGGGTCACACTGGGCTCAAGACATTTCTCCCTTTTCAGAATTTTAATGATCAATGAAATGATCTGGAATAATTCATAATGAAAATCATCATTAGCTGCAGTCTGACACAAAATAGTTGAACCTCAACCGGCTGCATGAATATTATTGGTCTAATGATAAAATGTTTGCAGTAACATCCTGATTACCTTTACTTGTAACAGAGTATTTTACAGTGAATTATTAGTACTTTTTTTTAAAGTACAGGATCCGAATACTTCATCCGCCACTGGGTCGCTAGATTTGACTGAATGCTAACGTTTTAATATTTGTAGGAAACAAAATGAAAGCGCTGCGAAATACTTTAGTGGAACTGTATGTTGCTGCCTAACTGCACAGAGAGTAGCTGCTTTCACAGTGTGTTCTGGCTCGCCGGGTTACCGCCGCCCTCACCGCCGCCGCCCGCCACGCCTGCCGCTGCCTGAGCGCATGCAATCAGTTTTCAAAATAAAGTACCCTGTGCAGATTCCCAATCTGCAAACAATAAACATTGTTAAAATAGACAAAGGAGAAACCATTAATCCCACCGGAAGCAAGCACTGATTACTAAATCAACAAAATCTAAACATGTTAGCAAAATCAGCCAGGCGAAATGCTCTTATTCTGAAATGCTCCCCGTGGAGCTGCAGCCTGAAGCTGACGGGACGACAAGTCCCTGCTGAGACGCTGACGCCGAGCCGGGGACCTAACAGAACCGTGGCGCTGCCGGACTCGGTGGACTTACAAGGTCTTCATTTAACAATCGAACCTGAAACACAACAGCTTGGACGGTCGCTCCTGTTGTGGCGTGCTGGCTGTGGCTTCACACACATTCCTACTGACTCCAAAAGCGGCCTGAGGAAGGTCGGAGTGCTTCTGTCGAACCATTTTCTTGCACTTAATCTTTAACAGACATGTAAACTGAGTTCTGATGTGTGTTCCACATTTTGACCTGATGCACTTACTCTCCCTCCCTCTGATTAACTTTAGCAGCTTGTACATCTCAGTTCATCTCTTATTTCCACAGGACGTCTACAACAGGGTCTAAATGCTTCAATAAGTCAGAAGCCTTTTAAACCCAGATCCATGTTATTGTCAGTCGGAATAAAACCCAGGGACGGATCTGGGTAGAGTTTAAGAACAGTAGAAGAAGAAGTGTCTGCTGCCAGACGTCTTCGTTGGGCTAGCAGGTCTTTGGTTGATGACATTCTCTCAGCAGAGGGGACCGTATGTTGCAGCCCAGGCTTGTGGAGTTAGAAGTTAGCGCTGTTGGCACCGTTCGGCACAGTTTTGCCCCAGCCGTTTTGCACCCAGCTGGGTCAGTGTTTGTCGCTCAAGCTGGAGGTGCTGCAGGTTTAATGAGGCAGGTGCATGGACAGCATCAGTTTCATGACACGACCTCTGCAGCTACCGTCTGAACCTCCTGATCATATAAATGACCCCCTGCTGTACATTTCTGCTGAAAGCCATCGCGTTTAGTTTAGTTCCTCTTTGAAAGCACCATTCAACCCCAAACCGACCAGGAGAGTCCATTAATTCTTACTTGATAAAAAGGTAAAAGAAACAAACGTCTCTGTTGAATGTTTGCTTCCTTTGCATAACCGACGCAACATTTGACAACACTCTTGAAGGGCCCCTGAATGCTGCACGGTCCCATAAAGGCTTTCCATCTGTAACGGGACGGCAGCACGGAGGAAATGCTTCGTTTAGAATATCAGTGGTCAACATTTATCAAAGCGTTCAGGGAGGAGAGCAGGCGGACGAGCACCTTCATACAGATCACACACACGAATTCGCTCCTGTGTGGAAAGAAGGAGGCTATAAATAACAGCTGTGACACAGTTTCACATCTTCACAGTTTACTTTAACACACTCAGCTGTAAGATGTTAAAGTTACTGCACTTACAGCGACCACACGGTGCGTCAGCCAACAGCCACGTTCACTAACAGAGTTTAGTTAAAGCGCCGCAGGTCAGACTGCAGCCACGCACTTTGTAGCCAACACTGTTTACTTCAAATTACTTTTATACGCACACTAAACAGCAAAGAAACACGATGCCGCCGAGATACTGAGAGATTATCACAGCATGATCTGTGTATTACTCAGGGTTCACAATATCTTTGTGTTTTCTTACATTGATCTGATTTATTTTATAGGTAGAAGTTTATATGTTGGTCTGTCGTTATCGAACTAGGCGTGTGTGTTTTGGAGAGGGCAGTTACAGGGAGTCTCTGCAGGATCAGATAAGGAGACCTGACCAGGAGAACAGGGAGATGGTGAGGGGTGGTCTGGAACGTCACCCCACGCCGTAATCTGCCCAGCAACAGCACGGTGATTCGGTGGAGTCGGATGATCGAAACACTGGGGTCAGAGGACGCGGGCCAATCCTGGACTGACCCACGCTTTTGTTTTATGACTTGACGATGTTTACCGAGTCAGGGAGCGATGGCGAGTCAGACTTCAGGAACTGACCCAGCTTTCTCCTATTGCTTCATTAACCCCGCTTTTTTGGCTGAACGCTCTTCCTCAAACAGAGAATGGGGTGTGGTTAACAGTCAGACGTAACATTACCATGACAACCAGAAACTGACCGCCTGGAGTGTTCACTAACGACATGCTGTGTTAACATCACTACGCTGTAAAGTTTAGTCCACTTCACTGTCTGCAGGAGCAGCTGTTACTGAGCCATGATAGGAGCTAATGTATCAGCTGTTATCAGTCACACCTGTCAGCTGCAGCACGATAACTAACACTATGTTTTATGGTGCGCTTACTTTACCGCTGAGGTGGGGGGGTACCGTGCATTGGTAAAGCGTCCGTCAGTAAAATGCATGTTGCAGACTGTATATCAGACGGCGGCAGGTGAAAGTGCGACGCGTTTTTGTAAACAACATGATAAATCGGGTTAGCTAGCTCACAGCTGTTTATCGGTTTGATGCTCTGACTTCAGGAGGCTTGGACGGTTTAACGAGGCGGACAGTGCGCCTGCGAGCTGGAGAATGACGTATGACTTATGGAATTTATTACAGTCACACGTCACCACCCCGCTTTAACAGCTAAGCAACTTTTGCAACTTTGAGCACAAAATTAAGCCATTTGTCAAAAAAATATTTGGCTGAACTATGTGGTTAATCAACATTGTGAAGAAGTGACTCAAAAAATATGAAATATCATAGAAATGTCAAAATACACTGGAGGGGGCTTTAAAGAGCAAGCTATCTGTGAATCTGTCAGGAGGCTCAGCAGTGTCAGCACAGCTACATGTACTGGATGATAATGAAACGGGTAGAGAGCTGGACTGAATATTATAAGATTGTGTCACACTTTATAACAGTCAGACCGCAGTCAGTAACTTTACTGTAACTAGTGTTAGCGGATGGCTCTTCTTCCTCTGGGTTGTTATTATGTGGGTCATGTTAGTTACAGACTGACAGGTGGAGAAGCTGTGAACCATCAGTAAAGGAAGCAAACACGGCGGTCCGAAGCTGCTGTAGCGTTAGCTAGCTGCTTCGTGGCTGCATCACTATGGGATAGTGAACAAATCGCTCCACATTAGCTTTTACCGTTAACGTTACATCGTTTCTTGCAGGCTTTGACACTTTGACATTGTGCTACAGAGGAAAGTAACATCGTCACATTGGTTGGTGTAGTTATGTAAAACACCGGACAACATTAGCAACTGCTCGGCGTTAGCCGGCGAGCTAACGCTGTCTGTTGAGCCAACCGACGCTCAAAATCAAAACATATCTTTCATGCTTTGTAGTCATGTTAGCTTAGCTGTCCAACAGGATGAAAGCCAACTCCGGTCTGTTTTTATACCCAAAACAAAGAGTAGGTTTGCCCTGCCGATGTTGTTCCGTGTTTTCTTCACATTTGGCCCGACAGCTTCAGCAGATAAAACTGTTTGTTTTTGGTTTTATCCTTATGTGGGGTTTGTGTTGGAGTCTGCTTTGTGCTGGGAGCAGGTCTTTCTTAGTGTTAGCAGACTCCATGTCGTAAGTTGCAGTAGTCGCCGCTGCTGAGTGCTAAAGTCAGTGATAGCGTAAGAGGCTCGGGAGCGCGCATGCACGTGTCTGTCACTGGATTTCCGCGGAAAATCCGACCGAGCCTTCGAACAGGAACAGGAATACCTGCCTTCAGAGTTAATGGCCAAACCCGGCAAGTGGATCATTGTAATGTCAGATTATAACCCTTCACACACAGGCAATAAAAAAGGATTCATTTTAGTAGAAAAACTACATACAGAACCTTTAACTACAAACTGCGTCATGACTTACGTGAGTATTAGGTGTTTAGGCTTCCCGTCCGCAGAACCGCGAGCCAACGATCCCAGGTTTGATGTCTTATACTAAAGAAACTAAGCCGCCATCATCTCGTGAGGCTCTCAGGGCAAACCGGCTCACGCTGCCTGCAGCCCACCTGACCGGCGCTCAACTGAACCTTCCCGCCTCTTCCACGCGGCCTCACGCGGGAAGCTCCTCCCACAGGACAAACCAAAGTTAGCATCTATCACAAAATCCATCAGCAACATTTCTCTGCAGAAACAATTAACGTCTAAATGCTGTTTATATTGTGTTAACACGAAGACACACAACAGCTGATGTTGTTCAGGGCATTTAAAGAAGCCCCCCCCCCCGACCAACATGGTACAGTCTGGGGTCCCCGTAGTATAAAACACATTGGATTCTCCGGAGCTCTGTTTGGCCGGTTGGACCGGTAACCTGCAGGTGACGTGGACGGGAGCGCGTGCTGCAAACATTTACTCACCGCAGGTGAAACGTTTTGTTCCTCAAACGAATGTTTTGTTCCTGTACTGGGTGAGATTAGGATGCTAATGCTAGCGTGTGCTCTAACATGCTTAGCCTCAGAGGGTGCAATGCTAGCTTTGGCTAACTACACAACTAGATCAGCTAATGGCGGCCTCACATAAGAAATGCAGGGATGGATTTTTCCGGATTAATCCGGATTTTCCGACCGGAAAATCTGACGCGCCATCCCTGACCGGTAATGTTCCGGTCAGCTGTTAGCCAAGAAGCTAAAAGAGGACCGGAGACCAGGGAGAGACGTTATTGCCACCCGGTCACAGTCTAAGGCTGATGATACACAGAGCAACTTTTAGAGCAATCGTGCAGGGCAACGCTATGCGTCAGTAATAATGAGTAAAGACTACCGTAATCCCCTTCCCTACCACTCCGCCACCGCCCGCTCGCGCTATCCATTTAAAACATAGTCGGACTTGCCTCTAGCAAGATTGCCCAGCAACATTGCTCAAAAAGTTGCCCCGTGTATCATCAGCTTAAGATGCAAAGAACATGTGGTCCGTTGTAAACTTTGTGCGACCAGCAAATAACTTTTTACTGAGTCTGAGTGAAGCATCAGCTGAAGCTGCACAGCAACGTGAAACTCAGAGAAACTCCGGCTGCTGCTGCCAGAGATGCTCGGACCCATCCGGAGGTAAATCAGCCAGCAGGCTAACTGTTGTTGGGATTTGGCGCTATAGAAATAAATAGAATTGAATCATATTATTATAATAATAAAAATAGCTACGCTTGTTAATATTATCATATAAATGCAGACATTTTGCTACAATTACTTCACACAGCAACCTGAACTCTGTTTTCTCTGTGAGAGGGAAGAATTTAGAAAGTTGGGTGGCTGGGAGAGCCCCCACCTCTAGCAGAGCCCCCACCTGTGGGAGAGCCCCACCTCTAGCAGAGCCCCACCTGTGGGAGAGCCCCCACCTGTAGAAGAGGCCCCACCTGTAGGGAGGCCCCACCTGTAGGGAGAGCCCCACCTGTGGGAGGCCCCACCTGTAGGAGAGGCCCCAGCTGTAGGAGAGCCCCCACCTGTGGGAGGCCCCCAGCTGTGGGAGAGCCCCAGCTGTGGGAGGCCCCAGCTGTGGGAGAGCCCCCACCTGTGGGAGAGCCCCCAGCTGTAGGAGAGGCCCCAGCTGTGGGAGAGCCCCCACCTGTAGGAGAGGCCCCACCTGTAGGAGAGCCCCCAGCTGTAGGAGAGCCCCCAGCTGTAGGAGAGGCCCCAGCTGTAGGGAGGCCCCACCTGTAGGGAGAGCCCCAGCTGTAGGAGAGGCCCCAGCTGTAGGAGAGGCCCCACCTGTAGGAGAGCCCCCAGCTGTAGGAGAGGCCCCAGCTGTAGGAGAGCCCCCAGCTGTGGGAGAGCCCCCACCTGTGGGAGAGCCCCCAGCTGTAGGGAGGCCCCAGCTGTGGGAGAGCCCCAGCTGTGGGAGAGCCCCCCTGTAGGAGAGCCCCCAGCTGTAGGAGAGGCCCCAGCTGTGGGAGAGCCCCCAGCTGTGGGAGAGCCCCCCCTGGCGGGAGAGCCCCACCTGTGGGAGGAGCCCCACCTGTGGAGAGGCCCCACCTGTGGGAGAGCCCCCACCTGTGGGAGAGCCCCCACCTGTAGGAGAGGCCCCAGCTGTGGGAGAGCCCCAGCTGTGGGAGAGCCCCCTGTGGGAGAGCCCCCACCTGTAGGAGAGGCCCCAGCTGTGGGAGAGCCCCCACCTGTAGGAGAGGCCCCAGCTGTAGGAGAGCCCCAGCTGTAGGAGAGCCCCCACCTGTAGGAGAGGCCCCAGCTGTGGGAGAGCCCCCAGCTGTAGGAGAGCCCCCCCTGTAGGAGAGCCCCCTGTGAGAGAGGCCCCAGCTGTAGGAGAGCCCCCCTGTAGGAGAGCCCCCACCTGTAGGAGAGGCCCCAGCTGTAGGAGAGCCCCAGCTGTGGGAGAGCCCCCACCTATGGGAGAGCCCCACCTCTAGCAGAGCCCCCAGCTGTAGGAGACCTGTCAGATCGGGGCACAGGATCTGACAGGTCTCACTTTTGGTGTCACACCGGCAAACAAGCGCTTTCAAAATAAAACATGTGGTTTGTGCTGTGAAACTGTGGTAGCTTGTCACATAAGTTACACAACTTTGCAGTTATGTAATGTTACATAGCTTAACTATTATAAAGACCAGCTTTTGTTTGAGCCACACGTCCCCCCGACCACCTCACCACGCAGACGGTCACCTGACATGTTTTTCGTTTTGTCAAACGGGGTCTTGACTTGAGTATGAAAACTATATCCTGCCTGTTCACAACATGTGGTGTCAGTGTTGGTCATCATCCAAATTACAGGCTAATTATGGGAAACACCCCCAAACAAAGCAGCAGTACGGAGCGTGTTTGTTACAAAACATTTAGGCCTAACGTTTCTTCACGCCACAGGCTGAAATAAAAAAAACACTAAAGCAAAGAAATTTTGACTTTTAAACGGCTGTTTTTTTCGTTTCTGTCCTCAGATTGAAGTGGAGAAGAAGAGTTTGCTTTGGCGGAAGCGGCCTTTATCGGCCTCTGAAGGAGCCACACAGACATGGATTCGTCTTGTCGAGACCAAGGAGGTGAGAGGAAACACTCACTCGTCAAAACCCTGAGACATCCCGTCGCACGTGACAGATGGAACCGTGTTGTTTATATATAAACTCAGCGAATCTAAAAAGACCATTCGGCCATCAGTGACGCTGCGTTGGTGTCTGACAGGTGAGCCTGTAGGTGGGCGTTGGTGTCTGACAGGTGAGCCTGTAGGTGGGCGTTGGTGTCTGACAGGTGAGCCTGTAGGTGGGCGTTGGTGTCTGACAGGTGAGCCTGTAGGTGGGCGTTGGTGTCTGACAGGTGAGCCTGTAGGTTGGCGTTGGTGTCTGACAGGTGAGCCTGTAGGTGGGCGTTGGTGTCTGACAGGTGAGCCTGTAGGTGGGCGTTGGCGCTGACAGGTGAGCCTGTAGGTGGGCGTTGGCGCTGACAGGTGAGCCTGTAGGTGGGCGTTGGCGCTGACAGGTGAGCCTGTAGGTGGGCTGATTAAACAGTGATGTCAGACAAACACTCTGAGCCATGAAGCTTTCTGTTGGTGCAGCTACCAGGATTATGGTGTTTCTGCCGCTGTTCTGCGTCATCAAACAACGGTGATGCTGCGCAGGAGACGCTGGTGCCATCAGGTAGTAGCCCTGTAGTATTTTCAGGGGCGTAGGAGCGACTTTGACCCTGGGGGGGGGACGCTGAAATGCTAGCGGGGTTCGGGGGCTTGGCCCCACGATTTTTTTTTAAAGCACTTAAATGCTCATTTCTAATGACTTTTGAAAACAGAATGTTAGTGTGGCTGAAAGAGCGACGGAGTTTAAAATAACAAAACCGACTACATACAATAAAAACCAGGGAACAGCTGCTAGTTAATGCAGCTGCTACAGTGCAAATGTGTTCAGTTGTCCTGATGTTCCACTGTGAGCCGTCTGATGTTTCCTGTCTCTCTTGGCCCTGAGTCTCCCTGCAACACGTTTGTGAACACAGAACTGTCTTCAATGCAAACTCTGAAGACGTGCTGTTGGTCTGACAAAGTATTTTACTACGTGAGTTTTAGAACATACAGTCTGTCTCGTAGCTGTCCAAACAACTTTTCCTCCTCAGTTTGTTCCACTCCTGACCTCTTCCTCTTAAAATCCTGCAGGAGGCTCGTCTCTGCGTGACAGCTGACTGCTTTTCTTTGTTTATGGACACGTAGCCGAGACACAGACACCCCAGGACACGAGTTTTTAGAGAGGTGGCCCAGGAGTTTGTCCCTGTCCAGCTAGGCAAAGCAAAGGCCCTCTGGGTCTTTAGAGACCTTTATTCCTGCAATCTTGATAATTTTATGCAAGTAGAGAACATCACTAAAGGAGCCTTTAAAATGCATTTTCAAAACTAGAAACATCTCTGTAAAGTAACTTCAGCTGAGCCTTTGAGTAGATAACTAAAGCCATGTCATCATCAGTCTGACCACAAACTGCTGCTTGGACTCTGCTCTTGCCTCCATCTCTGCTGTCTGTCTCATGTCCAGTGGTGTAGCCAGAGTATACTGAGGTTTTTCCCCTCCCAGCCTCAGACTCCCCGTCCCAGCGTGACGTCCCATGAGCACCTCTACCCTCAGTGATACATACAGTGTGCATGTAGGTGTAACAGAGAGCCTTCTGAAGGACGGCTTAGGCTGCAACGCAAAGACTTTAACAGCCAATGACAGTTAGAGGTGGGAGAGGGCGTCACTTTGTGTCCAAACGGACGTTTCAGGGCTCAGATTAGTTATTGTCAGATTAATTGTGACATATCAGATGTGACAATCCAAAATATCGGGGTCACAAGATGAAGACTAGAAGATATCTGAACAGTATTTAAAGGAATATTCATGGATAAATAAACAATGGGGGGTCTGGGGCTCCTCCCCCACAAGATTTTTAGCATTAAACATTTAATTTCCTGCATTCTGGAGACATTTTCTGCACCAATTTATGGTGGAAATGTCTGTTTAGTGTTAATCACCATCTAACTCAGCTACATTCAGCCTTAGATGTTATAAGAATCTGGTTTGATGCTGGTTCAAAGCACGTTTCACAGTGCGAGATGCAACTATTATTAACAATAATGGAAACCTGGGTTTTTCAGTAGCAGTGATAACAATGAACAGTTCTGTGTGCAGTTCTATCACCAAAACTCATTCATTACAGAATATTAGGACTGAGGACACAAAAAGGGGTCCACATCCTCTCAGGCTCACTTATCTTCCAGAAACCACTGTCAAACTTAGTTCAGTGTCACCTGCTGCAGCTGCAGTGTCACAAAAACACTGAAAGAGTTTAGTTTGCGTTTGCTATCGTTTCACATCTCCTTCAGTGATTCACATCAGTTAATTTCAAGCGTGCGCAGCGTGCCGCCACGCAGCTGTGTGGTTGTTTGGCAGCTGGCGTCAGATCCGGTCTCCAGGCGCGGAGGCAGCAAGCGTCAGTTCGAGCTTGCCAACACAAACAGGCTGAATTTGTGAATGAGCGTGTGAAAGTTCTGCCACAAAAGCGATGTTACGTATCATTCAATTCAGTTTTATTTATACAGCGCCAAATCACAACAACAGTTATCTCACAGCGCTTTTCATAAAGAGCAGGTCTAGACCGAACTCTGAAGTTATTTACAGAAGCCCAACAATTCCCAAGAGCAGCACTAGGCGACACAGGCAAGGAAAAACTTCCTTTTAAGAGGCAGAAACCTGGAGCAGAACCATGGCTCAGGGTGGGGGGGGGCATCTCATCTCGCTATTTTAAGTGGTTACACGGCGAATACCTGCGTATCATGTAGACTGCACCACTGCTCATGTCCATCATGTCAGTCAATACTGGAGCTGCTGGCCAGTGGCAGGTAGAGAACTCAAAATCTTTACTCAAGAAAAAGTACAATTACTCCCATAAAACGTTTGAGAAAAAAATGACAAACCTCCTCAAGTAAAAGTATAATAATATATTTAATCTGCTGTTCATCAGGTTAGAAACAGCTGGTTATTTCTAGGGAATGAATTTGCTTTGCTGGTTGATTATCTTTAGCTATTTCTGTTTAATACAATTATTTTCCTTTTTAAATCTCCATGAAGGTGTTAATAAGATGACTTGAGTCCAAGTCAAGTCTCAAGTCTCTCGTGGTTTTTACGAATGTTGTATCACCTGCTGCGTTTGCTTATAAACTGCAGAGCTATTCTGTAACCTGTTTTTAACTTGCAGAGCAGAATCAATCAATGACAGCTTAAACCACTGTAAGTCGACAAAGCCTGCAGGCTCTCAAACCAGTGTAACGTTACAACTAAATAAAACTGTCAGGTTACATGATCAACAATAAATCTCTAATTAACATGATGGCAGCCAGCAGGACGTAAATAATTACGTTAATCGACCACCACGAGTTTGGCAAGTAAACAAACGCTCCTTCATCTTTTCATAACAAACAGTAAACCTCTCAGTAGAGTCAGTAGCTGAAGCAAGAAGCGAGCTAACGTTAGGCGGCCGATGCTGAACATGTTCAGCTAACCTCAGGTTACTAACCTGTTTACGTTCAGCGCTTCTTTGTTTGAGTTTTGTTGGATGAAGTTTAAAGCCAAAGTTCATGATGAGCGGCTCAGCAGCTGTTTGTTGGCCTCTCTGGCGTGCAAGCAGATGTTACATTAGGCAGGTTATAGGTAGCAGTATATGTAGCCGTTTAATCACGTGGTTAAAAGAGAACAGTTCTC
>JALXJV020000004.1:924322-1021535 GCA_024633595.2 Lepomis macrochirus | reverse complement strand
CTCTCTCCCTCTCTCTCTCTCTCCCTCTCTCTCTCTCTCTCTCTCTCTGTCTCTCTCTCTCTCCCTCTCCTCTCCCTCTCTCTCTCTCTCTCTCTCTCTCTCTCTCTCCTCTCCTCTCCCTCTCTCTCCCTCTCTCTCTCTCTCTCCTCTCTCTCTCTCCTCTCTCTCTCTCTCTCTCTCTCTCCCCCTCTCTCCCCCCCTCCCTCTCCCCTCTCCCTCTCTCTCTCTGCCATCGACAGTGAAAATGTTCTTCTGTTCTTTTATCGTCTCTTCAAAGATAGTTTTCTTCTTCTGGATCTTCTGTTGTGCGTCTGTCTGTCTGTCTGTCTGTGTTTGAAACTCCCACAGCTTTACGTGAATTATAAAAGACGTTGGGTGAAATAATAAATTCTGGTTCAGTATAATTATCCCGTCCTGCCTCTGGATGTAAATTGTGCTGCCAGGCTCAACCCTGCAGCCTGAGGCGTCGGTGCATCGACTCTGTGTTGCTCATTAACATCAGAGCCTCAGTCTTACAGGTGTCTCTGTGTTGGACTGCCTGCACAGTACAGATGTATACATGCATGTGTTACACATTACAGAACACAGGCGAAGCTTTGATTCAGCTCAGAACACAAGTGATCTGACTGCACTTTCCACTTAGACTCAGGTGTAGAGCCTACAGTGATATCTGAAACTGGGTCAATCAGAAACAGAAGACGTCCTGTAGGAGTGTCTTAAAGATCTGGAGCTGGGGACTGATACAAGTGGACAACAACACCTGCAGACCTGCACCACGTCCCTGATCACACAGATTATCACCAGCATTATTACTCACAAGGTCACATTCTGCTCATCTTCAGGTTCCTCATCTTATTCAGAGGTCGTACCTGAACAGGGTCACATGGTTATATTTCTGTCAGACTGCTCATTGCTGCAGCTCCTCTTTTCACCCTGTGCTGAAGGCTTCGTTTTAGCTATGGAGTGATACATCTCGTCTCTAAATGATCTTTGTTGGGAGCTGCACACGCTCAGTTCCTAGTTAAGGACTACTAGCCAATCAGAAGCAGAGTAGGGCGGGTCAGAGAAGCCGGTAAACAGCTTCGGGTTCAGCTGCGCGTGTTGCCGACCAGCTCGGCAACATGGACTGGAGCAAGAGTTTCAGAGCGGTGAGTTATTAATCTGTAACAAAAGGATCTTTCATCCATAAAGTTTTAACCGAGCTCTGTCTCTACATCACAGTAACAACTTTATGTCCACTGACTGCCTGGAGGGTAGCTAGTGTTTGGAAGGAGAGGAGAGCTGTGTGCTGCAGCTCGCTGTTTCTGAGGCGTGTCGAGCGGCCGCTTCGGCGGCGTTAGCTTTCATCCCTGTGACGTCCCTGTGACGTCACAATAAAGGAGGGGGGGGGCCAAAAAGCAGAATATGACCTCTTTAAATCTTCTTAAAAAATCAAAGTAGACTTATTGACCAAAGAGACACTTACACTATTATCAATAAGAGAAGCGGCAGAAAGAATGAAAGCTCGTTAAATCAATATACTAGATTACAGATTATATAAACAGATACAGAAAGATTTCACGTGCAACATAAGAAGTAGGTCCGGCCCAGGACACAGGCTGGAGTCTGTCTGTCCTCCTGTCAGACTCTCAGAGCTCGTCTCTGTCCTCAGCTCCCCTGTCTTTCAAACCTCGTCTCTGTTTACCTGCCGGGTGCCGCCCGCTGTGGAAACACCTGAGCGACGGGTGTCAGTAGCGTCACTTCCTGTCTTTCTGCCCCTCGTCCCTCTCTCGTCTCCTGCGGCCGTGAACACAGACGCCACACAGTCACCTGACTGCCACGCCGCTCGCTCTCACATGGGGAAATAAGCGTATGCGTCCTCACGGTCGGCTCTGTGATTTATGACTAAGCTCGCCGCAAAGGCTCTGTAATATGTCACTGCCGGCCGGCCGGGGAAAACCTCCTATCGCCGTGTGAAAGCATGAGAGGCAGAAGCAGCGAACTCAGTGGAGCCAATCGGAGGATTTAGATCAGCTTTCGTGGTCCGAGGGTCACGGAAGCTGCTGAACCATGTCCGGGATTATTCAGACGTCTGACTCAAGGAGCGACTTGAAATTCACAAGTTCAAGGCTCTTTGTATCTGGTGTGTGTGTGTGTGTGTGTGTTATCTTCGCTCGGTCACATGCACAGATCTCCGTTTATATGCTGCTGTCAGAGCTACATCTGTGAGCGTGCACGAGCCAGACGGCGTCAGCCTTTTCTGAGTGTGTGTGTTCTAGAAGCCTCGCTGTGTGGAAGTGATGTTGGCAGGCCTGTGTGTGTGTGTGTGTGTGTGTGTGTGTGTGTGTGTGTGTGTGTGCGTGCAGGCAGTGCATGTTTTCCGCTCTATTTGTGTGTGTGCCTGCCAGTGTGTGTGTCAGGCTCTGCTGCCATAAAGGGCCTCTGGCTTTGCACGTGCATTGTGTTTGTGTATCCTAGGATGGTGTGTGTGTGTGTGTATGTGTGTGTGTGTGTGCTCCTAACTAAATATGACAAGGTCACTGCTGCCATTTATCTGCTATGCAAACACACACAGACACACACATGAACACACTACCTGACACTACCTGACACTACACTGACTACCTAGACACACACAGACACACACTGACACCTGACACACACACGACACACCAGACACACACACACAGACACACAGACACACACTACACAGCACACAGACACAGACACACACAGACACACACAGACACACACAGACACACACAGACACACACACACACAGACACACACACAGACACACAGACACACACACAGACACACACACAGACACACAGACACACACACACACAGACACACACACACAGACACACACACACACACAGACACACAGACACACACACACACACAGACACACACACACACACACACACAGACACACACACACACACACACAGACACACACACACACACACACAGCACACACAGACACACACACACACACACACAGACACACACAGACACACACACACAGACACACACACAGACACACACACACACACACACACAGACACACACAGACACACACACACACAGACACACACACACACACACACACACACACACAGACACACACACACACACACAGACACACACACACAGACACACACAGACACACACAGACACACAGACACACACACACACAGACACACACACACACACACACACACACACAGACACACACAGACACACACAGACACACACACACACACACACAGACACACACAGACACACACACACACACACACACACACACACACACACACACACACACACACACACAGACACACACACACACACACACACACACACAGACACACACACACACACAGACACACACACACACACACACACACACACAGACACACACACAGACACACACACAGACACACACACACACACACACAGACACACACACACAGACACACACACACACAGACAAACACACACACAGACACACACACAGACACACACAGACACACATCTACTCTGCACTTATCAGCAGCGTGCAGATACTTCAGAAGGTCACATGTTCTTTTCACTTGTCTTTGTCTTGGTCTCACGCACACACACCATGTAAATGTTGCACACACTATGTAAATAGCGTGGCCTCAGAGCGGATTGGTTTCCCATCTACAGGGAACCTGATTGGACGGACCCACACCTGTCCACAGTTCCCGTTCGGGGACGTGCGGGTGTGTCCCGAGAGGACAAAACGTAACAACCGCATCACAGCACACGGGGGGCGCCGTTAGGTTTTCCGGTGTTTGTCTGAGCCTGGACTCTCTGCAGCCGGCTGGACCTGCTTTAATCACCGAGCTCCAGTTTTACTTTGCTGTCAGTGAGCACAAACAAAACAAGCATCAACAAACAGGAGGGCGGACACAGACTGCAGCGTCCAAAGAGACTGGACAGGGACACAAACAGCAGTTACCCATTTACAAGACGACTGACTGACAAAAATCTTTATTTATACACCAATTTTCAGGCGGAACGTAAAACACCCAGGATGTAAAAGCATGAGGTTTAAGATAAAACAGATAAAAACATTGTTAAGGCTCCCAGGGTCCCACCAGTAAAATTCAGTGAAATTTCTTTTCAGTTCCTTTTTCTCTACAAAATAAATGTATAAACATTCAAAAATGAAGTGCTGATTTATTTGTGATTCAAATGAATGAAATCAAACGTGTGTTGAACATTTGTTATTTTGTTAAATAATATCGAGGTTATTATAATTTTTGGTTTATTTCCCAGCTCTACTTTTGGACCTGGAGTGTTTTTGTGATTTAAGACCAAAACCTTTGGAGTCCTAAAGGAAAAACACTTTTATCGTCACAGGCTGAGACCTGAGCAGCTGGGGGCTCAGCAAACCTCCACGTTGGTCACATCCAGCCTGTCGGGGGGGGATTCAGGGCCACGGTTAATGCAGCAGCAGGGTGCAGCACAGAGCGCTAACCCTGAGGGCCACTGAGGGCCCTGGGCGATGGGGGGCTCCACCTCCCGTCCCTCAGCTGTCTGCAGGTTCTATTTTAAGCTCCGTGTTCCCTCCCAACATGTTAGCATCCTGGCTTCACCTTCTATTACAGTGTTAGCCGTAGCATCCTAGCATTAGCCTGTCCTGGTAATTACAGTGATTAGCAACAGCAGTGGCTGGGCGAGAGAGGGTGACTCTCTCTCTCTCTCTCTCTCTCCTCTGGTCTTCTCTCTGTCTCTAGCCCACTCTCTCTGAACAAACCACAGTTTGAGTTTGAATCTCTTTTTATCTTCAGTTCAGCTTTATTGGCATACATGTCAAACAACAATATTGTCAAAGCTTAAAATATAATACAAAAATTAATTTCATACAGTTTATTAAATCAGAATAAATAAAACAGTAAAAGTGTGTGTTAAAAAAAAATAATTAAAAAAAGTAAAACAGTAAGAGATTAAAAATAAATAAAGATAAAAGAAAAGAAAAATATTAAAAATAAAATAAATGTAAAAACAGTAAATGTGTGTGCGTGTGCGTGCGCGCCATAGATCAGTGGTATGCAGAAGTAAATTTATGTTTAGGATCAATAAAGAAACAAAACTATATTAATAAAACAAAACAAAGAATCAGGATCAAAGAAAAATATCAAATGTAAAATTTAAAAAACAAAACTCTCTCTCTGCCTCTGTCTCTCGCCCCTCCTCTTCCTCTCATCAGATTCTGTCTTTAAATAGAGACTGGTGTCACACACACACACACACACACACACACACACACACACACACACACACACACACACACACACACAGAGGCGGTGATGTCATGCTCTCACTATTCTGCCATCCACTGTCATGACATCATCGTCTGATGCTGTTAGTCACAACACACACACACAAATACACAAACTCTGATACACACGAGTACAGAAACTGAATATTAACACACACACACACACACACACACACACACACACACACACACACCTGTCTAACCTCAGGCAGCTGTGCACATTCAGTATTTATCAACACAACAGAGTAAAAATCCTCCATAATCCCTCTGAAGCAGAAGTTTTAGCTGTAAAATGTACCTAAAGGGTTCAGATGGGATTTATGCAGTTAGGGCTGATTGAAGTACTTATACACAGTCTGTGTACCACAGGTAGTACACAGACTGTGTACAGATAGTACACAGTCTGTGTACTACTAATGTTTCTCCTTCTCAGCTGATTTATTCCCCCAGTAAACACTTTCCTGATGAGTTTATGGTCTCAGTCGCTAGTTTCAAGTCTTCTTCAACACAGCATGATGTTCATTTAGTAAATTATGGTCCCATTTATTTTTAAATAGTCGTTACCATGGCGACCTGTCAATCAGGCCAGAGCCGACTCGTACCCTCGCTGTGTAAATTTAACCAGCGCCGTTGAAAAAGCTTATCAGGAGTCGGCTGTTCACTTTCTCTGGTGAGAACATTTAGTTTTCAGACTGTTGTTCTCTGGACAAACTTATCAGCCTGTTAAAATGACAGTTAACCTGAGTTACAGTTGCACCTAGCTAAGCTAGCTAGCTAGCTCCACACACGGCCGTTAGCTCCGCCGTATCGTCACTTCCTGGTTGCAAAAAGTCGACATGGCGGCGCCCTATCGGCCAAACTCGAGGCTTCAAAACGGCGGTCCGCAAACCAAGGGGTGGCATCACCATGACTACGCCCATTTCTTACATACAGTCTATGGTATCAACACAACGTATATACAGTATGAAAATAGGATTAATTGGATTATATTCGCAGGAAGTTTAAAACATGTTACGTGTCCATTAAAAGTGGAAAAAAACACATTTGAGTTCAGGGTAACTGACTACATAAAGATTTGAAATTAAGCATTTTTGGCTGAAAGCGTCTGGTAATGTCTTCAAATAGTTTGCTGAAGGAAACCATCTGACTGTGAGGAGCAAGGCTCGGTGATGTGTGCAGGTAGAGTAGAGCTCTCCCGTCTGACTGGTCCACCAATAGGAGAGAAGTTCACCCCTTGAGACACTGCCCCTCCTCATTTGCATAATATGGCGGAAATGCATAGAGAAATGGAAAAAGGACAGGCAGAAATAAAAACCATTGGGGAAATAAATAGGGCAGAAAATGCAACTGAAGAATAAAACAGACAAAAATATTAAAACACAAATGTAAATAAATACATTTAAAGTAAGCTAATTAATACAAAGGTGAATAAATAAAGAAGCTAATTAAAACAGACATACATTTAGGTCTCATTGTATAATTTAATTACTAACTTATTTATTAACTTCATGTTTTTATATTGAGTGCCTTTAATCGGATTGTTATTTATTTATTGAGCATTTATTTATTTATGTATTTATTTCTTAATCTGTCAGGATCAGTCCTCCATATAATCTTATTAAATTATTAAATAGATCCTGGATATAAAAAAACCAAACTAAAATGTAGTTAAAATTATACAAATAAAAAGGTTAAGAATACAATTTTCTTTTAAAACAAAACATACTAACAGACTCAAACATGACGTGCTCTCTCTCCTGCTCACAGCCATTTTATAAAAAATGTACACAGAGCAGGATATGAGTCGCCATGGTAGCGACCTTTTAATCACAAGGTTATCGTCTATGTTCCTCTGAACGGGACCGTAATTTACTAAATGAACATCATGCTGTGTTGAAGAAGACTTGAAACATTTTCTCATAGATTTCTTTCTGCAGCCGAGTCGCCCCCTGCTGGCTGTTAGGGAGAACGCAGGTTTAAGTTCCGTCTGCGTGGTTCCACTTTCAGACCCAGAGTTTTCCGCTCGATTGAGATTAGAGAAAAAACTTTTGACAGCCACTCGTCACGTCACTGCAGGTCTGGATTGGACACAGAGCTGCAAAACAACTGCAGGATGTTGAGTTTCTAATTTGTTTATTTTTAAAGGCTGATTGTTGCTCCTGAGTGAAAATTGAAGAAACCAGATGGTTAATTGTTTGTCTAAACTTTTCTTTATGGTCAGAACATGATGCAAACAGTGGGTCACGTCACAGGCCTGAGGATCTGAGGTAGAACATTCACAATCTTTTTTCAGTCCCTTTCCTCAATAAAATAAATATGTTAATAAAAAACATGGCTGCTAATTTGTTTGTGATTCAAATTCATTCCATCAAACATTTATGGACGATATATTGAACATTTGTTATGTTCTTATTGAGGAAGACTATGATAAATATCATTATTGACCATGTCGTAGTTTCCCAGTATGTTCTCATATGTGATCCTGCAGATCCCAAACCCTCCATCTGACTTTAAAAACCAAGGCCTAACCCTGAAAACTGAGCATTTACTTTGTGGGAGCTCTGTATCTGAGAGCCGAGACCTGAACACACCGGTGTCCCCACAACACGAGTAAAACGAGACTCCACGCACACACACACACACGCTCTCAGTGCTGACCTCATGCACGGCTGATTCATGGCCCGTTCCCCCGAGTCCATTTCTACAAGGACGGGTCCATAAAGGCATCTTCACTGCCAGTGTGTGTGAGAGTTCTGTCATATCTGATGCAAAGGGGGGCGGGGAGGTCAGGTTTTAACCCTGTGCTGCCGCTTCTGAAAGAGGCTCAATAATTCATACGTCCTGTGTTTGCATCACACACACACACACACACACGAGAGGAGAGTAAATGCATCTGTGCAGACACATGCGCTCATGCAGCCGAGCACACAGACACACTCCAGTGCTCTCTTCAGCTGCCCATGTGGTCCAGCACGCTGCACAAGGAGACACAAGATGCGTCTCTACAGAGAAATGGACTGACGTGAAAACCGTGAAGCATCTCCTGTCCTTCCTTCCCTCTTTCTGTCCTCTCCTGTCCGCCCACCTCTCAGCAGCGTCTCAGGTGGTCCCTCTCTGTGAGGTTAAAGCAAACCCTGAGTGTGTGTGTGTGTGTCTGTGTGATGTCATCATGAGACGCTGCTTGTGCAAAACAGCCTGCATTGCATTTGTGACCTACTTTGGTTCAGAGAGTGTATTTTTTATGAGACGGGGAGATGCAGACGCTCTCAGTGCATTTGGAAGAAACACACATGTTCGAGAGCGCACAGACACACAAAGACACACGGAGACACACAGAGACACACAGAGACACACAGAGACACACAGAGACACACACAAAGACACAGACACAGAGACACAAAGACACACAAAGACACACACAGAGACACACGGAGACACACAGAGACAGACATAGAGACAGAGACAGAAACACACAAAGACACACAGAGACAGAGACAGACCTTTTCATACACATCTTTCATTTCTTCATCTGCATCCCTGATGTCACTAAGGAGACAGATTCTCTCCAGACAGCACGAACACTGAAACAAGCTCACACAAGAAAATAATAGTAAAAGATTGTTCGTATGACGCAATGATGTAATGATGTAATGATGTAATGTAACAATGCGTCAACACAGAAACACACACCGTGCAGAGCCGAAGCAGCTCTTCAGTCTGCTTTGGGTAAAAGGAAATGCTTAAGTATCATCACGCTCGAGTGGCGTTTCCAGCGGCCAAAAGCTTATTTAATTCAGCCCCCTAAGCTTTTTTCAAACAGAGTTCCCAATTAATTTTTAAATTACTGCGCCGACTTGTTGACTCGCTCCTGACACTTGAGAAATTATGTTAATTTCCACACTTCTCATCAGCTCGCTCCTGCTGCTCGGGATGTTAAATCAATGAAATGCCTTGTTGGCCTCGTGGCTACAGAGCCGAACACACTGGTTTACAATGAAGACACACACACACATGCACACTGTGCTCTGGCACATCCACTAGTGCAAATGAGCACACACACCCCTGTGTTTGATTCTACTTTACACTGTTATACGAGCTGCACGCTCACTACTTTACACAGTTAGCTGCACGCTCACTACTTTACACTGTTATACGAGCTGCACGCCACTACTTTACACTGTTAGCTGCACGCCACTACTTTACACTGTTAGCTGCACGCCACTACTTTACACTGTTATAACGAAGCTGCACGCCACTACTTTACACTGTTATACGAGCTGCACGCTCACTACTTTACACTGTTATACTGAAGCTGCACGCCACTACTTTACACTGTTATAACGAGCTGCACGCTCACTACTTTACACAGTTAGCTGCACGCTCACTACTTTACACTGTTATACGAGCTGCACGCTCACTACTTTACACTGTTAGCTGCACGCTCACTACTTTACACTGTTAGCTGCACGCTCACTACTTTACACTGTTATACTGAGCTGCACGCTCACTACTTTACACTGTTATATCGAGCTGCACGCCACTACTTTACACTGTTATACTGAGCTGCATGCTCACTACTTTACACTGTTATAACGAAGCTGCACGCCACTACTTTACACAGTTAGCTGCACGCCACTACTTTACACTGTTATACGAAGCTGCACGCCACTACTTTACACTGTTATACGAAGCTGCACGCCACTACTTTACACTGTTATACGAGCTGCACGCCACTACTTTACACTGTTACCACGAGCTGCACTCTCACTACTTTACACTGTTATACGAAGCTGCACGCTCACTACTTTACACTGTTATAACGAGCTGCACTCTCACTACTTTACACTGTTATACGAAGCTGTACGCCACTACTTAATACTGTTATAATGAAGCTGCACGCTCACTACTTTACACTGTTATAACGAAGCTGCACGCTCACTACTTTACACTGTTATAACGAAGCTGCACGCTCACTACTTTACACAGTTAGCTGCACGCTCACTACTTTACACTGTTATACGAAGCTGCACGCTCACTACTTTACACTGTTATAAAAGCTGCACGCCACTACTTTACACTGTTATACTGAAGCTGCACGCCACTACTTTACACAGTTAGCTGCACGCCACTACTTTACACTGTTATAACGAGCTGCACGCCACTACTTTACACTGTTATACGAAGCTGCACGCTCACTACTTTACACTGTTAGCTGCACGCCACTACTTTACACTGTTAGCTGCACGCCACTACTTTACACTGTTATACGAAGCTGCACGCCACTACTTTACACTGTTATACGAAGCTGCACGCCACTACTTTACACTGTTATACTGAAGCTGCATGCTCACTACTTTACACTGTTATACGAGCTGCACGCTCACTACTTTACACAGTTAGCTGCACGCTCACTACTTTACACTGTTATACGAGCTGCACGCTCACTACTTTACACTGTTATACGAGCTGCACGCTCACTACTTTACACTGTTATACGAGCTGCACGCTCACTACTTTACACTGTTACACGAGCTGCACTCTCACTACTTTACACTGTTATACGAGCTGCACGCTCACTACTTTACACTGTTATACGAGCTGCACTCTCACTACTTTACACTGTTATACAAGCTGTACGCTCACTACTTAACACTGTTATACGAGCTGCACGCTCACTACTTTACACAGTTAGCTGCACGCTCACTACTTTACACTGTTATACGAGCTGCACGCTCACTACTTTACACTGTTATACGAGCTGCACGCTCACTACTTTACACAGTTAGCTGCACGCTCACTACTTTACACTGTTATACGAGCTGCACGCTCACTACTTTACACTGTTATAAAAGCTGCACGCTCACTACTTTACACTGTTATACGAGCTGCACGCTCACCACTTTACACAGTTAGCTGCACGCTCACTACTTTACACTGTTATAAAAGCTGCACGCTCACTACTTTACACTGTTATACGAGCTGCACGCTCACTACTTTACACTGTTATAAAAGCTGCACGCTCACTACTTTACACTGTTATACGAGCTGCACGCTCACTACTTTACACTGTTATACGAGCTGCACGCTCACTACTTTACACTGTTATAAAAGCTGCACGCTCACTACTTTACACAGTTAGCTGCACGCTCACTACTTTACACAGTTAGCTGCACGCTCACTACTTTACACTGTTATAAAAGCTGCACGCTCACTACTTTACACAGTTAGCTGCATGCTCACTACTTTACACAGTTAGCTGCACGCTCACTACTGAAACATGAAAAGAAAGAATCAGATATTTACAAAGATGTGAGGGGTGGACTCACTTTTGTGAGAAACTGTTCGGATGATGTGGATTAGAAACATTTATCTGCACAGTGAATTTATTCCCCTCATCTTCCTTCTCTTTCTCCACAGAGCTGAAAGAAACAGGACCCTGACACCGGCTCTAATACCGTCCCACGTCCACCCAGAAACCCAACCTCCCCTCGCCCCTCTCACAGCTCCAGGGCTCTCCAGGGGTTCCTCTCCAGGTTCTCCAAAGGGTTCTCTGCGGTGTTCTGCAAAGCTCCATACGCCTCGGGGCCTCGGACCTTCATGCGTCTCCCAGCGGCAGAGTCCACCCACACCTCCACCCACCACACCACCACCGCCATGAACTGTGAGCAGGAGTTCGGAGACGGGGCCATGGGAGTCACTCTCACACTGCGCCTCCTCATGCACGGAAAGGTGAGCAGAGCAGGACACATTCACATTGTCTGAAATAACTTTTACCATTAGTGCTCTTACAGTGCACACTTTCAGTCTTCCCGTGTCTGTCTCTGCAGACGACAACAGTAACAGTTTCTGTTTCTGTTTTCTCCACAGGAAGTAGGAAGCATTATCGGCAAGGTGAGTTGTGGTGTTCAGCTTTTACTGCTCTTTTAGTTCACTGAAGGAAAAAGGCAAAAACCCGACCATGTGACCAGCAGAATATTATGACTTTTACACCAGAACGAATCAAAGCACAGTTCAGATGATTGCGTCGATGTAATGGTCATTTAATAGCTTTTTTCAGCAGCATTAGAAGATGACATGAGAAAATCCTCCCCATCTATGAACCCTGGTTTCTGCTGCTCAAGATAACATTGAGTGTAATCCTGCTACAACCATGGAAAGTTGCCATGAAATATGCATTAATAGTGTGTTAAATTTCCAGTCAGGCCGTGTCACTGCGATCTCTGCGTACTGAAAGGAGCTGCTCTCCAGGGATGCCAGTCAGTTTAACTGTGGACGTGTTAAACAAACCCCCGCAGAATAAATCACAGTCAAGTGAAGTGTGATAATGACCGCTGCCCTCACAGCACGTTCACTAACCCACGATCGCAGCTGATTTCCTGCAGCATATTTTTACATTTCCCCGTCCCCATCACTCACAGCGGCGGCCTATTAGCTGCAGTGTCTGACATAAAGATGGCATGGAGACGACTTCACTGCGTTGGGTGGCGTCAGGCGGTAGTCGCACAGCAGGAGCTGCTCTACAGGCTTTCCTCTGGCGTTAACGAGTCGGTGCTCCGATCTGGCTGAAACAGGCTCGTGTGACATTAGATCCTACAGTTACATGTGAGAAACAATCGTTCCTTCTTTACTGCTTGTTTATCGCGGGGTTTCCTGAGCACATCTCGTTCTGCACGCTCAAGTGTCGCATTCAGGTACCTGTTAGCAGCTCAGTGCTCTGGTGAAGCTGCTGCTCCGGGGCGTCCCGGTGGCTGCTGATTAGCAGGCGGAAAGCATCGCTTGTTCATTTTCCTCAGGTGGTCCTGCCGTCTCCCACTTATTACTTGTTTCTCTTACAATAATAGCAGGTTTCTCTCCAGTGAAAATGCTTAAACACCATCTAATCATTTGGGTGAAGCTCTATTTGAAGGTCTCCTTAACATTTCTTGGAAAGAATTGTGGAATTTGGCTCTAATTAGATGTAAAAACAGAGATAGTGTGAGCGACTCGTGCACTGGTAAGCGAGTGTATCCCAGAGTCCGTGCACAGCGAACAGTCTATCTAGAAAATCTCTAGAGGCCATTCACGTACACTGGGCATGCTCATGCCGGTGTAAACATGAAGAGGAAGAACCGCACCAGATTTTTCTTTTGCATGGACCAATAAGGAGCTGGGCCTGTTACTGAATGTACACGGGAGTTTAAAGTGACTGTGGCAGCGGAAAACAGTCGCAAAGTAAATATGGAGACATGCAAAGTACAACTGTGTAAGTGTTATTTACACAGTAAAAAATATTTTATCCGTCAGCAGCATCGTGTTTTTGGTTTGCATGACTGGTAAGAGCCAATCAGAGAGCCAAACGTGAGCGTCTGCATCATCGCTTTTAAGGCCTCCGTTTTTTGCTCGCTCACCTGAGTTTTAAAATGAAAAATGGGGTCGGCAGCGTTTTCAGACTTCTCCGTGTTAGGGAGGAGCAAACGTAGCAAAAGGCCTGTGCTTTAAAACGAAATCACAGCAGTGTGAAAATGTGTGTAAATCCACATTTATTAAAAAGTTCCCAGTAAAAACTGAAGAATTGATAAATATTTGCTTGCGATTGTTTCACGGATCATCAGCACATTAATTGAGTGTGAGGGTTTAAAGAACATAGTCCCTTAGCTGCCGCAAGAAGTCTTAGAGAGCAGGTGGGGGTGGGCGGCCGATGAGTCCCAGACCGGTGTCTTTAATGAAGCCGATCTTTCCCCGACCTCAAAGATGCACCGTGGAGTTTTCGTCTTCCGCCTCCTGGTGGTTGTCAGTGTGGCGCTGCGTTTCCTGAGACATTAGCACCACCAGCTCTCCGTCCGTCGGCAGAATGGCATGAAACTGTCGCAGGAATACGCTCCATAGCTCCGCTGTGTGCTACCTTTAGGCTCACCTGATGTCAGTTAGTCCAGCTGGAACGATCCACAGCCGGGGAGAATAACTGTGATGCTGAATAAAAACCAACGATACGTCAGTGTTAGTGATCTAATGCTCGCACTAGATAATGTTCCAATGAAAACCTGGCCTGTTGTTTGTGAGAAGGCTTTGAGGCGTCATCACTGAACATAAAACACCTTTTTAATGTTTCACTCAGCTGATAAATCTGAATTATTATTATTTTAATAAAAGCCTTTGTAAACAGCTGTGTGTTTCCTGTCCTTCCACAGAAAGGGGAAACAGTGAAGAGAATACGAGAAGAGGTAAGACCCGCCTCCCCTACCCCCCCAACCTTGGATCTTCTCTCATCTCTGTCCATCTCCTATTAATCCACAAGCTCACATGCATCCTGATAAGTACGCCACCATCAGAAAGCAGTGAAGTTCTGTGCAAATCCATTCTGACACAGGGAGAAAAACAGGAAGAACGGGCACCGTTTAATAGATTTATATACTCTGCCTAACCACAGATTCAACAAGAGCAGAAACTCGTCCCCCCGTCATGTCCACCTGTTTTTAGAATGCAAGTTAAATATGTGAAGGTGTATTTTGTATTTTTGGCCGACTGCTGGGATGTTAGCCATGTTGACGTGTACATATTTAGCTGTCTTCGCTGTCAGCAGCCTGTAAAAGTGTAGCTCAACCTGGAGCTGTAAGCGTGGAGCTTCCCTCTGGAATATCTGTCTCTGCTTCCCATCGTTTCAAGAAAACACAGATGCAAATAGAGAGAAAGACAAAAGGCGAGACTTGAGGGAGAGAGCCAGAAGGACGCTGAGACAAAAAGTCAGTGAGAGAGGGATCAAGAAAAGTGACAGAATTACCCATGATGCAGTAAGTAAGAAGGCTGGTGTGTTCATTTCTTCAAGAAAAACATTTGCTGACTTGCATTGTGAGAGGTGGACAAATGTTTTAATTCACCAATCAGTGCTGCGTTCAGTAACGTTGTGTCTCTGTCAGTAACGTTATGTCTCTGTCAGTAACGTTATGTCTCTGTCAGTAGCGTTGTGTCTCTGTCAGTAATGTTATGTCTCTGTCAGTAACGTTGTGTCTCGTTCAGTAACGTTGTGTCTCTGTCAGTAACGTTATGTCTCTGTCAGTAGCGTTGTGTCTCTGTCAGTAATGTTATGTCTCTGTCAGTAACGTTGTGTCTCGTTCAGTAACGTTGTGTCTCTGTCAGTAACGTTGTGTCTCGTTCAGTAACGTTGTGTCTCTGTCAGTAACGTTATGTCTCTGTCAGTAACGTTATGTCTCTGTCAGTAGCGTTGTGTCTCTGTCAGTAATGTTATGTCTCTGTCAGTAACGTTGTGTCTCTGTCAGTAGCGTTGTGTCTCTGTCAGTAACGTTATGTCTCTGTCAGTAACGTTATGTCTCTGTCAGTAGCGCTGTGTCTCTGTCAGTAACGTTATGTCTCTGTCAGTAACGTTGTGTCTCGTTCAGTAACGTTGTGTCTCTGTCAGTAACGTTATGTCTCTGTCAGTAACGTTATGTCTCTGTCAGTAGCGTTGTGTCTCTGTCAGTAATGTTATGTCTCTGTCAGTAACGTTGTGTCTCGTT
Source organism: Lepomis macrochirus (assembly GCA_024633595.2). NCBI lineage: Eukaryota > Metazoa > Chordata > Actinopteri > Centrarchiformes > Centrarchidae > Lepomis > Lepomis macrochirus. The sequence goes on along the minus strand of JALXJV020000004.1, from coordinate 1,005,749 downwards.
CAGTAACGTTGTGTCTCTGTCAGTAACGTTATGTCTCTGTCAGTAATGTTATGTCTCTGTCAGTAACGTTATGTCTCTGTCAGTAACGTTGTGTCTCGTTCAGTAACGTTGTGTCTCTGTCAGTAACGTTATGTCTCTGTCAGTAACGTTATGTCTCTGTCAGTAGCGTTGTGTCTCTGTCAGTAATGTTATGTCTCTGTCAGTAACGTTGTGTCTCTGTCAGTAGCGTTGTGTCTCTGTCAGTAGCGTTGTGTCTCTGTCAGTAACGTTGTGTCTCTGTCAGTAGTGTTTTGTCTCTGTCAGTAGCGTTGTGTCTCTGTCAGTAACGTTGTGTCTCTGTCAGTAACGTTGTGTCTCTGTCAGTAACGTTTTGTCTCTGTCAGTAACGTTGTGTCTCTGTCAGTAACATTATGTCTCTGTCAGTAACGTTGTGTCTCTGTCAGTAACGTTGTGTCTCTGTCAGTAACGTTTTGTCTCTGTCAGTAACGTTGTGTCTCGTTCAGTAACGTTGTGTCTCTGTCAGTAGCGTTGTGTCTCTGTCAGTAACGTTGTGTCTCTGTCAGTAACGTTATGTCTCGGTCAGTAACGTTGTGTCTCTGTCAGTAACGTTGTGTCTCTGTCAGTAACGTTGTGTCTCGGTCAGTAACGTTGTGTCTCTGTCAGTAACGTTATGTCTCTGTCAGTAACGTTATGTCTCTGTCAGTAGCGTTATGTCTCGGTCAGTAACGTTGTGTCTCTGTCAGTAACGTTATGTCTCTGTCAGTAAAGTTGTGTCTCTGTCAGTAACGTTTTGGCTCGGTCAGTAACGTTTTGTCTCGGTCAGTAACGTTGTGTCTCTGTCAGTAACGTGTCTCTGTCAGTAACGTTGTGTCTCTGTCAGTAGTGTTTTGTCTCTGTCAGTAGCGTTGTGTCTCTGTCAGTAATGTTGTGTCTCTGTCAGTAACGTTGTGTCTCTGTCAGTAGCGTTGTGTCTCTGTCAGTAACGTTGTGTCTCTGTCAGTAGCGTTGTGTCTCTGTCAGTAACGTTGTGTCTCTGTCAGTAGCGTTTTGTCTCTGTCAGTAGCGTTGTGTCTCTGTCAGTAACGTTGTGTCTCTGTCAGTAGCGTTGTGTCTCTGTCAGTAGCGTTGTGTCTCTGTCAGTAACGTTGTGTCTCTGTCAGTAGTGTTTTGTCTCTGTCAGTAGCGTTGTGTCTCTGTCAGTAACTTTGTGTCTCTGTCAGTAACGTTGTGTCTCTGTCAGTAGCGTTTTGTCTCTGTCAGTAGCGTTGTGTCTCTGTCAGTAGCGTTGTGTCTCTTTCAGTAACGTTGTGTCTCTGTCAGTAACGTTGTGTCTCTGTCAGTAGCGTTGTGTCTCTGTCAGTAATGTTGTGTCTCTGTCAGTAGCGTTGTGTCTCTGTCAGTAACGTTGTGTCTCTGTCAGTAACGTTGTGTCTCTGTCAGTAACGTTGTGTCTCTGTCAGTAGCGTTGTGTCTCTGTCAGTAACGTTGTGTCTCTGTCAGTAGCGTTGTGTCTCTGTCAGTAACGTTGTGTCTGTCAGTAACGTTGTGTCTCTGTCAGTAACGTTGTGTCTGTCAGTAACGTTGTGTCTCTGTCAGTAGCGTTGTGTCTCTGTCAGTAACGTTATGTCTCTGTCAGTAACGTTGTGTCTCGTTCAGTAACGTTGTGTCTCTGTCAGTAACGTTATGTCTCTGTCAGTAACGTTATGTCTCTGTCAGTAGCGTTGTGTCTCTGTCAGTAACGTTGTGTCTCTGTCAGTAGCGTTGTGTCTCTGTCAGTAACGTTGTGTCTCTGTCAGTAGCGTTGTGTCTCTGTCAGTAACGTTGTGTCTGTCAGTAACGTTGTGTCTCTGTCAGTAACGTTGTGTCTGTCAGTAACTTTGTGTCTCTGTCAGTAACGTTGTGTCTCTGTCAGTAGCGTTTTGTCTCTGTCAGTAGCGTTGTGTCTCTGTCAGTAGCGTTGTGTCTCTGTCAGTAACGTTGTGTCTCTGTCAGTAACGTTGTGTCTCTGTCAGTAGCGTTGTGTCTCTGTCAGTAATGTTGTGTCTCTGTCAGTAGCGTTGTGTCTCTGTCAGTAACGTTGTGTCTCTGTCAGTAACGTTGTGTCTCGTTCAGTAACGTTGTGTCTCTGTCAGTAACGTTATGTCTCTGTCAGTAACGTTATGTCTCTGTCAGTAGCGTTGTGTCTCTGTCAGTAACGTTGTGTCTCTGTCAGTAGCGTTGTGTCTCTGTCAGTAACGTTGTGTCTCTGTCAGTAGCGTTGTGTCTCTGTCAGTAACGTTGTGTCTGTCAGTAACGTTGTGTCTGTCAGTAACGTTGTGTCTCTGTCAGTAGCGTTGTGTCTCTGTCAGTAACGTTGTGTCTCTGTCAGAAACGTTGTGTCTGTCAGTAACGTTGTGTCTCTGTCAGTAGCTTTGTGTCTCTGTCAGTAACGTTGTGTCTGTCAGTAACGTTGTGTCTCTGTCAGTAGCGTTGTGTCTCTGTCAGTAACGTTGTGTCTCTGTCAGTAACGTTGTGTCTGTCAGTAACGTTGTGTCTCTGTCAGTAACGTTGTGTCTGTCAGTAACGTTGTGTCTCTGTCAGTAACGTTGTATCTCTGTCAGTAACGTTGTGTCTCTGTCAGTAACGTTGTGTCTCTGTCAGTAACGTTAGCCAAACTAGTTATTTGGAGGAAAAACAGCAGATTTATGGAATAAATTCATCCTCAGTCCTGCTGAACAAGAAGCAGCCAACATATCATCATGAAGAGCTGTGGGTGAAGTGTCGATGTCCCTGTCAGTCAGCCTGCTCTGTGTTACGACGAGTGATAGCTCAGCTGGCTGGCGTGCTAACTAGGGGTGTGACGAGATCCTGTGCCATCGGGATCTCGGGAGAATAAAATGTGACGCGACTTCTCGTCTCGCAAGACTCACGCAGTCGGCACTTTTCTCACGCTGTCACAGATCAATTCTCTCACGCAGTGAAAAACAAATGTATACCTGATAACATCAACTCCACCCGGCTGATGTGACACCGGCTGACACCGGCGTATGCCCCGATAGTAATCAAGTGAATCTGCTCTCGCGCTGTGAGCGAGTAGCGCCGCAGCTGGTAGAAACATTTAACTAAATTAAACCGAAGCCCAGCCTTGTTCTGTTTAGGACCGTGAGCTGCTCTTTCTCAGAGCTGCTGATGTGAACATGTGATTTCTGCTGATCACAAGTGTTTCTCTTAGTTTTGGTTTCATCCTAGCATGCAGTCCCAAACTGTGTCGGTCAGACCGGCTGAAGGGGAAACTGCCAGCAGAGATTAGGGCAGGTAGACTTTTCAATATTCTGAATTCTCATTAAATGATGATGATCGTCTGGTAATATTCTGACTTTTCTCTGGACGTGTCAGAGAACACAGATCTGTGGGAGAGATTCTGAACGTGAGCAGAAAAGCTGCTGAAACACAGGAGCTGTTAAAGTCCAGGAGTTTCTAAGTGAACTGCCACTAACCTAACCTTTAACCATGGTAACCGTGCAGAAGACAGACGGCGACAGCTGTAGCCTTAAGGGCATTAGACATCTGAGATCAGATCTGACAACAAGCCTATAAATGTCTCAAAGTTATTTTCACTATTAGAAACTAAGTTACATTTTTATCATAAGAATAAAACTAGATTAATCACAGTAGCCAAACATCAGGTCGAACCCTGTACCATCAGGTCGAACCCTGTACCATCAGGTCGAACCCTGTACCATCAGGTCGAACCCTGTACCATCAGGTCGAACCCTGTACCATCAGGTCGCTCGCTGCAGCTGGATGAAGACTTAAACATGTGGATCTATAACTTCTGACGGTCATCTCTATTTAATTCAGAACACGGGCTCATCGTGTTAAAGCGTGCAACACCTGACGTGGATAGAAAGAGTATTATGTACTGTAGGTTTATAGAGATGGAGGGGTTCCCAGAGGACAGTCACTGTAAAGCCAATATTATCCCCGTCCAAACAAACAGACAGAGACAGGAAGTCAGAGAGGAATGGATCAGTCTGCTCGAGGAAAAATGTGTGTATATGCGCACGGGGGTGCATTTAATGTAAAACGGCTACCTCGGATTACACTGCAGAAACAAATCCTTATTGTTGGGTCCCAGAGTAGAAGCCTCTGAGTCAGAGCAGCAGAAAGAGAAAAATATGTGAGGAAAGATTAAATTCAGATTTCCTGTAACAATGGAGCGAGCTCAAAAATAGGTCACACAACTCCTTCCGGTGTTTCTCAAACAGAAAACAATCCTCCACTGTGTTTTAATGAGCCTAAATTATCTCAATTTAGTCCCCTGCTTGCCTGGAAAAATGCTAAATAATAACCCAGAAACACATTCAGGAGGGAGGAAGGGTTTTAGAAACGCTGGTCCTCAGAGAAAGGGTTTAATGACTGCACATGAATCAGCAGCGAGCGAGGGAATAAAGAGGGAGGGAGTTATGTTCCCGTTTATCTGTCGGGGGAATTTTAAGTTCACTTGTGAAATGGCACAAAATATATTACGTGAATCAAGCACAGGATTTCACACCGTAGGAGTCATTTTTAGAACAAATTCAAAAGTCTGACTGCTCTGGCTTTAAAGCCGACTTGTCAGGGAAGCATCCTCATTAGTGATCTGTCTGGGTGTTTGTGTCCTACTCTGGGCTCTGCAGCAGCTCCTCAGTAAGAAAAGAGCCAAACACAGCGAGTCTCCTCCCGTAACATTACGGCTGTTCACGGCATGACGCCGAGCTGCAGCCTGGACTGATCCGGGAAAGATCAGTGAACACATCGGGCTCAGCCACGTGCTGCCTGACCTCAGGGGCCTCTGTGGGTCCCTGTAGCCCTGATGATGATGATGATGATCCAAGATGATAGGGCTGCACAATAAGGATTGGGATTATGATTTTAGCTTCCCGCGATTAAATGAACATGATCGAGTGCGATATCGCCTTTTAAAGTGCGACTCTGCTGCATATCAGATCAAGCGCTTACTAAACTGACGGCCAAGGGGCCGATTGGGCTGCACGAACACCCTCCTGCTTAGGGATGGGGATCAAGACCTGGTTCTAAAAGGGCCCGGTTCCAAAATTTCTCAAAACCCGAAAATCACTGAGGTCCGAGCTTATCGATACGGCTTCCGAGACGAGCAGGTCCTTCGATGTAACGTTATGTCTCGAGCGTCAGATCTGATTTATCTTGAAACGCAGTATTAAGCAGACCCGGGACGGTTTATCATCCGGCTGCAGCCTCTGCTGCTCTCTGTCGCACACACAGCGCCCTGCAAAGAGAGACCGGGGCGACGCTCCAAACTACTCGAGTTTCCGACAGCGGCGAGTAAAAAGATAATCCTTCATCAGTACACCTGTCTGTGAGGTAAACGTGTAAACTGCTCTGTCCTCAGTCTCTCATCCTGAGTGACCTACAGAAGCACAGCTAACGTTAGCTTGGCAATTAGCCAAATGTTACAAAGGAGCTAATAAAACTATAATTAATTTAAAAACAACCAGGCAGCTTCAATATTATCTTTATTTATCACAAATCCTTTATCATCTCAATATATAGTAACGTTGTCGCACACCGTGCAGGCTTACCTCAGGCCCGTTGGGTCTGGACCAAATTACCGTCACCAAATAATATTAGCCCAAAGTATCGATAAAGAATGGGATCGTTAAGCAGGCTCAATAAATAAATCAATAAAAAGTAACGATCCTCATCCCTAATCCTGCTGCTACAGTCCAGAGCAGACGGCAAAGTCTTTCTGGGTAAAATGTTATTTATATTTGGCTTCTGGGAGATGAAATGAAGACCGGTCTTATTTTGATGCAAAGATTTGTACATTAGCAGAAATGCAGCACATCACAAATGTGAAAACAGTTTGGCCTCTTTATTTAATGTTTTATTTTTTATTTTAAAGTGCAATAAAAATCTGTTGTCCCTGAAATAAATGAATAATCATGATAAATAATCTCATTGTAGATCAAAATAATCGTGATTATCATTTTGGCCATAATCGTGCAGCCCTACGAGATGACATCACTAAAACTGGCCAATCAAACATCTGACTGTAACCCAGAAGGCCGCTGTTCATTTCCTGTTTCTTTTAACCACAATCGTCCTCTGAACCTCACTGAAGCTCTGCTAAAGTAAAGCTTTCAGTTATGTGACGTTTACAGAAGGCACCGAAAATCATGTCGTCCTGATTTCCCAACGTGGATCCGTGTAACGTTGATGATACAGGATGACATCACCTAAACCAACCAATCAGTGAGTTACCTGTCAGTCCAGAAGACTTCATGCTTGCAGCTCTTGTTTTAATGAGAATTAAGGTTTTATCGCTAATATTTCCAATGCAGGACGTTCTGTTCTATTTATTTTCAACATGTGTTGGATCTACTAAGCTAACAGGATATACATTTACATTTACATTTACATTTACTCATTTGGCAGACGCTTTTATCCAAAGCGACTTACATTTGAGGAACAACTTACAAGTATCAACAGAGCATCAAATACAGATCTAACAACTGATAATACATACTAGTAAGAGCAGCAATAAATCCTAGTAAGAGCTCATAGTACATATCACATCAATGGGTAAATACCTAGGGAAGGAAGTAAGAGTTAACAGAAAGTGCAATCAGAACAAAAAGTGCAGTCAATACAAGATAATTGTAGGGATAGAAGAAGAAGAGCACAGGAAGTGCATGTTAGAGGTTAGTTAGTTAGAGGTGTTATAAGAGGAAGTGTTCTCGAAGAGATGAGTTTTCAAGAGCTTCTTGAAGTTAGAGAGGGACGTCCTGCTCTGATGGCGTAGTGGTAGCTCGCTCCACCATCGTGGTGTCACAGATGCGAACAGCCGGGACTGGGATCGCTTTAGGTGAAGGGCTGGCAGAGCCAGGCCGCTCATTGGAGGAGCCGTGAGGGCTAGAAGGAACGAGGGTTTGTATAATGGAGTTTAGGTAGATGGGTGCAGACCCGATGGCCACTCTGTATGCAAGCATTAGTGACTTGAATTTGATTCTGAGGCCACGGGAAGCCAGTGAAGGTCACTGAGTAATGGAGTGACATGAGTCCTTTGGGCTGATCAAAGACCAGACGCTGCTGCGCTCTGAACCATTTGTAAGGGTTTCACAGCACAAGCTGGAAGACCTGCTAGGAGCTGCTGCAATAGTCAAGGCGAGAGATAACCATGGCCTGTACCAGAAGCTGGGTGGCATACTGAGTGAGGTAGGGCCTGATTTTCCTTATGTTGTATAGAGCAAAGCGGCATGACTTAGAGACAGCAGCTGACATGGTCTGAAAAGGACAGCTGATCATCAATCAAGACACCCAAGTTTCTCACCACCTTGGTTTGAGTGATGGTTGAGGAGTCAATTTGTAGCTTGATGTTATGGTAAATGGATTGCTTGGCTGGAATGACCAAGAGTTCAGTCTTGGAGAGGTTTAGTTGAAGGTGGCAGGCCTTCATCCATGTAGATATGTCTGAGAGACAGTCTGTAATCCGCTACCGAGACAGTGGGATCGCCTGGCGGGAAGGATAGATAGAGTTAGCGTATCGCTCTGCGTAGCAGTGGTAAGAGAAGCCGTGTGAGCTGAATGATCGGCCCAAGTGAGGTGGTGTAAATTGAGAAGAGAAGGGGCCCTAGTACTGAGCCTTGGGGCACGCCTGTGGAGAGGCAGTGGGAGGAGGATAATTGTCCTTGCCACAAGACATTGTAGGAGCCCTAGAAAGGTAGGATTCGAACCACAGGAGCGCTTTACTCGAGATGCCCATTGCTGAGAGTGCAGAAAGCAGGATTGCGTGGTTGACTGTATCAAAGGCAGCTGATAGGTCTAGCAGGATGAGAACCGAGGATTGGGCTGCAGCTTTGCTGACCTCAGGGCTTCTGTTACAGACAGAAGAGCCGCTTCAGTAGAGTGGGCACTCTTAAAGCCAGACTGATATGGATCTAGGAGGTCATTCTGTGAGAGGTATTCTGAGACCTGCTTGAAAACCGCTCGTTCAAGAGTTTTGGATAAAAATGGTAGAAGAGACACTGGTCGATAGTTCTCAACTTGAGTAGGGTCAAGTGAGGACTTTTGAGCAAGGGTGTAACCTGAGCCCTTTTGAAGGTGGTCGGGAAGGTTCCAGAAGCCAGAGACGTGTTTATCACGTGAGTGATTGCCGGGACCACAGTAGTAGAAATGGCTTGGAGGAGATTTGTGGGAATTGAGTCCAGTGGGCATGTAGTTGGACGGCTACGAGTCAAGAGTTCTGATACTTCACTCTCTGAGAGAGGAGTGAACGAGGAGAGTGAAGAACCACTGGCCTGGGAGGGCAAAGGAAAAGATGTAGTAGGATTGCTACATTGCTACATATACACAAAGTGATGTACAGAAATAAAGCGACTCAGCACGCTGCAGGGCTGAGGATGAGGTTAAGAGTCTCTGGGGGAAGTTGATCCTTCTGGATCTCTTCCCAGAAGGCAGCAGGGTGAACCGGCTGTGGCTGGGTGGGTCCTGTCCTTCACTGTCCTTTGGGCTCTCCTGTGGTCGGGTCGTTTGCTTTTACAGCACCAGAGTTTGGTTCCGAGCTTTCTTCACTAGCGTGCAGATGTGAGACGACCATGTCAGGTTCTCTGTGATGCTGATTCACCTGCTCCACCTCAGCTCCACTGATGGAGGCAGGAGTGTGTCTTCAGCTCCTTAGTTTGGCGGGCATTGAGCGGTAGGTTGCTCTCTGGGCGCCACTCTGTAAGGCTGTAGATTTGCTCCGATATGAAGTCTCATCGCTGTTTGAGATCCGTCGTCTGCCAACTCCACCTGACAGAGAAGCAGCTTTTCTGGCTCTGGCTCTGGATCTGGCTCTGTCCTTCTGGTTGGGGAATAATGTTTTGTCTTTGGCCTTTGCTGACGTATGATGCTGTTAGATGTTCCTCAGGTGGATGTGGTTCTCCTGGGGGGTGGTGGCCTCTCTGAACATGTGCCAGTCCTGGAGAGATGCTGTAGCCTTCATCTGTCCACGCTGTTTGACACACTAGCACTGTTTGCCCCGTTAGCAGCCTGAGTTCAGTCAGAGATTCTGCCCCATGTTGACATGACAGCATCACAAAGTGGCTGCAGATTTCATTCATGCTGCGAGTCTCCCGTCCCACCGCGTTACAAAGAGCTCTGCAGGACTGACTTCTGGTGACTGTGGAGGCCGCTGGACTCCACTGAACCTGAACTAAACCCTGCTTAGTCAGGATTAAGGGGCCCAACGCGTGCCACGAAAACACGCGTGTATTCGTGTTCTTCCTAACATCTGTATGTGGAGCAGAAATAAGACTCGTCAGATCCGGTGATGTTTGTCCATCTTCTGCTGTCCGGTTTCGGGGAGCGTGTTCCTAATGTAGCCTCGGTTTCCTGTTCTACGCTGCCAGGAGGGGAACCTGCTGTGGTCTTCTGCTGCTGTGTTGTGCCTTCAGATGCTGTTCTTTCAGTTACAGTTGCCTTCCTGTCAGCTGGATCCGGCCTGGCCGCTCGCAGCTCTCTCATTAACGAAGCCTGTCCGCCCACAGAGCTGCAGCTCACTGCAGGTTTCTGTCTGCTGAAAATCAGCTGCTCTCAGATACTCACACCTGTCGTTCCACGCTCAGAGTCACGTCGGTCACATTTCCCTCTAAACTACCAGGCAGCGGTGGACCGAGTACACAAATCCTGTACTTGAGTAAGAGTTTAGAAACTCTTGCTAAAAAGAATTCCGCTAAAGATGGAAGTCTTCAGTTTAAATTTCTACTTGAGTCAAAGTACCTGCTTTTAAAAAAATCCATCCATTGTCCATTATCCTGAGTGCAGGGTCGGGGGGGCTTTTAAAAATACTTTAGTAAATGGTACTATTAGTTAGTAAGCAGGATTTTACTGCTGTACTCATTTTTATCTATTTAGCATCAGACTGCGGATGATGATTATTTTCATTCTGGATCTGCTGATTCATTTCTCCAATTATTGATTTTTGATATTCTGAATATATTGTGCAAATATAAAATAGTTGCACAATGCTTGTTTTGCTTTAACCAACAGTAAAAAGCTCAACATTATTACAAATAAATAAAAATAATTCAAAGGACAGTTGTCAGTCTAATAATGCTGTCAGATGTACAGTCCCCTCCAAAGGTTTGGAACGGGAAGGCAGATCCCTTTGTTTGTGTTGTTCACTGAAGACATTTGGGTTTAAGATCCAAAGACAAGAGCTCAGAATTTCAGCGTTTATTTCCTGGCCTTCACATCTAGATGTGTTAAACAACTCAGGACATATCACAGTTTGTATCAGACCACAGCATTCTGGTGAGCAAAAGTAAAGGAACAAATAATCTTAAAGTAAATAACATTTAATATTTGGTGCCATAACCCTTGCTAACCCATCGACATCACCAAACTGTTGCATTCCTTATTTGTGATGCTATTCCAGGCTTCGTGTTTGTTTCGGAGAGTTTCTCCCTTCAGTCGCCTCTTAAGGAGGTGAAATGCAGCTCTTTTGGGTTAAGGTCAGCTGACTGACTTGGCCAGTCTAAAACCTTTTCCCCTGATGAAGTCCTTTGTTTTGTTGGCAGTGAGCTTTGGCTCATCGTCCTGCTGCAAAAGCTGAAATTCTGAACTCTTGTCTCATCTTTTGATCTTTAACCCAAATGTCTTCAGTGAACAACAAAAACAAAAGAATCTGCCTTACCTTTTGGAGACGGCTGTATAGGAGGAGAAAACATCACATTTTATAAACTCTTCATGTGTAAAAATCTGACTTTGTAAAGTAACTGAAGCTGTCAGATAAATGTAGTGAAGTAAAACGTACAACATCTCCCTCTGAGGTGGAGCAGAAGGAGAAAGTGGCATGAAAAGAAAATACTCAAGCAGAGTACAAGTACTTCTAATTTGTACTTAAGTACAGTACTTGAGTACACGTACTTAACTACTGTTCCCCACTGCTACTAGGTCAAAAACTACAGCAAACACAAACTCCGATCCAGATGCAGCAGAAACTCCCATTTAAAAACCTCATCAGATAATCACCTTGTTAAACAACACAGGTGTCACCGCCATGAAGAGATCTGGGAAGCAGGAGCAGCGAAAAGGAAAACGAGCAGAGGAAAAGAAAACAGATAGTCTTTGCCTGAGCGTTTCTGTCTCACAGAGCAGAAGCATGAATATTTAAATGGATATTTGCCTCTCAAGGACAAACAGCAGCACTGCATATCCAGTTCCACTGTATTTATAAGCTACGTCTTCCTCTCATTACTCTTCTTTATTCCCCGTCCTGCTGCCCCCCCACCCCCCCCTCATGGTGTACATGCCAGCTGACAGATCAAACACACACCGCTAACGAGCTGCAGGAGAAATTCAGCGTTTCAAGGCTACGTTTTCACACAATGGCAGGACACACTCACACATGCTCTGTACACAAGGGGGGGACACGGCGTGAAATAGGTCCCTTTTCATCAAGTCAATAAAAGCATTGATCCCCCCCCCACACACACACAGTCTAGCAGCATGACTCCCTAATAAAGCAGAGTAATCCAGCTGAAAGACACGGCCGTCCATCCTTCCTCCCTCTGCTCCAAATGAAGAGTAATGAAGATGACGGCGAGACAGCGTCCTGCTGCACTGCGCCGCTCACCCGTTAGGATGGGAGGCGGAAGGAGACGGGGAAGACAGGGAGGACAGGAACACCCAGCAGGGTCAGTGACGAGCAGGGGGTCGACAGGGGGATATGGGGAGTGATAGATGGAGTGATTGCAAGACAGTTAGATGGGGGGGGGATTGATCCATTTATTATAATGAGACTGATTTAAGTAAAAGGGAGGGAGGGAGAGATGGATGAGTGCTGAGCAGAGTGTTGATGGTGAAGGGATGGATAATGAGAGAAGAATGAATGTGATGTGGAGGAGGGAAGGAAGGATGGATGGATGAATAGATGGATGAATAGATGGACTGATGGATGGATGGTCAGATGGTCAGATGGACAGATGGTCAGATGGATGGATGGACGGATGGGCAGATGGATGGATGGACAGATTGATGGATGGACGGATGGGCAGATGGATGGATGGACAGATTGATGGATGGACGGATGGGTGGATGGATGGATGGATGGTCAGATGGATGGATGGACGGATGGGCAGATGGATGGATGGACAGATTGATGGATGGACGGATGGGTGGATGGATGGACGGATGGGCGGATGGATGGATGGATGGATGGTCAGATGGATGGATGGACGGATGGGCGGATGGATGGATGGACGGATGGATCTATACATGGACAGATGGACAGATAGTCAGATGGATGGACAGATGGACAGATGGATGGATGGACGGATGGATGTATACATGGACAGATAGTCAGATGGATGGACAGATGGACAGACGGATGGCTAGATGGATGGATGGACAGATGAATGGATGGACGGACTGATAGATGTATAGATGGACGGATGGGTGGACGAATAGATGGCTAGATGAATGGATGGACGGACTGATAGATGTATAGATGGACAGATGGATGGATGGTCAGATGAATGGATGGACGGACTGATAGATGTATAGATGGCTAGATGGATGGATGGACAGATGAATGGATGGACGGACTGATAGATGTATAGATGGACAGATGGATGGATGGTCAGATGGATGGATGGACGGACTGATGGATGGACCAAATACCTGCAGAACTAATATGAAACTAAACAGCAATTAAGCTAATCGGTGACCATGGTGAACATCTCCACAGGATAAACTGAGGTTGTCTGTTCCAACACGCCTGCTGGGAGCTCGTCTGGGTTTTGTGTTGATTGTGTGTATTTCATTGTGAGTTTATTACTGCCCCCCCTCATATTATCCTCTATAGACTGCAGTCTCCTCTCATTGTTATGAAAATAGAACAAATATGCTGTGTGTGTGGTAAAACAGCACTGATGGAATAATTCTCTCCAGCTCTCTCACCATTTATTATCTCAATAAAAACACATTAGCTGGAGTCTCCCTCTCACTCTGTTTATGTCTCTCACCCATACTCTGTCTTTCCATCCATCTAGCTATCAGTCCCTCTATCCCTCTATCTATCCATCCAACTCTCCAACCATCTGCCTGTCCATCGTTGCTCTTCTCTTTCCTTCATCCTTCTCTCTAACTAGAAGTCTGCCCTTCCATCCATCTTCCCCCCCACATCACAATCATTCTTGTCTTCCTCTTATTTTCACGAGTATCCCCCTCTTATTATACATCCCTCCACCATAACACTCTCCTCAGCACTCATCTGTCTCTCCCTCCCTCCCTTTTATCAAATCACTCTCATTATAATGAATGGATCTATAGACCCCCCCCCCCACAACACACACACATCCTTGGCTAGCTAGCTGGTAGTGCTGAAGCTCATTATGTGATTTCATGTGAAAGGCAGTGACGTATGAGTCTCCTCTGTCTGTTACCCATCATCCATCAGTCCTCTCTCTGAGTGTTCAGTGATGGAGAGATCAGATGTAAGTGAAACAGACAAGGCTGATTGCTGCAAGACAGTGATTCACCCAGTGACAGACACACAGCGCCGAGATCACCGTCCACAAAGCTCAGGGGGGACAGATGGTTTGAGCTGAAAAGTTTGTTCACTAATATTGTATATTCGTCTTTGGGCTGCACTGCTGAGTCTCGTCACACTGGGCTGAACGTTGGGTGTAAAGGGACGTGTTGGACGACTCTAAAGGTGGGGAGCTGAACGTGGCTGCTAATGCTTTAGTTTCAGTGTGAAGTGAAATGGAAACATTCTCAAATGTTGTGGGCTGAAGCTCTTATGGTTTCTCATTTTATCAGGGCGTCATAGCATGGATCGCATTTTGGGGGGAGGGTTCTCTGAAGAGAAGAGTTTTCAGGAGCTTCTTGAAGTCAGAGAGGGTCGCCCCTGCTCTGATGGCTTGTGGTAGCTCGCCTAACTCTGCCATCCCTACATCCACAAAGCAATCTCAGTCCCTGTTCTTACATGTGACACCATGATGGTGGAACGGCATTAGTTGGAGGAGCACAGTGGCCCAGAAGGAACGTAGGCTTGGATCATGGAGTTTAGGCAGATGGCGCCGACCCAGTAGTCACTCTGTATGCAGCATTAGGGACTTGGATTTGATTCTGGGGGCCACGGGGAGCCAGTGGAGGTCATGAGTCCTATTGGATGTGCTGCTGCATTCTGAACCATCTGTAGGGGTTTCACCGCACAAGCTAGAAGACCTGCTAGGAGGGCAGAGAGGTAACCATGGCCAGCTGGGTGGCGCACTGAGTGAGGAAGGGCCTGATTTTTATTAAGTTGTATAGAGCAAAGCAGCACGACCAACAGACAGCAGCAACATGGTGCTCATCAATCATGACACCCGAGTTTCTCACCACCCTGGTTGGAGTGGTGGTTGGGGAGTCGGTTTGTAATTTGATGTTATGGTGGAAAGATTGCTTGGCTGGAATGACCAAGAGTTCAGTCTTAGAAAGGTTTAGTTGAAGGTGACGAGCCTTCATCCATGCAGATATGACCGTGATCTGCACCGGGACTTGGGGGTCGTCTGGTGGGAAGAATAGGTAGAGTTGTGTATCGTCTGCGTAGCAGTGGTAAGAGAAGCAGTGAGAGCGAACAATCGGACCGAGCCTGGAAGCCCCCCTGTGGAGAGGAGGTGAGAGGAGGATAATTGTCCTTGCCACAACACATGGTAGGATTCAAACCACAGCAGTGCTTTACCTGAGATTCCCATTGCTGAGAGTGCGGATAGGAGGATCATGTGATTGACTGCGTCAAAGGCAGCTGATAGGTCAAGCAGGATAAGAACCGAGGACTGGGCTGCAGCTTTATCTGACCTTAGGGCTTCTGTTACAGACAACAGAGCCGTTCAAGTGGCCCCTCTTAAAACCAGACTGATATGGATGTCATTCTGTGATAGTGATTCTGAGACCTGTTTGAAGACCGCCGCTTCAAAATCTTTTCCTATCATTTCTTGGCATTTTGTCACCACCATAAACGTTCATATTTTATCTAACAGTAAGCTAACACTGAGGGCAGCACGGTGGCCTAGTGCAGAGGTCACTAATAGGCGGACCGCGGTCCGGATCCGGACCCAGCCGCTGTCCTCTCCGGACCGTCGACCTACAGCCGATCTATTATTGAGACTTTACTACCTCGTGACGGAGCGTTTCTATTTTAACCCGCGCAGCTTTTCCAGCATTTACTGTACTGGTTTAGCGGCCCAGGAAACTCACAGACCAATCGCATCGTCTCATACTCCTCAGCCAATCAAATCTGTGCATTCGAGTCGAGTCCGCGTCCGCAAGTGAGATACGCCGGAGACGTTTCGATAACGCACACCAGTGTTTCCTACAGAATGACAATGTAACTGTGGGGAGGGAATATTGGCTACCTACATACAGCGTGGTAGCCTCCAAAGTCCGCTGCATTCCAACATTAACTTAGCTCTCCTTTGCATGCTGGCTAAAAACTTTTTTTAAGCTGGGTCTCCGACATTGACAGCGTTGTGATGGACAGATTTGTGCAGCGATGTTCCCTGAGGGAGAGAGAGCGAGAGGTACGGGTGAGTGAGAGAGAGAGAGAGAGAGAGAGAGGGACGAGCAAGAGGACGTGCTGCGCGAATACGCTACAGCGCTCTGCGATCAAATACGATTTTAAATGGCTTATTAAAAAAAACTGAAAATCAGTCTGTGGCAGTCAGCATTGATATTGTGGCGTGCCGCCACAAATAAATGAACGTATGGGAAACACTGCACATGGAGAGAGGAGGCAAAGAGAAAAGACATTTCACTAGAATTAGCAGTTAGAGCTCACGTTTCTCACTGAACAAGAGAAAGTAGGAAAGTGGTTTATAAGAGGGAATGAAAGAGAAGAGGAGGCATTACAGCTGTTCATTTGATGTGTTTAGTGTTTATTATAAAATTGGTTAAGACTATCACTTTATCACTTCAAGCTACCCTTTTTATTTCATTTTTCTAAAAAAAAGACACTTTATTTTAGTTTACTTAAATTTAGAATTTATTTAATGTGAAAACTGAAAATTGTTGAAATATTGTCAGTTGTTGACTAAAAACATATATGGTGATATATACCTTATGGCAGTGAATGATAACGCAAGTTAGTTGTTTTGATGTTCCGGACTTTTGGTGTGGGAAATTTTCTCTAACTGGACCTCTTTGAATTTTAATTGAATACCCCTGGCCTAGTGGATAGCAGTGTTGCCTCACAAGAAGGTTGTGTGTTCAAACCCCGGCCAGACTCTGTGTGGAGTTTGAATGTTCTCCCCGTGTCTGCGTGGGTTCTCTCCGGGTGCTTCCTCTCACCGTCCATCCGTGCACGATGGATGGGTGGATGGGTGGATGGATGGGTGGGTGGATGGGTGGATGGATGGGTGGATGGGTGGATGGATGGATGGATGGGTGGATGGGTGGATGGGTGGATGGATGGATGGATGGGTGGATGGGTGGATGGATGGGTGGATGGGTGGATGGATGGATGGATGGATGGATGGGTGGATGGGTAACACTGGTGCTTAGTCATAAGATATTGTAGATACACATTTTGACATCACATGGAGTTTATTTTGTAAGTCTCTATTTTTAGCACGGCACTTGTTGTACTCTGTAATTCGGGAGTGGCTCACATGGTTGTGCAGTCGTCCACTTATCAGAAAGTCGGTGGTTCAATCCCTGGCTCCCTCAGTCTGCATGTAGAAGTGTCCTTGGGCAAGATCCTGAACCCCAAATTGCTCCGGACGGCTGTTCCATCAGTGTGTGAATTCTTTAGTTCTCTTCTGATGAGCAGTTGGTACCTTAGCCTGTGCAATCGCTATATGAATCTGATGTAGTGTAAAGCGCTTCGGGCGGTCTGAAGACTAGAAAGGCTCTGTACCTGTACAGACCATTTACCACTGACTTTATTGAACTCACATTACATTTCACTAAAAGTCAACATGAGCTAGAGGAAAGGAGAAATTCAACACTTTTTGGTGCTAAAAAAAGAGTACGTTTACTTAACGACCTGGACTCGTTGCCTCCCTGATTGCCTCTGTTTAATTCATACTCTGCTTATATGTAATGGAGAATGCAGCTTTTTCACTGAATCTTGGGAAAGCAGAGATGTTTGTTAGCAGAAGTAGAACCGAGAATTTTCTGATGGTGAACGGCAGGAAGTTTTCTGTCCAACCTGCAGCCAGAAATTCAGCCTCTGACTCTCATCGTCTCTGTTTACTTCCTCTAACTCTCACTTCTATTCTCTCCTCCTCTCCTCCACCCTCGTACGGTTATTACTGCTCCTTCCCTGCAGCTTCACCTTCTCCTCTTATTTCTCCTCAAATATTTGCACCTTTTCTCTCTCCTCCTGATCCTTTCCCTTACTTTCCTGTCTTGCTCTTCCTCCTCCTACCCTTCCTCCTTTTCTTTTTTTTTTTTAATCTCTACCTGCTCTCGTCTTCTCTCCATTTCCTGGGCTTGAATCACATCTTCCTCCCTCCTCCTCGTCAAAACCATCTTAATCTCTCTCCCCCTTAATCTCCCCCACTATTCTTGCCACCTTTTCATTTCCTGCTCTGCTCCCCCCCCCTTCCTTGATTTACTACATTGCTCTTCTTCTCATCCGCTTGCCTCCCTTCCTCCTTCAGCCTCCTGGTAATCCCTCTCTCCTCCTGCATCACAGGTGAATCTCCTTTAGGGAGCGGGGAGCAACGTGGTGAAAACGGTTCTCCTCCTTTTCTCGTTCTTGGCCCACATATCCCCCCCACCCCCTCCCACTAATGTGTTTTCTCTCTCCTCTGTTCCTCCCCTCCTTTCCCTCCCTCCATTAACCTCCATCTTCCCTCCCTCCCATCATAACTCACCTCCTCTCTGCTCCCCACTGTTTCCCTTGATTTCCCCTCCCTTGCATTTACCCCCTTGTCTCCCTTTCCCTCCCTCCCTCTTTCCCTCCCTCCTTCCCTGTCCTGCAAAAATAATTTCCCACAATCCCTCCCTCCCTCCTTCCTCCATCCCTGTCTGCGCCCACAGAGCAGTGCGAGGATCAACATCTCAGAAGGCTCCTGTCCGGAGAGGATCATCACCATCACGGGTCAGACGGACTGTGTGTTCAGAGCCTTCACCATGATCACGTTCAAACTGGAGGAGGTAGATGCAGCGCACACTCACACTCTCCTCTGAGCTCCCAGCGGCGTCCCCGAGCTGCTCGGAGTGAAGTGCGTAACCTTTACTTCCTCTACAACATGGCCGCTCCCTGGCAGCGCGCCATTTATTATACGTCTAATGGGATTGTCTGACCTCACATAAGCACATACGCACTCAGGCGCGCACACATTGAGTGCTCCTCCGGGGGATTTAACATGAACACTTGACTCTCTATCTGTCCTCCATCCCTGTTTCCTTCTTTCCTCTTTCCTTTTTCACGGGCCGGCTCAAAAACCCTGACACAAATATTCACAAAGCGACAACAGGCTGCAGCAACGGTACCATTACTTTGGGGTGGGGTGGTGATGGCGAAGTGGGTAAGACGCATGCCATTGGTGTGGGAGGACAGATCTTAGCACAGTGTAGTGTTGTGCATTCTTCAGTTCCTCCACGACCATTAACACAAATCAACTTTTCCACTAATGTGACCTGTCATCGGCGTTTCCGATGACAGGTTGATACCAACAGCAAAGGATCACAAAGACCAGGATCCAGAGTGGTGAAACTGTTCTGCAGAATGTGGTCCAACAGAAAGGAAAGCATCTACTGACGAACACTAGATTTAATTATCTGTTATGTTTTACGTGTAGCATGAAGGGACAACAACCTTTCATTTTGTTGTACCACCTTGTGTTGTATAATGTAGAAAATTACATTTGAAATCATTTTAGTTTGTATGTTTGCATACTAACATCCATTTAAGTAGAATTCTGTGCAGGACTCACTTACCTGTTGGAAATGATTACAGATTGCCTTGCATCTCCAAATTAAACCTAAACTTATGTGCACATAATAACAAAATATATTGTGTGTGTTTAATGACTGGAGATACTGAGTGTAAAGTGTTGCACCTGGTCAATTCCCCCAGAGAACAAGCTATAGCTAAAAACCTCCCCTACGACCATCTGAAGTTTGGGACCTGGTGCTCTGTGAGCTGGAAATGTTTTATCACAGCAGCACAACGTGAAGCAAAATCATCCCAGTGCGCTGTGTCAAGAAACTGTTTCCTGTGTGTCTGCACACGAGCAGGATAAACCGGGACGATCAACACGAGCAGCGTGTTTCTGTTAGCAGCAAGCGCTTCAAATTAGTGATGGCAATTATGGCTCTTCAGTTCTCATGGCTCAGTTCCTTTCTGAGAGCCGGCTTTCAACTCCCAAATGGTTCTTCATTTAGAGCCACTTCTGCTGGGCTGGAAGGAGTTAATGTACATTATTATTTGATGCAAGAAATAAATATGCAAGATTTGTCATCTGCCATACGAAGAAATATTGGATCATATCAATGTTTAAAAAGTCAAGAAAAACTATCCCAGTAATAAAATAGTATGCTTATACGACGAAAAATAACAACGTCCATTTTATATTTCCTGTTTACTTTAACGGCCACCCCTAACGGTGATGTATGACTGTTGTTACAGTAAATCATTTCAGTCATTTTGCCTGCTGCATTTTACTCCAGTAATGAAATAATTCCGCCAGAACCATCCAAGGAAGGTTAAAATCCAGGGCAACTGGACGACGATGCCATAAGCATTTAAAGTTTGAAGTTAAGTACTTAAGTAAAAGTACAGATTCTCCAGTTCAGGGAAAGTGTCGACATCCGGACTCTAAATGAATCTGTGTCACAGTAGCTCTTGTGAATGTGAGGTCCAGTATATTTCTGATCCAGCATCTGACACACAGGCTCAGTTATTATTAGTATTATTGTCATATTAACAGATCAGTGACGGGAAATTAGATGGATTTTAAAAGATGCCACTATTATAATTATTTAAATGAGCTTTGTGTGTATTTTTCAGGATGATGTCCTTAAAGAGAATTAGCTCCATGTGGGCCGAACTTCCCCAGAGTGGTTTCTGCAGCGGAGGAGGGACTGCTTGTCATTTAACATGTCGTGTGTTGAGAAATTAAATCTGAGCAGCTGTTATTTAAATCTCAGTGATCCTAATGCAATAATGAAAACTGAGGAGTTAGAGAGGCAGGGAGTGGACAGAGATTTAGAGACTTGTTGAAAGGATTAAACAAATATATAAAATACGGAAAGATTGAGAGACATGGAGGAAAAAAGAGAGAAGAAGGACTGAAAGACCCGCAGAGACGAGGGAAGAGGAGTTGCTGTGTAGACTTAATGAGATTGAAAAGAGATTAGAAGAAAGAAATGGGAAGAGTGTGATGAAGGGATTAAATAAAGAGAGTAGTCAGAGGGAGAGTCCAGCGTCAATCCTGGTCCTGAATCCATCCAGCTGCAGGACAGACCTGTTCTGGAGTTCACCTCTGAGGACGTCTGCTAGCAAAGCATTCAGCTAACATGGTTCCTCTCATCCTCTCAGCCTTCACCTGTGTCTCGTCCTCTCAGCCTTCACCTGCGTCTCGTCCTCTCAGCCATCTCGTCCTCTCAGCCTTCACCTGTGTCTCGTCCTCTCAGCCATCTTGTCCTCTCAGCCTTCACCTGTGTCTCGTCCTCTCAGCCTTCACCTGCGTCTCGTCCTCTCAGCCATCTCGTCCTCTCAGCCTTCACCTGTGTCTCGTCCTCTCAGCCATCTTGTCCTCTCAGCCTTCACCTGTGTCTCGTCCTCTCAGCCATCTTGTCCTCTCAGCCTTCACCTGTGTCTCGTCCTCTCAGCCATCTTGTCCTCTCAGCCTTCACCTGTGTCTCGTCCTCTCAGCCATCTTGTCCTCTCAGCCTTCACCTGTGTCTCGTCCTCTCAGCCATCTTGTCCTCTCAGCCTTCACCTGTGTCTCGTCCTCTCAGCCTTCACCTGCGTCTCGTCCTCTCAGCCTTCACCTGCGTCTCGTCCTCTCAGCCCTCACCTGTGTCTCGTCCTCTCAGCCTTCACCTGTGTCTCGTCCTCTCAGCCTTCACCTGTGTCTCGTCCTCTCAGCCATCTTGTCCTCTCAGCCTTCACCTGTGTCTCATCCTCTCCGCTGTCTCGTCTTCTCAGCCCTCACCTGTATCTCGTCCTCTCAGCCTTCACCTGTGTCTCATCCTCTCAGCCTTCACCTGTGTCTCGTCCTCTCAGCCTTCACCTGTGTCTCGTCCTCTCAGCCCTCACCTGTATCTTGTCCTGTCCTGCGTTTCATCCTCTCAGCCGTCTCGTCCTCACATGTAAATGTAAATGCTCCGTATTTATATAACCCCCCTTTTCGACCACTCAAAGCGCTTTTACACTTCACCTGCGTTTACCATTCACACACATTCATACACTGAGCCTAAGTGCTCAAGCAGCCTGGCTGAGGCTGAGCCACAGTCGCCCAAATCTCAGCAGTGAGAGCAATAATCTTCAGTCACTCCAGCATCAGTCTGAGGAGACAGCCAGAACGCATGAGGAGCATCTCATCTGTCCACCATCTGTTTCTATCAAATTTCACAAACTAATGACATAAAAGTTTGACAGTTTCAAACTGCCCTGACTAAGACTGATGAGTGCTGCTCCAACAAACACAACTAATAATAAAAACAGATTTTGATCATTACTGAAGTAACTAAACAGACGTAAGGTTGATGCCAAACTTTGAAAAACTGTTTGATTGGTGCTTTTTGCCTTTTTTAATAAAGAGTTAAAGCACTAAATGGGAGATTTAAACATGTTTTCCGAATAAGTTCTGACTTAGCGAACGTTTAACTCAGATGTCTGATCAGCTGTTTCTTCGTCTTTGTCTCCGACAGCGTGAAACAGGGCCGATACTGTCTGACCTGAAAGAACAATTACAACTTGCCCAGTTAAAACACATTGCTGAAGACTTCTGTCTGTTTCCCTCAGCTCCTCGGTCCTCAGGTCTATGCGACTGGTTTCGTTTCCTGTTTGCAAACTCTACGTCGTGTTTATTACAGCCATGCGGAACGTCAACTTCTGACAAAACTATACTTTGTGTAGCCGAGTTTATTCGCTCCAAACTGGCTGATGGAAACATACCTAATTCAATTTATCATTTGCTGTAAATTTGCTGGACAATTAGCAGGAAACACGACTATTGATATCAAGCGCATTCCCTAAGCCCCTAACCCTGCCAACAGCTGCCTACCCCTAACCTGATTATAATCAACTCTCAAACCAAGTCTTGACCCACAAGGATACGGAGAATCGTTTTTGTAACCCCTCAACACGCACAGTCATCTTTGCAGATTTCCAGCTTTTCCCTCTGTTATGTGACAGTTTGGGTTTTAAACTGATGTCACGGTGACTTTTAGGAAGGTGGAGTACAAGATTTCCTCTTTCTTTTGATATTTTATGGTGCAAACTATTCATAAAGGAATAACTGGAAGATTAAGTGATAAATAAAAGAATCATTAGTTGCAGAACCAACACCATGTCCAATATCCTGCGTAACCTGATTTCTCTCAAAGACAGAGAAATGCTCAGAACACGCAGAGTCAACGTGAAGAGATCTGACAGCTGTAGAAAGCAGAATGGCTGATGAATAGATGTCTGTTTAAATAAATCACTGTCAGAGAGAGAGAGAGAGAGAGAGACGTCCTTATGTAAAGAAAGGAAAAAAGAAATGGAGCAGGAGATATTGAGAAGAGAAACTAAAGGAGGAGCAGAGAAGATGAAAGAAAATGTGTAATGAGAGACAGACGGGCAGAGAGAGCGACAGCGAAGCTGCAGTTATTTCATTCAGTCATTCTCCACTGCACTTTATTTAGAAATGCAGAGAAATATGGTTTGATTTATCCACAGAAACACACCGGGGACGTGAGCAGCCAGCAGTGTTCAAAATAAAGCCCGAACCATCATTCTCATTCAAAGCCACACACACAAACACACACACTTCACACTGGGCTGCAGCAGACGTGCAACACACCAGTTCACTTCTGGAGACAGAAAAACAGGAAGCCGACACGTCTGAAGCCGTCAGCGTTATCAACACAATCAGACTGTTCTCCCACACGTTTTCCACATCTCAGCTCGCAGCGAGCGTCGTCTACATGTGTGGGACAGAGCAGGCTGTCAGTTACTGTGAGGAGAACACGCAAAAACACGATATAAATAAAAAAGTTCAGAGGGGAAGGGGGGGGGGGGGCGAGGCAGCTATTCAGATCACGTTCAGCTGACGGGCAGAACCCAGATGAGGCGCTGCTGCGATTTACATTTAAGATGCAGAGGGGGCCAAAGTCCGACTCGGCCTAATTGATTGAACCAATCATATTAAGACCAGGTGATTTAGGCCACGGTTTATTACCTGAGTTAATTAAAGAGAGGGAGAGAGAGCTAGACTAAGGGGGAGGTAGTATGTAATGAGAAAAGGGGGGGAGAAAGGTATGAAATAAAGAGGGGAGGCAATGAAAGGGCTGAGGTAAGTCTGTTCTGTCTGAGTGACGGAGACTCAGCTGCTAAACACTGATTCAGACCTGCGGGACTCTTTGCTTCACTGTGAAGACATAGATCCAAAGACCGGAGCATTTCTTTGAGTCCTCGCTGTCGTGTCGTTGATTAAAACTGCTGGCTGATGCTCAAACTGTGAATGAATAAGCGGGTAACTTCTCAGTAGGTCTGACATTACTGATAATTAATCACACCCTGAATTTAGAACAGAAGTGAGGATTTATATTTAGTTGTTTCACACAGTGTCTGTTGCCCGTGCCTAAAAGCCTCTTAAATTGGATAAAAATCCAGATGTTGAATCACACTGAGCTCCATTACAGTCAGAATATACGACAGCGAGCAGCCGTGAACGATGACGCCGCTTTGTGCTTCCTTCAGTGACACACAGCGAGTGAAACACGCCTCCAAAGAGCGACTTCAAAACATCTCTGCAGCAGATTGAAGCCGACGTTAGACGCTAAATATTTTAGGAAACTAGCAGCTTCTATTTTCTAAATGCAGAATCAAACATCTAAAATGTTCCACTCATTTGTTAAAGTGTCCTCTGTACGCTGTAGAATGAAGGAAAGAACACGACTCAAATAAATACTGGGTCATAAGTGAAGTGAAGAAGTGGTCCGGACAGCCGTCTGTGAGGACATCTGCAGCATCTGTGATGTGGGAGCAAAGACACACCTGCACAGATGCTCAGTAACGGTGGCTGCTTCCTTTGCTCCTGTTGTGTCCAGTCTCTGTATAAACATGAAGCAATATCTCAGAGCTCTGGGGAGGACCCAGATGTTCAGAGAGGTGCCTCTCTACGAGGTAACTGCAGCTGAAGAACCACAATATAACCTGCTGCCTGTATTCTAACGTGCCCCTCTGACGAACACGCAGAGTTCTTCTTCTCATGAAGCCTCAGTTCACCGTCTAAATCCTGCAGAACGTTCGGTGCATTCAGAAGAGAGAATAATGAATATTATTATCCTGACATTCGTCAAATTACACAGACCACAACTGAGAGAGAGAGAAGTGGGGGGGGTGGAAAAGAGAGAGAAAGTCAAGGTCAGAAAGGACGGCGAGAGCGAGACAGAGGCGTTTGACCCGGGCAAACACAGCCTGTGATCTGCATCGGAATTAAAGGAATGACGGACAAGTGTGGAAGCTGTCCTTTCAATCAACGCTAACCTTTCACCGGCTGGAGCGCCGACCTCAGGGAGGGAGGGAGGGAGGGAGGGAAGGAGGGAGGGAGGGAGGGAGGGAGGGAGGGCCTGTTGTGAGATGGTTCCAGTCCGTCCTGCACAATCTGTGGATTTTCTTTTTAGTGTGAGTAAAGAAAGGGTTTTAAAAATGGACGGAGAGACAGAGACATGAGGTGCCGTCTACTTGTATTTATTCTCTTTTTAGAAATTTGCACACTTGAGTAACAAAAAGGGAGATTGGGTGTTAAGAAAAGTTTTCCCACTTCTTACATTAAATAACCCTCAAGAAAAAAACACCATTGGATTTTCAGAAGAAGAAAAAATGTGTCAGTCCTCCTGGATGTCAGAGTGCAGCACCTGCTCCTGTTTCTGCTGCTGCAGAGCAACATGATGTGGTGACACTCCTCCACCACAGAGCCCAAACACCTTCAGAATAACAAGGGGGAGCAACATGTAACTGCAGAAACACATGCTGTTTGAGGTGGAAGGAGGAATAAAATGCTGTGAAGTATCAGAGTTACTGAGTATATTCAAGCTCACCTAAAAGCAGCAGCAGCTGGATGGAGACTGCGTCTGGGAAGCTTTTCCCCTCACTACGACGATAATATGATAAAATTTTATGTATAATAAATGTTTTGGAAATCATGTCTACACACTAAGAAGCCACTGCTAGCAACCGGCTAACTTAGCTTAGCATAAAGACTGGAAACCGGGGGAATCAGCTAGCCTGGCTGCGTCCAGCTGCAGCAGCTCTACAGCATTTCACACGGGGTTACGAGCCAGACTACATCCTGTCTGCGACCAGTAACTTCTCGGGCTCTTCACTGGGCCATGAGCCGGTGCTGGTGGTCAAAGTGGGGGAGAAAAGCAGGGGAAGGGGGAGGATCAGGGAGACCCGGTCTTTAGCTCCACTGAACGCTCAGAATCTGTGTGGAGAAGATAAACGCTGTCTTTGCAGAACCTCTTCCTGTCACCAGTTTGGACTTCCTCTCACCGATATGAAGTCGCGCATTCACTTCTGTGGTTGCCGTATTTGCTGATATGAACAGCTGAGCAAATAAACAGGAGCCAGAGCTGCTCCCTGGTGACCGAGGAGGTTCACGGGAAGCCTCCTCCACTCCAAGGTGTTTTTATAGAAAGAAAATTGTTCACTGTGCACATGTTGGCGCGTTTATCCAAAGGGCCGCGTTCACTTTACATTCAGTTACATTTAAAGCAAACAACAGGACTGCTGTTTGTTTAATATGAGCGGTGATTAGTTCCCGATCCCTCGGCTCACAGCAGCAGATGTGACCTGCAGCAGCAGAGCTGCAGAGCGAGGCACAGAGCTGCACTTACTGGATTTCTGCAGGCAGAATGAACCTCGACTGCTTTGAAGACTTGCACCCATCTGTTGCTCTCTCTCTCTCTCTCTCTCTCTCAGGACCTGGCAGCCTTGGTAGCCAACGGCACCGTGACCAGCAAGCCTCCGGTCACCTTACGTCTGGTCATCCCGGCCAGCCAGTGCGGCTCTCTCATCGGCAAAGGCGGCTCCAAGATCAAGGAGATCAGAGAGGTGAGCGTCTGCAGAGAGAGTCCAGTTTCACAGGACGTTACGTATAAAACCGTCCCGTACGTCCTCGCAGGTTTGCGGCTCATCGCTAATGTTAGACATACAGGTCACATTGTAAGCATCAGAAACCACCGCTGATGAGCTCCCATATTTAGTTTCATGTTATATTTAGTTTCCAACTAACTGATATCTGAAGAAATGACTTTTTAAGTGAATCCGTTTCTGATGACTTTAACCTTCTGAATGATTTGATGTGGCGAGGGGAGGACTGCAGGATTCTCGCTAACTAGCTCTTTAAATTCCCTTTGACTGGCTGTCTAAACGCAGCTCCATCCATCGTGTCTGTTAACACGCGGTCTGACGCCTGACCTTTTGAATTATGAACTAAACCACAAATGTTCTTCCAGCTCATAATCCCTGTCAGACCTCTCCTCCTCCTCCTCCTCCTCCTCCTCCTCCTCCTCCTCCTCCTCCTCAGACGCACTCTTCGTTGTTTCCTGCAGCTTTCTGCATCATGTTTTTCTGCTCAGCTGGACTCACATCATAGAGAATAACTGCTCTGTGTGTGTGTGTGTGTGTGTGTGCGCGTGCAGACGACAGGTGCCCAGGTGCAGGTGGCAGGTGACCTCCTCCCCAACTCCACAGAGAGAGAGGTGACGATATCAGGGAGCCAGGACGCCATCATCCAATGTGTGAAACTCATCTGCACTGTGATCCTAGAGGTGCGTATCCACGAGGAGGACGCAGTGTGTGTGTGTGTGTGTGTGTGTGTGTGTGTGTGTGTGTGTGTGTGTGTGTGTGTGTGTGTGTGTGTGTGTGTGTGTGTGTGTGTGTGTGTGTGTCATGTAGCCTCGTCTTCATCTTGTCTTCATTGCGTCAGGCTCGCAGAAAAATGTGCAACAACACAGACAGACATCTGCTCATATGGCGAGCTGTTTGAACATCCATTCCTAAAGACGCCATTTAAAAGCTCCTGGTAACCATTTTCATTTCACTGGTATCTTTTATTTTGATAATGCTGCATATTTTTACATGTTATTAACACACTGAACAAAATTCTAAAGGCAACACTTTCGTTTTTGTCCCCATTCATCCTGAGCTGAACTCAAAGATCTACGACTTTCTCTATGAACACAAAAGGACTATTTCTCTCAAATATTGTTCACAAGTCTGTCAAAATCTGTGTTAGTGAACACGAGATAGTTTGCAGTCACGTGTTAAGAGGAGCAGTGTCAAGCTTTCTAAATAAAAACAAGAATAACTTAAACTATTTAAATGTATATCTTGTGTCATCCGTCAAACGATGCGCAGCTTTCCTTCAAAGTGAGATTATACTGACGTCCTTCCACATTTTTACAAGAGAACAGCTGGTGCTGATAGAACACTAAGAAGTTATAAAAGATTTCTGTCTCTAACGCTATATTTTAATATAATAATAATATTTAATATAATATTTTAAGCGTCGCTTTTTAACGCTTAGCAACAACAAATATGCAATGTGCAGTTAGACTTTCAAAATAAAATGCTAACGTTTCGAAACATCACCATTTTGAAACGGCACGTTATTAAAATCTTGAAACGTAGCAGTTAGGCGTAGGCACAAATACTGGTTACGTCTACCTGTCTGCTCTCTGAGGACGTCTACCTGTCTGCTCTCTGAGGACGTCTACCTGTCTGCTCTCTGTGAGGACGTCTACCTGTCTGCTCTCTGCAAGGATGTCTACCTGTCTGCTCTCTGAGGACGTCTACCTGTCTGCTCTCTGAGGACGTCTACCTGTCTGCTCTCTGAGGACGTCTGCTCTCTCTGTGAGGACGTCTACCTGTCTGCTCTCTGAGGACGTCTGCTCTCTCTGTGAGAACGTCTACCTGTCTGCTCTCTCTGTGAGGACGTCTACCTGTCTGCTCTCTCTGTGAGGACGTCTACCTGTCTGCTCTCTGAGGACGTCTGCTCTCTGTGAGGACGTCTACCTGTCTGCTCTCTCTGTGAGGACGTCTACCTGTCTGCTCTCTGAGGACGTCTGCTCTCTGTGAGGACGTCTGCTCTCTGTGAAGACGTCTACCTGTCTGCTCTCTGTGAGGACGTCTGCTCTCTGTGAAGACGTCTACCTGTCTGCTCTCTGTGAGGACGTCTGCGCTCTCTGAGGACGTCTACCTGTCTGCTCTCTGTGAGGACGTCTGCTCTCTGAGTACGTCTGCTCTCTCTGAGGACATCTACCTGTCTGCTCTCTGAGGACGTCTACCTGTCTGCTCTCTGAGGACGTCTACCTGTCTGCTCTCTGAGGACGTCTACCTGTCTGCTCTGTGAGGACGTCTGCTCTCTGTGAGGACGTCTGCTCTCTGTGAGGACGTCTGCTCTCTCTGAGGACATCTACCTGTCTGCTCTCTGAGGACATCTACCTGTCTGCTCTCTGAGGACGTCTACCTGTCTGCTCTCTGAGGACGTCTACCTGTCTGCTCTGTGAGGACGTCTGCTCTCTGTGAGGACGTCTGCTCTCTGTGAGGACGTCTGCTCTCTGTGAGGACGTCTGCGCTCTCTGAGGACGTATGCCTGTCATTAAGGCTCCGTCCTGGAGCAGCAGGAAGAAGCTGGACAGCTCGTTGGTATTTTCAGCCCTCGATGAGGGAAGAGAAAGGAAAGAAGCAAAACGCTGAGCTGAGCTAAACTCCCTCTCTTTCATGTGCTGTTTACTCTGCTCCATCGCTCTGTTCACACTTCCTCTTTGATCTCACGTAAGAAATCTTTTGATCTACCCCCCCGCTGCCTTCCACCCAGTGCATGCTGGGACAGGAATTACTTTAGCCCCAGATGTGACTGACTGAGGTCCACATGCTGGTGGACTCATCCTGACGGTGACTTATTATGACGTGAGAAACAGTTTGTCCTTCAGGATGCTCGCAGGTCAGTTTGTCCGGTCAGCAGACCTGTTTCTGCTGATTGTGAAAAAGCCCGGTGTGTCAAATTTAAGAGGATCTTCTGACAGAAATGCAATGTAAGATCCATAACTGTGTTTTCAGTGGTGTATCTTACGTAATGAGCTGTGGATAAAAGCGCCTGCCAAATGAGTAAATGTAAATGTAAGGTTATTATCCTCCAAACGTCAAACGCACGGCACAGGTTCTGGAGGAGTCCAGGCAAGAACCGGGTCAGGAGGAGCAGCACTCTGAGACACCTGATCTCTTTTCTCACGTTCTCTCTGTTTCTCTTTCCTTCTCACTCCTTCTCTGTAGTCTCCGCCAAAGGGAGCGACTATTCCATACCGACCCAGCCCGAGCCCGGGAACTGTGCTGCTGGCAGGAAACCAGGTAAGAGGACGGGGGAGGACGACAGCTCGCCTCCAGGAAGTCATCATCAGATAATCCAGAACAGTGAAATACAGCATGACAGCGTGTTAGGGAGGGAGGCAGGGAGGGACGGAGGGAGGGAGGGACGGAGGGAGGGACGAAGGGACAGAGGGAGGGAGGGACGAAGGGACAGAGGGAGGGAGGGACGAAGGGACAGAGGGAGGGACGGAGGGACAGAGGGAGGGACGGAGGGACAGAGGGAGGGACGAAGGGACAGAAGGAGGGAGGGACGAAGGAGGGAGGGACGAAGGGACAGAGGGAGGGACGACGGAGGGAGGGACAAAGGGACAGAGGGAGGGACGGAGGGAGGGACTAAGGGAGGGAGGGACAAAGGGACAGAGGGAGGGACGGAGGGAGGGACGTAAGGGACAGAGGGAGGGAGGGACGGAGGGAGGGAGGGAGGGACGGAGGGAGGGACGAAGGGAGGGAGGGACGGAGGGAGGGAGGGACGAAGGGAGGGAGGGACGGAGGGAGGGAGGGACGAAGGGACAGAGGGAGGGAGGGAGGGACGGAGGGAGGGAGGGAGGGACGAAGGGAGGGAGGGAGGGACGGAGGGGAGACGGCGTGAAGAATAAAGGGAAAGGTGGAGGGACTAAGGGACAGAAGGAGGGAGGGACGAAGGGAGGGAGGGACGAAGGGACAGAGGGAGGGACAAAGGGACAGAGGGAGGGACGGAGGGAGGGACGAAGGGAGGGAGGGACAAAGGGACAGAGGGAGGGACGGAGGGAGGGACGAAGGGACAGAGGGAGGGAGGGACGGAGGGAGGGAGGGAGGGAGGGACGAAGGGAGGGAGGGACGGAGGGAGGGAGGGACGAAGGGAGGGAGGGACGGAGGGAGGGAGGGACGAAGGGACAGAGGGAGGGAGGGAGGGAGGGAGGGACGGAGGGAGGGACGGAGGGGAGACGGCGTGAAGAATAAAGGGAAAGGTGGGAGGGACGAAGGGACAGAAGGAGGGAGGGACGAAGGGAGGGAGGGACGAAGGGACAGAGGGAGGGACAAAGGGACAGAGGGAGGGACGGAGGGAGGGACGAAGGGAGGGAGGGACAAAGGGACGGAGGGAGGGAGGGAGGGAGGGACGAAGGGAGGGAGGGACGGAGGGAGGGAGGGACGAAGGGAGGGAGGGACGGAGGGAGGGAGGGACGAAGGGACAGAGGGAGGGAGGGACGAAGGGACAGAGGGAGGGACGGAGGGACAGAGGGAGGGACGGAGGGACAGAGGGAGGGACGAAGGGACAGAAGGAGGGAGGGACGAAGGGAGGGAGGGACGAAGGGACAGAGGGAGGGACGAAGGGAGGGAGGGACAAGGACAGAGGGAGGGACGGAGGGAGGGACGAAGGGAGGGAGGGACAAAGGGACAGAGGGAGGGACGGAGGGAGGGACAGGAGGACAGAGGGAGGGAGGGACGGAGGGAGGGAGGGAGGGACGGGAGGGAGTGGACGGCGAGGGAGGGACGGAGGGAGGAGAGGGACGGAAGGGAGGGAGGGGACGGAGGGAGGGAGGGACGGCAAGGACAGAGGGAGGAGGGAGGACGGAGGGAGGGAGGGGACGGAGGGAGGAGGGAGGGACGAAGGGATGGGAGGGAGGGACGGAGGGGAGACGGCGGAAGAATGAAGGAAAGGTGGGAGGGACGAAGGGACAGAAGGAGTGGGAGGGACGAAGGGAGTGGAGGGACGGCGGGACAGAGGGAGGGACAAAGGGACAGAGGGAGGGACGGAGGGAGGGGACGAAGGGAGGGAGGGACAAAGGGACAGAGGGAGGGACGGAGGGAGTGGACGAAGGGACAGAGGGAGGGAGGGACGGAGGGAGGGAGGGAGGGAGGGACGACAGGAGTGGAGGGACGGAGGGAGGGAGGGACTAGCGGAGGGAGGGACGGAGGGAGGGAGGACCGAAGGGACAGAGGGAGGGAGGGAGGGAGGGAGGGACGAAGGGAGGGAGGGAGGGACGGAGGGGAGACGGCGTGAAGAATAAAGGGAAAGGTGAGGAATCAGGTTTACAGACCCTGGGAGGACAGAGGAGGAGAGGAAGCACAGGTGGGATGGACGGGAAGATGGAGGAACGAGCATCAGTCGTCATCTGATTGAATCTTATAGAATTTTAAAAATATATATATATATTTTATACACACATTTCTGTGTCATTTACTTTATTTACATTTATTTTAATTTTTAAATTTGTTTATTTTTTTACACACACACTTACAGTTATTTATTTATTTTATTTAATTTAATATATTATTTTCATTTTCTAACATACTAACACACACGCTTATTGTTTTGCTTATTTACTTTTTTTAAATATTTATTTTTACTGAATTTTTATATTTTATATATTTTTTATTATTATTTTATTTTGTATTAACACACACAAACACAACTTTTGTTTTATTTCCTTATCTAATGAAATGTATGAAATTAATTGTCCTTATAGCTTTGGCAATATTGTTGCTGTACATTATGCCAATAAAGCTAATTTGAATTTGAAATTTTCGAAGATGTGAATAGCAGCTCGTCTCACCGGCCGTCCAGCAGGATACAGTTGAGGCCTTTTCCTGTTTATTCATTACAAATCACGACTGTTCATCAGCAGGATGTGTGCAGGGATGCCGGTGGTCGTGTTTTCATTTTGTCTGCAGACGTGTCAGAAAGAGATTCTACCAAACCTGATGATCTCAAAACTGCCTCAGAGGGCTTTGAAATCTGGATTTAAACAGCGTTGGACTGGGACACAGACAAACTCATAAAGGAAGTGACTTTGTAGATTTCCCTTTCAGGGCGGGACACAGAAATAAACAGAATAAAACATCTAACAAGCTCTTCAGAACGACACAGTGAAGATCTGTGCTGTGATCTGACTTCACTGACTCTCTGTGGCCCTGAGCCCCGCAGGAGACGTAAATCTGTAAACGTCGGTCACAAATATAAAGTTTGATCTTTTTAAAAAGGGTCAGTAATGAAAATTAAGGAGAGGGAAAGGTGCATTTGTTGGGGACTATTTTCAGCGGTGGATGAACCCACGTTTGGCTCTAGTGAGTCTTTGGGGCAGCAGGACGCTGTCCCTCAGCAGGACCAGGTGTTGGATGTTACGTCACGTGACTTACTGAGGTGTGGCCGCCTGTCGCTGGACGTGTCGTTTTGGGAGGCGTGGACAAACGACCTACTTTTTAGGTCTGAGGACAGGAAGCTGTGAGACACACGGGGACGGTCAGAAGGACGGTGCTGCGGCGTGCTGAGTGGTAACGCCTCTGTTCTCATGGCAACGCTCAGGTCAGCACTGATTGGCTGAGGCGTCTAAACTTGTGTTTCTCTCCGGCTCGTCCTGCATCCTCCAAACAAATAAAAACAGAGGACTGACTCTGACCTGATGGATCTCTGCTGACGGTGGAACATAATCACATTAACTCCTGTTTCTGTTGATTAAAGCGTCTCCTGAGGCTGATTACACCAATAACTGGCTTTAATTACCACATGGCGTTGATTTAGGTGATTAGATCCTTGGATCAGAGCGCTGGTGTCAAGACTAGAAAGAA
Source organism: Lepomis macrochirus (assembly GCA_024633595.2). NCBI lineage: Eukaryota > Metazoa > Chordata > Actinopteri > Centrarchiformes > Centrarchidae > Lepomis > Lepomis macrochirus. The sequence continues at coordinate 972,637 of JALXJV020000004.1, read as the reverse complement.
AATCAACGTAGCTTCATTTACACCCATTAACGACCACGTGTTACTCTGCAGAACGAGGCCCAGACTTCTTTAGGCAGCTTCTTCCTGCAGCCGGGCGCCACTGAGTTAAGGACATTTCCTCAGTTACAAGCTATACTGTCCATAAGTTACATCGCTTCACAACGTATACTGTTAACCCAATCACAGCTCAGTCTCTGACCAATCACAGCACAGTCTCTGACCAATCACAGCACAGTCTCTGACCAATCACAGCTCAGTCTCTGACCAGTCACAGCACAGTCTCTGACCAATCACAGCACAGTCTCTGACCAATCACAGCTCAGTCTCTGACCGATCACAGCACAGTCTCTGACCGATCACAGCTCAGTCTCTGACCAATCACAGCTCAGTCTCTGACCAATCACACGGCAGGCTGTCGAAGCAGCGCAGTGAAGCCAAATATCTCTGACCTCAGGTCAGGTTTGTGGTAACAGCAGGTTTATTTATGACAAAGGACGATAGTGTTGAATCGTCGTCTCATGTGGACAAACAGCGCGTCCTCTGTCTGGAAAGACGGCATGGAGAGATTTTCTCCTGGCTATAAAACACGTAAACGGATGGTTGACTTCATAAAAACATGACGAAATTTATCAACTACACTTAATATTCAACCAAAGAAATCTAGCTCAACGTTTTGGTGCTTCTTATGTAAGTTAGGTAACGTGTCTGTAAATGTCCGTAAACAATGTCAAGGACAAATCCTGCTTGTTTCGGCAACTGAAAAACTTCTCTCGCAGGACGTAAAGTTTCTTTCCAAAAGCGCAGATTTAATCCGGTGAGGTGAGGAGGCAGATGTAAGACGACAAAAACTCACCCAAAACGACCACTGCAGGTCGTTTTGGCTCGCAGGTCGTTTTGGCTCGCAGGTCGTTTTGGCTCGCAGGTCGTTTTGGCTCGCAGGTCGTTGCTCAGAGAAGCTCAGAGTTTGTTGAAGCTGCTTTCTGAAACCCTGAAGAAGTAAACGTGTTCCATCAAACTTCCATCAGACGGGAACGTCCTTCGAAATGTCATGTTGCTGTTGCTCTGTGTCCTGCTTGGCTGACTCAAACTTTTGTTTGAGTCAGCACAGAGTCTAAGGAGGCTTTCACACCTGCCTCGTTTGGACTTTTCCGTTTGGTCCGAACCAAAATTGCCGGTGGGAAACCTAAACGGACCAAAAGAGGTCGTCTCGGTCCGGACCAAACTGAAACGCGGTTCGGTTCGTTTCTGGTGTGAAAGCATTTTTTGGATGGTTCGGACTTTCTGACCATTTACAGGAAGTTTGGCGGTTGCCGCGTCAACCAGAAACAAACAAATGCATGGAGAAATGCATTGAAATAAATCTCCTGTGACAGCTCATCTTTTCAAACAGACGACCGCCATAGAAGCACGCCGCCACATGCAGCGTTGGTTTCTCCTGAGATGGATTGCTTGGGGTCTCCTGCTGTCCCCTCAGCGACGTTATAACGTTCGCACAGTGAGGACGTTTCATTTTGAACTAGCCTTCACCATAGTTGGTGCTGCAGGTAGTAATGCCAGCTGTGAAAGCCCCTAAGTCCCGCCCCGTCCGGTGGACCACTATGGCTCCTTAGAAAAAATATGGACGTCGCATGTTGATGTAAAACTGTTAAACTATAAGACTGAAAATACATAAATACAAAAAGCAGAAACCCAAAAGGCGTTTGTGACGTCGTAACTGTTCCTCTCAGTGACTGAAGGTAACGTCAAAGATGCTCTGTTACATTTGTGCGTGGAACGTGTCACCTAGCTAGCAGCAACCAAGCAATAAACGTTAGCTTAGCATTAGCGTGCTAACATGTTGGTGATGTATACTGTGCGAGAGCGAAGATCACTGAACAGTTTTCACTCAAAAATAAATGTAACTTTACAGTTACGACAAACTTCTTGACGGGTAAAATTACATTATAAATTTCATCCATCCAACGTCAACATCGGGCGAAAGGCGGGGTTCACCCTGCAGAGGTCGCCAGTCCATCGCAGGGCCACACAGAGACAAACAAGCACTCACACTCACACATAAGGACAATTTAGAGACACAGTTAACCTTCACGTTTTGGATGGTGGGAGGAAGGCGGTGCACCCGGAGAGAAACCACGGGGAGGAGGACATGCAAACTCCACACAGAAAGGCCGGGGTTTGAACCCACGTTGACAAACATCGTGGGAGTAGTTCAGGACACAATTCAAACGCGATAAAAACATTAGCTGTCTCTAATCGTTGGCTACCGTTCATATTTTTTCTGAGATAAGAGACGAGCCAGGCTCTCTATAGCTGCCCCCACCTCATTTTTACTACACTTAGCGGCATTTTACGACACTTGAACAGCTCTGAGTTCACAGGACAAACTTGAGAAGCGCAGATTCGCCTCTTCATTTGCCAAAGAGACGTAAAATATTACTAAATGAAAGGAAAAGAAGTTCATTTTCTCTACGGCTCTAACACTCCCGCTAAGGATTTTTAAGCTCACGATGATCTTAAAAAGTAACGCCCCTGAAGTCGTGTCTTTGCTGACACCCGGAGATTTAACTTGACACCTTGCTGCAGAGGGGTACAGGTGTTCTCCAGGACGCCACGCCGTCACCGCTGGCCGGGGCGTTGGGCTGTTCTTTAGGCTCAGAAGGAGCCACGTACACGAAGCCGGAGAGACTCACGTGAACTGGGATGAAAAGAATGATCTCGGTCATTTTGTTTGCCACGCCGCCCGGCGTGAGACGGTTACACTGAATACTGATGATCCAAGTATGCTGACCTGGTTTAGCCCCAATCAGCTCTTTCTAGAAGATCCAGCATCTTTAACGAGCTTTCCCTGTAGGTTTCACAAAGTACCTCCAGCTCTGAAAAGTTTTCAGGGACGGAAACTCGGAGGCTTAATTGGCTGAAGAAATCTGGCTGTGTGCACTCAGCCTCGGCGAGCTCAGCGAGCTCGAGCGGAGCTCGGCGGCACGCAGCTTGTCATTTGGTCGGTCGGAGCTGTGGATGGTTTTCCCTGAGAGACGAGTTGGTCACACATCGCTGGACTGGAACAGAGACGGTTTGGAGGTGAACTCGCGGCGTCTGGTTGTTTGTGGACGCGCTCAGCGAGGCTCGGAGGCGTCAGTCGGTCGACAGCAGGACGTGGAGCTTCAGCCTGCTTCCTGTTTCAGCAGCCTCAGAACAAATTAAAAGTCAAATCAATATTACACTTTAGAAGCAAGGTCGCTTTAACTTTGTGAGTGTGTTTACTGGATCCGTCAACTACACAAAACCATCACTTGTACCTGATCCCAAGATGGCCGCCGCATGTTTGTTTCTGTGTGCGACGGTTTCTCCTCAGAGATCAATAAACTTCTCATTCGTTTCTGTTCTGTTCTAGCTCTTCTTCTCATCTGCTAATAAACAGGAAAGTAAATGAACTTCTTACCTTTTTATTTTGGATGACTGGGTTTGATTTTCGCTGCCTCGTAACACAAAAGCAGCAGCGAGGAAGTAGTTTGTCCTTTCACGGAAATGTGGGTGCAGCTGTGTTTCGTTCACTCCTGTAGCTGGAAACAGTCACATGGACTGACAGGTAGCTCTCTGATTGGACAGTTTTGGTCGAACCGTGACAGCTGACCATAATTTTACTGATTACTGGGGATTAAAATGAACTAATTACTCCTTACGTCACTTTCACAGTTTTTTTATATGGGGCCTTTTCTGTTCCCAGTTCAAATTGTGTTGTATTTTGTCTAAATTTGGACAAATACTAGTTCCATTTGTTTTTTAATGTAAGGTTAATTGTTATTAATTATGATTACAATGACATTGGCTTCTAAGTTGTTTTATTGACATTTTAAAAGCTTTGGTTTAGGTCAGGTACTATGGGATTTTGCCATGTCCCCAGTGTTGATCCTTAAAAACACATGTATTTCTAAATATTTCATTATTATCTAATTTTCTGTGGGGTTTTCTACATCTCTTACTGTCTGATTTTGACATTTCTGCCACCTGTTAGCCTGAAGTTTTGAGCAGATCAGTCAAATTTAATAATTTCAAAAACAGTTTGTGAAAATTAAATTAAATTAAATTCCTCATCTAGTATTGAAGCTCACACCGGATTCTAACCCGGGTCTCTTACACCCAAGGCATCTGTCTTAGCCATCGCTACCCACATATAAGCAATGTATGTCGTCACATATGGACGCGTGGTCAAGACACATTGGCGTGAGTTTGTAACGCACTGGGGGGAAACCCTGTAGCGTCGTTTACGAACTCTAAAGGTTGGTGTATGATATAAAGAACGAGCCTATCCCTAAGGGTGTACTCACACTAGCCAGTTTGAACCGTGCCCGAGTGCGTTTGACCACCAAAGCGCGGTTCGTTTGACTAGTGTGAGTGCTCCGAACCGTGCCCGGGCGCGGCTCGATTAGCCGGCCCTGGCCCGCTTGGAAGAGGTGGGCCCGCACAGACTCGGGCGCGGTTCGCATGCAGTGTGAGCGCTAACCGTGCTGGAGCACGGAACAGGACGCGTGACGTAATGTTTTTGCGACGATCCAAAACCACCATGGCGGGTAAAGGGTCGCTTTGGTCTACGGAAGAGGTGCAATGCTTGTTGGAAATTTGGGCAGATGAGAGCATACAAGAACAGCTGGACAAAACGCATAAAAACTCAGATATATTTAGAAAAATCCGTGACTATCTTCTTCGTCATGGATATCAAAGAACTACCGAGCAGTGTAGAGACAAGGTAAAAAAACTGCGGGCACAGTATTTAAAGGTACGGGATGCACTCCGTAAATCGGGCAGCTCTGCAGAAGAAAAGGAAAAAAACCGTCGCACCATAATGACGTAAGCGTGCTCCGGCACGAATGCTGAAACCCAATGTGAGTGCAGGCCAGAGGGGGCGTGGGGAGGGGGGACAATCGTACTCGGCCCGGTTCAAGGCAACCGTGCCTAGTGTGAGTACACCCTAAGAAGGTTTGTATCATAGGTTACACAGGTAAGGTTACTTACCTTATGTTAATTAACTGACGTCAGTAAAATAGATATTTTAACCCAAACCAGACCTTTTCCTTAACCTAACCAAACTGCATGGTTTCACAACTTTAAAAAGTACTTTTATTTTGAAAGCGTAACCAGAGGTTGCATATGTAGTGTTGCTAAATTGACCACAGAGCTCTAAACGTTCAAAAACAAAGGCTGCCAAGTGTCCATATGTGACTAGTTCCTTCTGATCAACCAGACAGAGAGCAGGAGTTAAATCAGCTGTGAGTGCGTTTCTTATTGTAAACAACATATAAGGAGCAGGAAGCTGCAGCGTGACCTGCTGTCACCACAACCAGAGGTCCTGGTCTGTGTCAGTGTCACGGTGAGGAGGCAGGATCCCAGAACTGTCTGTTCACTGAGTTACCCGTCAGTCTGTGGTTTCAGCTCCAGAACCAGATGAACCGACCTGCAGGTGTGAGGGTGCAGATCCATAAATCCTGGGAGCACCTGAGAAATGTTTTACTGGCTTGTTCTGCAGTGGCGAGCTCGTCGGGCTCTGACTGTGGTGCTGACTGTGCTTGTGTCTCTCTGCCGGCTGAAGGTGTTCGAGGCGTCAGACTTTGGCTCCCACCCCCTGTTCTCAGTGGCGCAGGGAGGAGTGGACCTGCAGCAAGTGAGTATGGCCGCCTGGGGGGAAAGGGTCAAAGGTCACTGTATCATCTGCCAACACTTGTTTAATTTGAATGATAAATCTTTACTTCAGTTTGGGAGAAATATCTCCATGCGCTGCCCTGCTCTTTAAACCGCCACCTTCCCTGAGCCAAAGGACCTGAATTCAATCACGTCGCTGCAGCCAGCAGTGGCATCGTAAAAAAACAGCCCGCCACAGAGGTCAAGGCTCCCAGATTACTCTGCAAGGACAGGAGCAACAAATATGACACAGCGACATGGGAACCAAGGCTGAGTAAAGACCCCGGAACAAAGTATGAAAACACAGAGACAGAAAGAAATAGAAAAAGGAAGAAGAGACAAATGGAGAGTGGGCTGACTGATTAACATGCAGAGGAAGAGAAGATCCAGACGTGAAAACAGAGAGTCATCGGTTTGATTCTGCCTGGTGAAGTCAGCGTCTCACAATCCAAACTTCATCCTACCAGCTGGGTTTAGTATCCAGAACCATGGATTCGTCAAGACCAAGATCAAAATGCAACAGCTGCAGTAAGGAGGTTTGGTGCGAGCGAGGAAGCAGCTGCAACGCGGCGTGAATCTGAAGGAACGCTTCGCCGTGTTCGACGTGTGGCGCTCTCCCAGATCCAGCTGACGCTAACAGCAGCAACGTCTCAGGTCCAAAACACAGGTGAGCTGACGTTCACCTTTTATACTGAAGGGAAACCGACGATGGCTGCAGATGAGACGAGAGACGCCCCTCTGGGACAGAGACTCCTTTCACTTCGCAGACATGAAGGGGAGGAGGAGCGAGGATTATAACCAGTTTTTCATGTGATGTCTTAAAGCAGCCAAATGAAAATGCAGCAGATGCTCATCTTCCTGTAAAACAGCCGAAGGACAAATGGGTCAATTTGTGTGCTCAGATTTGAGGCACTTAAAGGAGCTGCCATCCAGCACAATGTGCTCAAACAGTCTGCGCACACTGCTAATGATTCCTGTAAAGGAGAGCGAACGGGGCCAATCAGCAGCAGCGTTATTACAGGAAGCTGCAGGGCTGCGTGCTGAGCTGAACTCGGCAGACTCGTGTTGGCAGATGATGTTGAAACAGGGGAACAGTTCACATGTTGTGTACAAAAGCCGGCCGAGACTCTGACGATGTTTTGTTCTAACAAGGATATAAAACAGCGATCAGGGAGGCGAACGCCAACCGACACGCGTTTGGATGGGACGTGAACTGAAAATGGCCGTAACCATAACAGAGCCGCCTTCAGAGTTTCAGCAGAGATTTAGAGCAGACGAACAGCAGCATGAACTACAACAAAGACACACAAAGAGCCTCCAGCTGAGCTACAACATGGACCCGCACAGACCCCCCCCCCAGAGGAAAGTGCTTCTAGTGACGATGAACCGGTGCACGCTCCCCTGGACCAACAGATGTTCCCACCCGGTTCTTTGATGCACAGTCTGAATATGCTGAGAGGGCGGGTCCCGGTGACACCGTTCCTCTCTGCGGGGTTAGCCGGGCAGGGCATCACGCCGTAGGTCAGGTCCGGTTCTGGTATACGGACATTTTGAATATGTTTGTTTCACACAAACATCCGGGATCGGCCTCTGACAAAATGATTACCTGCTCGCCAAACATTTGATTTCATCGTCTATATTTTTGAGGTCAGTCGTCAGTTCTGAAAATGAACACGTACGTTTGTTTTATAAATGAAACTGTCGTTTCCTCAGATTGATTAAATGGACTCTTCTCCTCCGAGACGTTTCCCAGCGAACAGAATAGTTTCATGCCACCGAACACACTATCATCATTGCTTACACGTTAAATTCATGTCCTCTCCGCGTGATGATCCGACGGCGAGCTGCTGCAGCCTCTAACGAATGAATGAATTCATGCCTGCTGAAATCTTTTCTTGCCTCTGATGGTGGCGAGTCACTGCTGGCTAATATTAGCAGGGCTAAACTGGGAAAGCGTCTGACTGACAGCACTTGTGATAGAGTGAAGCAGAGCAATGTGGAGACGAACAGAGGGCCGTGATACTCTGCTGAATTACTCACTGACTGAATGTGTGTTGACTGGACAGGCTGAGTGTTTAAGCTAAGCTAACGCTAAAAGGTCTGTTTTGAATGGTGAAAAGCAAAACTTCCTGTTAGATTACAAACAGAACTCTGATCACATTTAACAGGTGAGCAGTGAGAACGTTAAAACGCCCACTGTTGGTTTACATTGACGTTCGTTATTATCGTTAAATTATGGTTTATGGTCGAGGATGAGCGCCTGAAACCGAGAGATCAAGGTCACCCTTCAATAACAGAAATGTTATTAAGCGTTTAGACGAGCTGTGAACTCAGTCACGTCATCATTAATGGACGGAGCAAAACTTACTTAAGTCACATGATGTGAAACACACGTGGTAAACTTTGTGAAACGGTGGTCGTCTGGTCAGGTTCAGGCACCAGAACCACTTGGTTTGGGTTCAAATGTGAACATCACGTAAGTCATCTACAAAACGTTATTGAGTTTAAACGTGTCACCTTTGACTTTCTTTGACACGGGACCTGGACGGGTTCTAATAATAGTAATAATGACATCACAGCGTTTATGAAAAGTGCTGTGTGATTTGGCGCTATTTAAATAAAACTGAACTGAATTGAAAGTTGTTTTTTCCGCCCAGCTGCGCTGTGATTGGCTATTACTCGTAAACACTCCTGATGTTGAAGATAATTTGATAATAATACAAATCTAAATGTTGTTCAGCTCAGTTTAACCTTTTGTTAATAGGTATTCATAACCGATGAACCGATGAACATCACGCTCAGTCTTGACCCACCTGTTCCTGCTGCGAAAAACAACAGCAAAGAACTCCTCAGCTGATGGGCGGAGCGGCCCATCGGTGAAGGCTTCGCTGCTTTTGGGGAGCTGTAGCGAGGGTCCACAGATGCTGCACTTCTTTTGCTTGGCCCAGCACAGTTAGCTGCCCGCCAATCGCAAGGATGCATGCAAGTGGCTATGAGTAATAGCCAATCACAGCACAGCAGGGTGGGACCTGTCAAAACTCCATCAGGAAAAAAAAGTGGAGTTTACTGGACTCATCCACCCGCCACCTCCTTACACGGACCTCTTCGCTCTTTGTACTACATCACCTGACCCCTGCAGAGGTCGCTGCCTAACAACAAACCTAAACATGGGTGGTAAGAAGCTGCTGCATCACCGAGCTGTTCGGCCGTTTGTCTGCTGATTACGGGCTGCAGCTTAAAACCAAGACTGACTAACTGCATGTGTCAAGAGGATCAGGCTGACGAGCAGACAGAAAAAGACAGACGTGTACAAAGTAGAAGAGAAAAGCTCTTCACTCCATCACACTGACTCCACAGCCAGCTTTAGCCAGGAGAGGTGGGGGGGGTCTGAGGCTCCGGGCCCCGGGAGTGTCAGTTACAGCAGCAGGAACAGCGGCTAATGGAGTCCCCACGGGACTGATGGGAGCTGAGGGAGGGGGGAGGAGGAAGTGACAGGGACAGGGGGGAGGAAAAGGGAGAAGTTGTGTCAGAGCTGTCACATGTGCTGCTGCCATGGGAGGACACTTGGCCCCAACAGCTGGAACAGTCACATCTGGGATGTGGTGCAGATCCGTCTACGTTTGGTTTGACAGTATTTCACACAGTGACAGTTTTCAGCAGGACGACATGTTTGTTTTGTCCAAACCTGTCAGATAAAGAAATGTATGATGTGTCAGCTCCACGGCGAAGCTTTGGTTTAGGCACAGGAAACACTTTAGGTGAGGTTCCTCATTGTCCTTGCATAAATAATTAGCTTAAAGAAACCCGGGTCGACTGCTAGTTAGAAAGACACCACCCCGTCCTCCTTCCCACGTCACTACAGGTCTCTGTCGCTTAAAAGTCTACGATGATTACGATGTGTGATCAGACCCTTCACTCACTTTACTAATAACACCTGTGTGCTGTCACTCCGTCGAAAACTTCACGAGTGAAGTTGAAAATGAGACACCAGGAGCTAAAACCCTGACAGCACCAGCCCACAGTCTCCGTCGTTAGATTGAATCTCTAGACGGGGATCAGCTTCACTCACAAGGAGCACAAAAGACGTCAGTCTGCAAACTAGAACACGAACAAACCAGCAGATGGAATATCAAGAAAAGCTCCGGCGGCCCACGACAGACCTGAACCAGCCGGGACCAGCACAGAAACCAAGTCCGGCTCAAACGCAGCAGAATCAGATCCGTTATGATAACAGCTACGACGGAACAGACAGATGAAACGGTGTTTCAGTGAGCGAGGCTGCTGCTTTTCTTGGTGAGATGACTGTGAGTAAAAAGAAAGGTCAAGAACAAACATGGCAGGAAAAGAGACACCAGCGTAGAAAACGTACAGCGTGTTTTGGTGTCTTCCACAGTCTGACTCCATCCTTTAGCGCCTGAGCTAGCCGCCGTGGAAAGCTCTACGCAACGTTTTTCATGTGTTCGAGCTCGCACAAGCTGTGCACGTTATGTGTCAGCTGGAAAAGAGACGCCTCAGCAGGCCGCCAAGCCGAACGGCGACGAGAACGAACCTCCACGTTCTCCATCCCAGACGGTTCTGTTCAGCTAATCAGCCACTCCCAGAGAGACCTCCAATATGGCCGTCACAGGCTTCATTGTGTCACCTGATGGCCGTTTACAGAAAGGGGAAGGCAATATGGGAGGAAGAGAGAGAGAAGACAGTGAGTGAGGGAGAGATGATGAAGGGAGGAGGAAAAAGCAGGAAGAGACAGAAAAAGAAATCGAGACGGGAGACGGGATGGAAGGAGGGTTAGTGCAGAGTTAAGTGGCTGCACAGCGATTAATGCTTTTTATTCATTATTTAGGCTGGGGGGGGGGGGGTAATGGAGGGGAAGGGGGAGAGGAGGGTTCATCTATTTGCGGCACTTTCTGGTGAAATCACTCATTTGCTTTCTGGTGACAGATCCATCTGCAGCCTCAGACGTTTCTGAGATTCAACATTAATCTTTATTTCAGGATTAGAGAATTTCTAAATGGTAATTCAGCTGCGCTCATTTAAACGGCGGCAGACATGAAGCACATCTGAGAGTCAAAGTTTCAGGGTTTAGCGGGAACTCGTTAAAGTAAATAACTATAGTTTTATAGAGTAAATGAAGGGGAGTTAGTGAGTTTAGATCTGATGGAAACGCTGTGTGCAGGTGAAGTTTATTTTATAAAAGCGTGAAAAGATCTGACACTTCTTCTGCATGTGCACCAGGAAAAGTCCATAAGTCTGTTCAGAGGTCACGTTAAAGATGTTCCTGATCACATCAGAGCAGCTGCTTGTTGTCTGGACAGTGTGAACAGGAAGTGCAGCAGGATCGAGCTCCTTCAGCTTCACCTGCAGAATAAGCTTGCTTCATCTTACACGTGTGATTTTTACCGTACTGTCCTGATAGGCATCGTGTCAAAAGTGCAGTCACATGGGATAAAGTCTGTGTTCACAACAGGAGGCAGCTGCGTCGCTGCCGTAACACACACGAGCCTCAGACAGCAGCACTTTCAAGTGAACATTGGTTTGGAACAGCGTTTTAGGGCAGCGTTTACGGCAACGTGTGACGTCAGCACGCCGTCTTCCGTCCCTTCTTGCTGTCAGTCGCTAAGGTCAGCTATGTAGCTGTTGAAAAGGCAAACGGCTAACAGACGCCTCAGAAATCAGACTAAACAAACTAGGTTAGTTTCAGTCACGAGCTGATATCATAGTTCTCGCTAACTTTTCAAAAATCGGAGCGAAAAAAGTACAAAAAAACTTTAAAAAACATATATTTGTAAGCAAATTTCAGCCTGTTTGTCCACCATCAGTTCGCAGGCGAACAGGTTTATAGGCAGATCAGCATCGACGCTGCCTTCAAAACCGTTCTGGCACCATTTGAAGCATCTTAGGAGACAGGAGAAGAACATTCGAGCCGTTTGAAACAGCACCCGTCCTGTTAGACGCCTCCTGAGTCAGCAGCTTCACAGACCAACTTCACATTGCTGATATATTTAGTCGGCAGCTAAACTTTTAAATGCAGTAACTTCAGGATGAATCTGAATCCTGGCTCGTTGGTGATCCTGGCTGCGATTACGGCCCAGCAGAGCCCCTCCTGGCAGTCAGAGGACATGAAGCTGTTACTGTGATGTGGAGACAGAGCTCAGTCAAAAAGTTCTGAAGGTGTTACAGATTAATAACTCGCTGCTCTGAAACTCCTCTGGTTGGTCTGCCTGTGTTTCGGGATCAGACTCGGACTCCAACACGTACGGCTGAAACGAAGCCCTGGTTACCGGCTTGTGAAGACCCGCCTTACTCTGCTTCTGATTGGCTAGTAGTCCTTACCTACGTACTGAGCATGTGCAGCTCCAAACAAAGATCTTGTAGAATCGAGATGCTTCACTCGGTGGCTAAAACAGAGCTGCAGTGACAGAAATATGGTGTTTTTTGAAAGTGAAACCACGTAAATCTGTTCTGGTAAAACCCCTAAATAAAACTATGAACCTGAAAATGAGCAGAATACGACCTCATTTGAGGTTGTTGTTGTCATGCTGGACCATCACAATACTGAAGACATGCAGAAGACCAGACCGCTGGTTGCTGTCCAGGAATCTGTTGATATGTAATATTAATCAAAACATGAGGATAATTCATTATTTATTATATTATTGTATAAAACAATTATTGTCAGTTAAACATGAAGTCCTTCACAAGGGGGTTCATTTATCAAACACCTGAGAACCAGTCTGGAGACTCAAGAAGGAGCAGAAACCCTCTGCAGCACTGAGACGTCTCTGAAGCTTCAGCGCTGACGCTCAGCAGCCCGTCCTGTCCAGTCAGACCAGTAAAAGCACCAACTCTTCTGTGTAAAGAACTCGGAGAACTAATTCTCAGGGTTACAACCGTGATGCCGAAACCTTGATCACATGATGGCCTGGTGGACTTTAAACCCAGCCTGTGAGCAGCTCCCGTCCTGGTCATCAGGATGTGCGTCCAGTTAGAAATGAGCTCCTGCTCTGAGACGCTTGAAGCTGCTGCAGCTCTGACCTGCATCAAACCACCAGTAGGATATTTGTGAGGAGATAAATGTTCCATGTTCAGGCCTGCATGGATTTGGACCTGCAGAGTAGACTTTCAGGTGCTGGCTTGAGCACAGCCAGGCCGTCACTCCTGCACTTTATGTTTTATGGCTGGAGCTCTTTTCAGCAAACAGCCTTTTCCTCTGAATCCTTGAGTTAGCAGCAGGAGTCAGGAGTTCAACGGCAGCGTCAAGGATAACAACTGTGAAACGTGTTATATAAGGTGCGGTGAACCTCAGGGAGGAACAACTGCTCTGAATATCTCTGATGCACACGCTCTCCTGCACTGCCTATGGAAGAGTTTGCTCTCTTTGAAGTTCACTTTGGGATTTGGGAAGGCCTCTAAAACTTTACATCCTGATCTTGGAGAGATAAACAAGGAGCTGCAGCGAGAAGTCGTTTCAGTAACTCTTGTAGCTCAGCAGAGCGTTGGGAAGCATTCATCCTGATATCAAACCAAAAAGAGACGTCTTCGTGTTCTCAGAGACGAGATGAGATGCTCAGATGGGCTTTTAGCTGGTGCAGGCAGAAACCTTCCAGCTCCAGCCTCCCAGAGATCTCTGCTGCTGTATGGGCGTCTAATGATTCAAGGCGGTCAGAGATTTTTATGATAAATTACTTTTTATATTAAAAATCTGTGACGCAGGTGCAGACGTGAAGGTTTTGTTTCAGACATGAAGCCAAAACTTTACCAAACTCAATAAAGAAATCAATAAACAACATGTTGTGAATCAGACTTTGTGTTACTAATAACTTTTAAGTCACATCTAGTCTTCGTAGACTCGATGACTCTAAATAATAATGCAGATTAATGTTATTATAGAGGTTTGCAGGATTCCTTACAGCCCTGTGCAGCGTCTGCAGGCACAGCCTGAGAGCCCAAACCCAGGGCTGCCCTCTGGACCAGGGACGTGTCCTTTCTCATGTGGACTCTCTTTCTGTTTCAGACGTACGCGGTCCAGAGTCACTACGGCATTCCACATTCAGAGGTAACAGGAAGTCACTCTGACTGTTGAAGTTTTCTAACGATGCTGAGCTCGTTTAGATCTGACTTCCTCCTCTGCTCCTCCCTCAGCTGGCAAAGCTCCACCAGCTGTCCATGCAGCAGCAGGGCCTGGCCCCCATCAGCCAATCAGCTGCACAGGTTCTACCAGGTACGTACACGCACGCTCTTAGCTCTGTCAAACAGCCAATCAGGAGGGGAGATTTTAGAACCGAACCCTTCTCCTGCAGCAGCTCTCAGAGTGAGAACTGTCCTCTGTCGCCCTCGTCAGACGAAAAGAGATTTTACCTCTCTGATGTTCGGCTGCGTCGCTCAGTGCCGGAGCAGGTTTAAAGAATGTTGTCTCAGTTAGTCGCACAGACATAAAAACACGGGGAGGTTTAAAAATAGAAAAGTAAAAGTATTGTTCAAGCAGAATGGCCCAGTGTCAGAATCAAACGTGGTGATTAGTGATGCCTTAGTGTCGAGTTAATGATGCAGCTGGTGAAAACTTTAATTCCTTCGAATATTAATGGAAGCTTCACTCTAAAAACACATCATCATTTATTAGTTTAATTACATTTTGTATTAATAATCTAAATCTACAAAGTCACTTAAACAAATGTACTACTGAAGGAAAGTCGGTGAGAACGACCAGCTGAGAGTCTCTAAAAACCGAGACTGACTGTAAGATATTAAAAGCATGAACCAACCAATCACACGACAAGTCAGGCCCTTGTGTGTGTGTGTGTGTGTGTGTGTGTGTGATGCACGTTTGACCTTGAAGTCACTTTGCCGCCGCAGCTCATCCTCAAACCGGCAGCGGCTGTTTCATTCAGAATCCTGATTTCCAGAAAGCGTCGTTACCTCGAGTTTCATCACTCGCCGCGTCGGAAAAAACAGAAGACGGTTGTAAAAATCTATTAACTTTATGAGACGTGTTCTGAATTCATCTTTTTTTAAACTGCTCTGTCCTCAGGTTCCCTTCAGTCCTGTCCGCCTCTCATTCACGTACATAACCCGATAACGAATCACAGAAACAATCAGCAGGTCTGTGGAGCTACGTCAGTTAGCTGCTCTGGAGAAACGGCTAATTGACCAAAAGGTGAAAATGAGCAACAGAACAGTCCTCCTCTCTGCTCATTAATAACTGATCTGACAGGAGAACTCCTACTGAGATACTCTCCACTTTCTGCTACTGTACTTTATACTGCAGCACTTTATTTAAAAAGCTTGAACATGCATTATGTATTATTACAGGTTCAGATCTGATGAGACTTTATTGATCGCTCAGCAGCTTCCCAGCAGCAGCATGTAAAGCAATTAATATCAGCTGCCTCATTAAATAAGAATAACCTTGTTTGTCTAGTACTTTTCAAAACCAAGTTCCAAAGTGCTGCACAGTAAAACAAACACCATCCGTACTCAAAAATATAACTTCAAATAAATTCAAAATCAACGATGAAATCAGCATTAAATACAACAACAGCAACAACGTGATGTTTCTAAAAACGATGAAAGTGAGAGTTCCACAGCTGAGGGGCCCGAACAACAGAGGCTCCGTCACCTCCAGGGACGAGACTTTGGAACCATTCATGGAGCCCTGGGATCTCAGGCATCGGGCCGGCTTGTAGGGAGTTACCACAGACGTAGGCAGGAGCCCTTCAAATCTAAAACTCACAGGGAACCAGTGAGGGCCGGCGAGGACTGGTGGGATGGGGAGTACAGAGCATTGCAGTAGTCCGGTCAGGAAATAAAGGCGTGGACGACCTTCTGAGTCAGCGGACGAGAGGAAGGTTCTAATCTTAGGCATCTGGACAAAACAGGAACCTGAGCATCAAAAGACAGCAGCTCTGAGTCAGAAATCACAGCAAGGCTGCGAGCTTCTGTCTGAATGTTGTCAGAAATGTTAAAGTGAAGAACACATTCATGCATCAGTAATTAGAAGTCCAGACAGTAGCTCTCCTGCATGAATCCTTTAGCTTTAATACTTTTTCTACTTTTACTGAAGTTACATTTTGAATCCAGGACTTTTACTTGTAATCTGCTGCTGCTGCTTTTACCTGAGTACTTCCTGCTCAGGTGTCCCTGCAGCGAGGACCAGGTGAGGTACAGCTCGTGTTGGTCGGTTTGTCGCGAGACGTCAAGAAGAGCAAATTATGCTGTGAGGATATGGACGGATGATTGGTCCATTATTAGACAGGAATAAAACCCCTGCACGTTCACCAGTCCAGAACTCTTTCACACCAGGTTGGTTCAGTTCGCTGTGAACGAAGGAAGGAGGAAGGAAGGAGGAAAGGAAGGACAGATCAGGCTGCTTCAGAAAGAGTGAAATAAGTGTTATTAAAATGTAGAGCCACCGCCGGCTGAAATTATTTCAGAGCAGCATGAAATCGTAAAAAGAAGAACAATAAAAACAATAAAATCTCTCTCTCTCTCTCTCTCTCTCAGGAGGGGTGGACAGTTCCCAAACCACGTCTCAGGAGCTCCTCATTCCAAACGACGTAAGTACTGCAGACCTAACCGGACAGAACCGCTGCTCCCTCACAGGTCTCCCTTCCTCAGGTACCCCCATCTGTCTGCAGGACGTCTGTTAGCATGAGTTAGCTTAGCTCTGTCTGTTGCTTCTTCGTCTCTTCAAGCTGCAGAGTCAGTCAGTCTAAATAAATTGTGCACCGGTTTGCTACGCTTTCTGGGTTTCACGAGGTTTTGAGGGACGCTTGCTTCCGTTTAGTGGCCGTCTCGTAACACCAAAGATGGCGATTGTCCCGCCACTCCCACTAGAAAGCCAATCATCTGCGTTTAACAGCCGAGGTGGGAAACATATTTCAGCCAATCATGCGGATCCACTGACGTAAGGGCAGCAGAAGTATAACCTGTGGGAAAAAAGCTTTTTATTTTGGGGCAAAGTCGTCAAACGTTTTTTTAACAGACGTTCCTGCTGTTTCTGTTCATGTAGTTTTTACGTACTGGTGACCTGTGACCGTGCAGTTCTGGCTCTCTGCCCGTTCATTCAGACAGGAGCCTGGTCATGTTGGTCCAAAACAGCTGCCCGGAGGCGTTGCCAAGATGGCGGCCGAGTGGCAACACCTGCCTATAAGGACCTCGACTAAATCCAGCCCACAGGAAGCAGTTTTAATGTGAAGGGCCGTCAGCACAATTTCCTGTTTCTGTTCTGTCTCAGCTGCTCTGGTGACGTTACTTTGCATTTAGTTCTAACAGGCGCTGCTCTGCTGGATTCTAACAGGAACATCATTCACTTATTAAAGACAAAAAGCCACTAATTGTAATTTAACGTTTCTTTAATTTATTGAAGAAACAGTGAGGACATGTTTAACACTCTTCATATTGTTTGATTTGTTTTATTAGAAGCAGTTTAAACCTGCAGTGATGAACCGTCTCACCTGCTAGAAGAGTCCGGCAGGAGTTTATTACCAAACACACCAAAGTCAAAGTGGTAACGATGGTCGAACCCTGTCTCCAAGAAATGACGTTTCTATGCAGATGACTTACAACATTACACTCAGATAACACGTTTTATCAACATAATGAGGAAATGTGTTAATAACAAGATGAAAAATGTAGATATGAAACAGAAACCACAATCTGTCTCACTCGCTTAGTGAGGGGGTACCGGTGAAACAACACAGACAGCAGCATCACGACGACAGAGAAGAAGAGTTCTATCTTTCTTCTTCTTTAGTGTTTATTATAAGTCGGCAAACCGGCTGAAAGATGCATAACCACCGCCACGGTAAACGAGCTTTTGCTCTGTTGTTTTGCTGCTCCAGTCAGAAAGACGGAGGGCAAATGAAACATAACAAAAAAACTTAGTTTAAAAACCTAAAAGATCCGGGGCTTTGACAAAAAATTCAGGGCTTAAGTGTGTTTTAAACAGAAAAGGCTAAATTACAGATAATCAACAAGCAAAACAAACTGTATTCTCTAGAAATAACCTGTTGCACAGTAGATGAAATATACATTTAAATATATAGTAGTTAGTTGATAGTTGATTTCTTTACTTAAGGAGAGTCAGAGAAGGGTTTCTAGTTTTAGTATTTTAAAGACTCATTCTCACGCAAAGGTCTCTACAGACCCAGAGAGTCCGACAACTGCTTTGTCTGCAGAGCGGGCTGACCAGGGACAAACTCCTGGGCCATGTGTTTGCTCCTGTCCGTGACGATCCGTGGCCAAACCTTCTTCGTGTCCATAAACCGGTTAAAAGTAGCCAACATTGTCACACAGAGACGAGCATCCTGCAGTGTTTTAAGAGGAGGAGGTCAGAGGTCACAGGAGCAGAAATAACTGAGGAGGACGAGCTCGTAAGTTGGATGGACAGCTAGCAGACGTGGTAAAAAGACTTTGTTCGGCCAGTAGCACGTCTCCAGAGTCTGCGCTGAGTCCAGGCTGGTCCGGTCTGCTTCTTTTTCTCAGAAATCAGCTGCAGAGACAGCTGAAGGCTCACATGTCACACATGAACATGGCGCCTGATGCTCCGCCTTCTCTGTACCTATGGCTGGACGCTGTGACCTAAAATCAAGTCACGATTAATAGAACATTTTATCTCGATTATGATAAATGATGTTTGTTTTGCCTCATAATTCACTGAAAAGGTTTATTCTGTAAATGTGTTCAGCTCTTAAAGGTGGGATATTTTATCCAGATGTTGATGGATAACGTGTTGTTGACAGGACACAAAAGGCGGCGCTCTGAAGTGCAGCACCAGACAGGCTGTGGCGTGCACGTGACAATTCAGGGCATCGCCGATGCTGAATGAGCGCCGCTAATAAAACTTCACGCAAACAGTATCACTGCCAACTAATGATTTTCACCTGCTCACTGTGCAGCACGGCGAGCTCCCTCTCATCATTCGTCACAGGACATCTACCTGACAGGTGCTGCTGTCAGAGCAGGAAGTCAGGTCGTAAAGGGCGCAGCAGTGTGTGGGCGAGCGAATGTGAGGAGCGAGCGGCAGAAAGTGACGGTGAAAGCGAGCGAGTAAGTTGTCAGTCTGCAGTAAATGAACAGAGTAGGTCTGTGGTTCTCAAAGGGAGGTCCGGGGACCCACAGGGTTCCAGGGGGCCCTTTACTTTTGTTATAATTCCATCTGCACAGTCGGAGAATGTCGGACTGATGTGCTCATGGGTTTCACACACTTTCTGTAACATAACATCTAAAAGCAAAAATCCCATCAGACGGGGACAAAGTCTTATCAAAGCTGGTCTGTGGTTTTAAGTTAAGGCGATTAGTGAGGCTGCAGCTAACGATGATTTTAGTACTCAAAGCTTCTACAGATTGTTTCATCGATCCATCGATGCATCTTTCAAGAAATACTTCCGCTTGCCGGCAGCGGCGGCTTAAATGCAGAAGTTGCTGTTACTGTTACCTCGCCTGGGGTCCGCTGGCAGAACGTTCTGATCAGGCGCCGTCGTGCTGTTGCCGAGGCGACATCAGTTTTTACGGTGGACGGACGGTAACATTACAGAGTTTCTTTAGCCTGAAATAATCCCAGACTTTTGACACGTTCTTCTTCGTTCCTCGCTGTTTTCTCTCTTCCTCCACTTTCCATCATCATCACGTTATGCGACAGTAATAAATGTCCCTGTGAAACAATGTGCTGTATAGTTATATGGATTCAATGAAGACTCGGAGCAAAGAATCTGTGTCGAAGCATTTTATTAATCGATTTTATTGACGAATCGTTTCAGCCCTAGCAGTTAGCGCTAGCTAACATCTTAACATCTCCCTGAGCTTCAGACCGCGGCCTGGAAGCTGTCACATGACCACACACGCAGCAGTTTAAGGCATAAATATAACATTAAATATGCAGAATAACCGACACAGGAGCAGTACGACAGTTACAGGCTCTGAATTTGATGACACCGGGCTCTTATCCCTGTTTTGGACACCCAGACATTAAACATGTCGTCCTGCTCTGACGTGTCCTCACTGACTGACTGGGAGGCAACAAGAAGAGGCAGCAGAGAGACCGAGTGAGTCAGTGAGCAGCAGCTTAATGAAACCCTACAGCTCAGTGAGAGACTTAACAACAGCCCCTTTCCAAATTACAAGGGCAGCAGGGAATCACCCAGAAATAGCCCTCGCTCCCTCCTCCTCAGCTTCAGGCTGATTTTACCCAGCAGCACTTGCATGAAGCCGCTCACATAACACTTTAACCTGTGAAAACCTCGTATCTCCAGAGCAGTCGACCTTGTAGAAAGCGTAAAAGCTAAAGCTTGTTTCCCAGACAGGGCTGCAGCATCACAGGCAGCAGATCTTTTAGGTCTGTATTTATCTATCTTAGGTTTCATGAGTCTTCAGGCACGTTTAAGCTGCCAAAAATCCACATCCACACCTGCAACACCTTTTCCTTCGAACAACGCCAAAACCACATCTACTGTACGGAAAGCAGCGGGACATGGAAGTCAGTAAATGACGCCGATGTCTGTAACGCTGCATGGAAACTGACCTGGTGAGCTCCGGCTCGCTCGGTGCTACTGAACGTTCACCGTTTGGCGTGTTTCATATTTCCAACTGTAGGATCCCCAGATCCTAGTTTCTCAGGACAAGTTTGTCTTCATGCCGTCCTTCGAATGTGCTGATGCTCAACGCCGGAGACGTCGTGTGTGCGTTAATTTGTTTCCCGTGATAATGAATAATGGTGTTGCAGCGTTGGTTCGCTGTGATCAGGATCCACCGCCACACGTTAGTGTGCTGAAATCAAGAAATGACTTAGCTGCGATCACCAGAGGAAGAGATAACGTGAAACGTGAAGAGGATTCGTTTCCTGATCCTCTGAGGCAGACGGTTCCCACATTATTGTTTCTTTTCAAGTAAAAAATAAATGAGTAGCTGATATTTAATCCTGCGTGTGTATAAATTCCAGGCTAATGAGCCGTGCCCAGGGGTAATTAGCTGTTTGTACAGGGATTCTTTACACCAAGCTCCCCTTATGGGGGTCATTAAAATATACCATTGTTATTATTCTTTAATTGGATTACATTTCCACCCTCTGTGGTGCTGAGAGTGTGCTCACTCTCTCTCCTGTCACTCCCTATCTTAACGCTTTAATCCTTTAAATATGCCAGCTGTGCATTAAAACGTTCATACGTATCGTTGTGTCAGAGAAAAACGACTCCAGGTCTCATCTGATCCCGAAGCTCAGACCTCCTCTCTTATATATTTCGGTTCTTCTGGTTTGCTGCCGTGACGTTTCTGTCTGATTTGTGAATATTTGCATCAGCACGTCAGGTTTTTACGCTCCAAAGGTTTCCACGCAGGAGACACGATCCAGCCTCGTGCCAGCGCACCAGCGCGTGTTCGCCTTTTAAAAAGGTAATGAGACATATTTATGGTCTGAACTGACACCAAGATAACTAGCTCGCTCTCTGTTGTTGCTGGGACACCTACTGCATGACACAACCCCCACAGGGACCGGTATAACATGCACACTCTGAGCGGATGGCAGGCAGATGAGTCAGAGTTCACCACCTGCTGCTCCTCCATATTCTTAGAGCAGATAACAAGAAGGAGGGAAGGGAAATAAACCACGGAGAGAGAAATGCAGGTGGGTGTGGGATTGGTTAAAGAAGGTTTTCAGTTCGGGATCGTGTCGGAGAAGAGTTCCCTCTGCACCGTGGGAATCTCTCGGCACGATTTAATTATGATTCAGAGGCTGCCATTATGAGACGCTTCATCTTTGTTTTCTAGAAAGGACTCTCACTGTGTGACTACTTGGCACTTAAAATATTTTTAATGATCCAACCTAGTAGGCAGTAATGACATGTGGCTAATTAAGGTACATAGCAGCCAAAAAAACGTGCTGTTAGCTTTCAGTCTGAAGCACAGGGAGATGTTAGCCAGCAACGGGCACACTGTGACCTGCACGTTTACTGCCAGCCTGACTGCTGATCTTTGCCTCCACTGACTTCCACCGTCACTTTCTGACGCCTGTCATGTAGATGTTCTTTGAAGAACAAGGAGAGGGCGCCAGCTTAGCACTGAGTGTTACCGTGCTCGCACAGGTGCCAGCGAAGATCAGCAGTTGCTCGCTCACATTAACGATCATGTGAAATGTTTGTAGCGGCGCTGATTCAGCAGCAGCAGCAGCGGTGTGTCGAATGTAGGGAAACACTGGTCTCTGTTGTGTGACTGACACTTTTACATTCCATCAACAACAATCATCAGTCAATTAACATTTACATAACTGATTATTGACAGAATCGAATCACAATCATCCAGCAATGGACCAACGATGCATCTAAGAACTGATTTCTTCCCCGAGTGTTCTGCTGCATTCAGTGTTTCTAATATTTAGTCAAGTCTCAAGTCTCTGAG
Source organism: Lepomis macrochirus (assembly GCA_024633595.2). Lineage (NCBI taxonomy): Eukaryota > Metazoa > Chordata > Actinopteri > Centrarchiformes > Centrarchidae > Lepomis > Lepomis macrochirus. The sequence continues at coordinate 950,578 of JALXJV020000004.1, read as the reverse complement.
CTAGAGTCCAAGTCAAGTCTCAAGTCTTTGAGCTAGAGTCCAAGTCAAGTCTCAAGTCTTTGAGCTAGAGTCCAAGTCAAGTCTCAAGTCTCTGAGCTAGAGTCCAAGTCAAGTCTCAAGTCTCTGAGCTAGAGTCCAAGTCAAGTCTCAAGTCTCTGAGCTAGAGTCCAAGTCAAGTCTCACGTCTCTGAGCTAGAGTCCAAGTCAAGTCTCAAGTCTCTGAGCTAGAGTCCAAGTCAAGTCTCAAGTCTCTGAGCTAGAGTCCAAGTCAAGTCTCAAGTCTTTGAGCTAGAGTCCTAGTCAAGTCTCAAGTCTCTGAGCTATTTAACAATAAACCTGTAACCTCTTTCCAGCCAACAGTAATAATTAACATGATGGCAGCCAGCGGGACGTAAATAATTACGTTAATCGACCACCACAAGTTTGGCAAGTAAACAAACGCTCGTTCATCTTTTCATAACGAACAACAGTAAACCTCTCGTAGGTCGTAGCTGAAGCAAGAAGCGAGCTAACGTTAGACGGCCGATGCTGAGCTGAACATGTTCGCTAACCTCAGGTTACTAACCTGTTTGCGTTCAGCTCTTCTTTGTTTGAGTTTTGTTGGATGAAGTTTTAAAGCCAAAGTTCATGATGAACGGCTCAGCAGCTGTTTGTTGTCCTCTCTGACGTGCAGCAGATGTTACATAGGCAGGTTATAGGTAACGCAGGGAGGGAATAACAGCACGCTCATCAAGTCCGAGTCGAGTCGGCGGTTTGTTCTCAGGCTTGTTCATCACTTTCTTTGCGTAATGACTGATGGACTACCATGAAATGTGGTTCAGACCTTCATGTTCCCCTCCGGATGAACTGTAATAACTTTACTTTTCCTCTAGGGCCACCATCCAGTCAACATGTTAATGTGACAAGTACAAAGATGTAATTTGTGTTTACTGCTAACTAGCAAATGCTAGCATGCTAATCGAACAGAAAGGTGAGAATAGTCAACATTATATCTGTTAATCATCACTATGTTAGCATGTTAGCATGCTGACTTTAGCATTTACCTCGGTAAGTAAAGCCCCTCAGAGCTGCTGGCATGGATGTGGACTGTGGTCTTGTTCAGAATGCTAATTTATTTTTGACATGTTGAATAAGAACTACAAAAAATAAAAACCCACAGAGTCATACTCAAATATTTAAAGATTCATTCCTACATGGACAGACAGACCTGGTAAAAGATAAACGAGAGTCAAAGCAAGAACATGAAACATGAAAATCCAGTCTGCACTTCGAGAAACTCTTTAAATGTCTCATCCTCCCCACAGCTGATTGGCTCCATCATCGGTCGCCAGGGCACCAAGATCAACGAGATCCGGCAGGTATCGGGTGCTCAGATCAAGATCGGCAGTCAGATCGACAGCACCAGCGACCGTCACGTCACCATCACCGGCACACCGATAGCCATCAACCTGGCTCAGTACCTGATCACCTCATGGTAAGTATCCAAGCTACAGGGACGGATCTGAAGACAGTTCAGACCTCAGAACCACATGACCCACTTAATGGTCAGAAGTGAAAGGACAAACATTAGATCCAGTACAGTCCAGCTACTGTTGGATTTTATCTTCCACTACCTTCACTCACGTCTCCGGGAGTGGACATGCTGCTCCTCGGCTGCCATGGTAGGTTTTCTTTTCTCTCTCTAATGAACCCCCAGAGAGAGACAGAGGTCAGATTAGATCTGTTCATCTTTCTAAACCAAATCATTACGTTCATTGATCTTATGCACTGAATAAGGGAGAAAGCTGGACTCATTCAAAGCCGCCTTGTCAAAGTCTTGTTTCTGCCTCATATTTATAATAATCTGGACGTCATCGTAAAATAGCAACAAATACAAACAGATCAAACACAAAGCCGTTGTGCCTACTGTACACCGTACCCTACGCGCAGCCCCGTACCAACGTCGTACTCTAGCCCACTACCCTACACTGTATTCACCTACATGTAGCCCACTACCCTACACTGTATTCACCTACATGTAGCCCACTACCCTACACTGTATTCACCTACATGAAGCCCACTACCCTACGCCATACCCTATTCCATACCCTACGTGTAGCCCAGAGATATACACCGTACCCTACGCGTAGCCCCGTTACCTACGCCGTGTTCTCGCCCACTACCCTACACTGTATCAACCTACATGTAGCTCAGTACCCTACACTGTACCCTACGCCATACCCTATTCCATACCCTACGTGTAGCCCAGAGATATACCCCGTACCTACGCCGTGCTCTACGCATAGCCCAGTAACCTACGCACAGCCACTACCCTACACCGTACCCTACACACACCCTGCATGTAGCCTCGTACCCAGTGCCATAGCATGACATGCACCTTCCCAAAAATGTAACAACACGCGACATAGACAGCATGACCTGTGATTGGTCGGCTTGGTAGCATCGCAAACCCCCAGGAACTGCTCGGTACTTTAAAGCCAGTTTTATTAGGGACCAAACCAACAGCAACTATACAACCCCAGAGACATGACTCCTTTTATTGATAACATTTGGAAAGTGTAGAATAGTCACACAAATACCATTTTAGCCCCATTCAAGTTAGCGGAGGGCTAAACAGGAAGTTAGCGAGCTCAGCCAGCAGAAGTCAACAAAAATGAACATAAAGCCCCACCGGCAACTAGAGTTTTGTCGATGTAATCGCAGAACGACACAGACACCAACACACAAGTATAACTGCGAGGCTACATGCGTAGGTAGACTCAACTTAGAAGTATAAGGCTTCAAACGTGATTGGTTGACACGGAGTCTGCGTTCAGATGCAGATATCTGTTACAGAGAGTATTAGCGGGCTGAGATCATATAATCTGAGCCCGGCATCAGTCAGCTGTTTACAAATCAATGTACTTGTCAATGAAAAATACAGCAAAAAAGAAGATTAAAACTTCACAGATCGCGTCACGACTTTTTTATTAAATGGCCAGAGCACTTGTGATTACAGGTGTCGTTAATTCATCACATGAGCCTGTCAATCATTATCGGTGGTGATGTCTCAGTAATTTGAATGAACAAAAGGAAACGACTGATTTAGTCCTCACGCTGATCAGACTTTACAATAAAGCATGAAAGGAAAGGTTATAAACAGGAAAATAAAATAAAGGATCATGATGATGATACACAAATGGTGATTAATACAAAATGAAGTTTCACAATGTGATTGATTGCCTTATTTTTCATCTCCACATGATCAGCCTACCCACAGCTGCACATTTCAGTTTATTTATGTGGGGAAATGATGTTTTCCATCTGCAGCCTTCCCACAGTGAGGACGTACACAGTGTTTTTATTATGACTCATAAACATTATTAACAGAAATTCACAACTTACAAACAGTGATGGGAATATTGTTCTTAGCATCACTAACAGTCTGGATGTTTATCTAAAAAGCAAAACATCACTGAAGTGGATATTTTTGTCACAATATTTGAATAAAATGATCACTCATTTCATGTAAAAGCTCGTCTATCTGCCCTTTAAGTGTACAGGTTGGATGAAAAATGTGAGATTTGGTTTTTGCAGAATCTGTCACACACGTTGAGTAAAGCTGAGTGGCTCTTAAACAAAGGCAGCAAAGAGAACTGAACCTTTTATTGTGCTGTGGATGACGTGCACTCCAGTTCACGCTTCATATCGTACATCTGTAGGATTCATCACACGAGAAGCATGGCATGATAAAGAGAAAGTGCCTCTTTCACACGGACGTTTAATACGAGACAGCGGGATCCAGACTGCCAGGCAGGTCTAATACAAGTCACCGCCACCATGAATATGCAAATTTATGATTGGACTCTGGGTGAAATTGATATTTCACTCTCCACTCGTCCTGCAGCTGACAGCAGGGAGAATAGGCTGGTGAATCCCCCGCACACCGAGCGTAAAGCACACGTACGGCGGGTCAGCCTCATTCAGTCTGAAATGTCAGGGCAAGGAAGGTGAGAGTCTGACGGCGAGGTGTCCGAGACGAATCCGTTAGATTTTTTTTAATCAGTCAACAGACAGATAAGACTTCTGCTGTCTCTCACCAGCTGACCTCAGAACAGCAGCTGAATTAATGATGGAAGCTGCATGAAATGTCATCACAGATAGTGCTGCTGTGGTAAATATATGCATCAGTGCTGGAAACTTTTGCATTTAAGTAAGAACTTAATGATTGACAGCGAGATGGACTAATCGCTTCATGTTCTCTGTGATGAAACAGGATGCAGCTTCAAGATGCAAATCATTATTTTTATCCGGGCTGTGCGTGCACACGAGGACGCGACACACATTCCTGCTGCCGGTTTCATGAGATGCCACTAAACAGCTGCAGCAGTGCAGCGACAAATGCAGTGAAAGAGGAGGAGACAGAAAGCCAGTAAACAGGGATGGAAATAGGTTTTAAATGGTATTCAATTTTAAATCTGCTTTGCAAATGTTTCAGGGAGGAAAGAAATGCATTGAAAGTATCCTTTAGATGTGTAGTTCCGGTTCTAGATACCAAAGGAAGCCGTTGTCCTCAGCATCATTACCCATGGGCCCCAAACAGGATTTGGCTGTTTGATTCCAAAAGTTCACCTCTTACATCAAACACAGCCGTGGCGGTTCTTACACATCTCGTGCATCTTTGTCAACACTAAGCTTCAAGTCCCTCCTTGCACATTGCCGTACCCTACTGTAGTTTTTCAGTCTAACAACAAATGAAAGAAGACGCAAGATTCTGCAGCAGCCATCTTAAATGACTGGAAACAAGTTGTGGCTCGTTCCCCTTCTCTGCACACTGGGACAGGAAATGTTGTTCCAGAAGAGGAAACGGGATCAAACCAAGCTGCGGCAGCTCTGTGAGCTCTACAGCGAGGTCCACCTGCAGTCCAACCTGTTCTCACTCACAGGTCGTCACATATGGACAGTGTTGGGTAAGGTGCTCACAAATTGTAATAATTTATTAGTTATTACTCCTTAAAAAATATATATGTATAGTATTCACTACTACTACAACAGGACTTTAAACCAGGAGAGGGTATGGCGCAGTGGATAAGACACAGGCCTTTGGTGGGGACCTGAGTAAGACTCTGAGAGGCGTGCGACCTCTGACATAAACAGCAGTTGTAAGTCTCTTTGGATAAAAGCTAAATGAATACATGTAAATGTAAGATGGGTTTTCATTTACCTTGTAAAACAACAGTCAACATTTAAGGTTAAGTTTCGGGAGTTACGCCAGTAACGTTTTTAAACCTACGTACGTTAAGTCACGTAAGTAATGTTACTTTAACCCAAACAACGGGTCCCCTAAACCGAACCACACGGAGCCCTAAACGTAGAAAAGTGACGCTAAAGGGTCTTGACCAAGCGGAGGTGGGACCGTGTTGTGCAGTCTTAGCGTCTCATCATCTGCATCAGCTCCAACATTAGATATTGATTATGAGGACGTTACCTCACAGGGGCCGTCGAAGACGTCGCCTCCCTCTCGAGTGCAGACCTCACAACAGTGTGTTGGCTTTGTGTGGTTTTGTCTGAGACAAATGGAGGGTGACCGCTCTGATCTGATGGGGAGCCCCTTTTATCTGCTGTTGATTATTCACGCCTTGGAGCGCGCTCCCTCCGGATCAATCAGGGAACCTGTCAGACACAAACTCTACAGTGTGCAGAGAAAGTGAAGGAGCCACAACTTGTTTCTGTTCCGGTCATTTATTTGGCTGATCCATGTAAGATGGCTGCCGCTGAATCTTTTTTATTTTGCTGTAAAACTGAAAAACTAAAGTAGTTTAAATTCTTAGCAAACACCAAGAGAGAGCTGGATATTATTTTAACATTTTAAACTCCGATGTTCATTTTTATGAGATGGATATTTTTTGTGTGCTGATGGTCGATGATCCGTACACATGCAAAGTTTAGTTTCATCCTTCTTTTACAGGCAGCTAGTGCAGTTAGAGGACGTGAGGGGCGGGACTTCAGCTCTCTGATTGGGTTTCTGATGGACGTGGGGCGGGACTTGAGCTCTCTGATTGGGTTTCTGATGGACGTGGGGCGGGACTTGAGCTCTAACTGGGTTTCTGATGGACGTGGGGCGGGACTTGAGCTCTAACTGGGTTTCTGATGGACCTGGGACGGGACTTGAGCTCTGACTGGGTTTCTGATGGATGTGGGGCAGGACTTGAGCTCTCTGACTGGGTTTCTGACGGACCTGGGACGGGACTTGAGCTCTGACTGGGTTTCTGACGGACCTGGGACGGGACTTGAGCTCTGACTTGGTTTCTGATGGACGTGGGGCAGGACTTGAGCTCTGACTGGGTTTCTGATGGACGTGGGGCAGGACTTGAGCTCTCTGACTGGGCTTCTGATGGACGTGGGGCAGGACTTGAGCTCTCTGACTGGGTTTCTGACGGACCTGGGACGGGACTTGAGCTCTGACTGGGCTTCTGATGGACGTGGGGCAGGACTTGAGCTCTCTGACTGGGTTTCTGACGGACCTGGGACGGGACTTGAGCTCTGACTGGGTTTCTGATGGAACGTTTGTTGTGCTTCTTGTCCCTGTTTATGAACCAGCAGGATTTTGACAGAACTTCCATCCTAATATTTCTACAATGGTTGTGTTTCCTCCTCCCTAAGCCCCCTCCCAAGCCATCACCCCAACTGATACAGCACACCCCCCATCCGTACAGCGAACCCCCCTACAATAATCTGTTGCAACCTCCAGCAAACACACCTGTCTTATGATTTTAGTTTTGTCATTTTTACTCTCCAAAGTATCCTGTTTGTTTTTTTTGTTTGGGTTTAATTTGATTTCTTTGATTTCTTTTAACATGTCTTTTATTTAACCCTCTAACCCTTCTCCATCCAAACCTCCCTCTCCCTTACCCCTCTCCTTCCCCCCTTCACCCTCCGTCCCTTCCCTCCACCTCCTATCCCTCCCTCCCTACTCCCGTCCCTTCCCCCCCTCCAGTTTAGAGACCGCCAAATCCACCGCCCAGTCCTCCTCCATGCCGTCTCCCGTTGACCTGACCATGAGCTTCACCCAGCCCGCCCCCCCTGTCTCCGCCTCGTCCTCCTCCTCCTCCCCCCTGGCAGCGATGGGCGCCCCACTGTCCCATGCTCCCATGCTGGGCGCTCCCTACGCCCTCCCCCTCTCCAGCCTCCTGGGGATGAAATCCATCCCTTACCTGGCACTCTCCACCCCTCCCGGCTCAGCGGCGGCCATCGGGGCTCCCATGTTGCCGGGTTCGATGCAGACGGCGGGCGTTCCGGTCCAGGCTCACGCAGCGGCAGCTCTGGCGTCCTACACGGCCAAGATCTCATCCTCCGCCAACGGGATGAAGAAGCCGGAGAGACAGAAGTTTGCGCCGTACTAAAGGCGGCGGCGGAATGAAGAGATGAGTTTGCATCACTGAGGTAGCTTCTGGGACAGAGGCTGGTTTTCAGAGGGAAGGGCAGTTTTATTTTCTCTTTCAATCACTCTCTCTTTCTCACTCCTTCCTCTGCCGCTCCGTCTCTTATTTCTTTCTTCTTGATCACTCAAAACAGTCAAAGTGGGATAATTGGAACACGGATGATTTCAGACGTGAAGCGACGAACAGGGTTTGTCCGAGCGAGTCGTTCTCTGCACCGCGCAGCCAGGGGAAGTCGTTCAAACCTCAGTTATGGCCACGCTGCCTGCAGCTCGACATCCGACAGCTCAGCTCAAACCTCCACATCTGCTTGATTAGACGTGTTTTTACTGAACAGCTCTGCCTGAGAAGATCCATAAACTTTTTTAACTTCTTTTACTTCTTCAATCTTTGAATGTGAAGCAGGAAATGAGCACAGCTCTGATCCCGTGACCGGCTGACTCTCAATACAAACAGGACGTCTGAACACAGAGAGACTTTAGAAAAGGAGGCTCTAGTCACTGGTGCTGCCACAGAACACCATCGTAGGTTCACCCGCTGTGGAAACATGTCGTCTCGGCACAGAGCTGGTTGCTTTAGTTCAATCAGAGCCTGCAGTCAACTTAGAACCTGCTGCCAAACTCTGTTGACTGATCCCAGCTAAGAGCTCTGTGTGACGTCCAGACGCCAGGCTGCAGAGGCTCGTGGGGTTAAATGTTCACGCTGATGTCGGTCTGAGCTCCAGTTGGGTAAAATAAATGCCAGAACAAACAGAAGTTAAAGGGAAATTTTTCTGCGTCAGGTTTGTCTTTGAGTTTATGGGCACTTAAATGAGACGGGACTAAAATATCCAGCGTCCGATCACATGTGCTCATGATGCTGACGGTCAGTGCTGATTATTAGGCCGCATGTGGGATATTTATGACTTTTCATTTCTCAGTGGTGATAAAAAATGTGCACAAGTAGACAATCCGGCAGCTTCTTAAAGATGATGGATCACTAAACCCAGCCGGCGTGATGCTTTGTTTTGTTGTGTAGCGTCGCTCGTGCATGAAAGCTGCACCGGGTTAATAAGCCGCTCAGGGTCGCGGACTCCTCTCTGCTTCCCCCGTGGAGATAAGTTGTCTTCAACACAGCCATAACTCAGAACGTGGGCCACGGAGCTCATCAGCTGACGTCTGCTGGGGAGTTAAATGTCCTTCCTGCGCAGTCAGACCCATGTTCATGTCTCTGAGTGCAGCCTGCAGGTTCACGGTGAAATGGACCGTGACGTGTGCACCCAGAGACATGAAGACAGCGTCAAGCTCTCGCAGCTTCCACGTCGTCGTCTTCCAATAATCCCACTTCACGTCTCACTAAAAGACGCTTGTGACTCTGCAGCTCTGCCCTCGCCGGAGCGACTCTCTGGAGCTCCTGTGTGATCAAACTGATATTAAAGGTCGTTTGGGCCACAAAGCCTGTAAAAGCCATAGAGACTATTCAGCTTCTCCCTCCTCGTCTGGTTCCCGCTCTCTTTTGTCCTTATTCTCTTGTATACTCTCGTATTTATTGACTAATATTCCCTCAGAGTTTCTATCAGTGGTCACTAACACTGAGCCGAACGACTCGGCTTTTGTATACAAAGATGTCGACTTGTATTTGACTGCTTCCTGTCTGGGTTTTTCTTTCCTTGTGGTATTTGTTGTATAGAGTTTTTAAACACACACACTAGATTTAAAGACTGTACTTGTTTTTGTTCACAAATCTCATTTGAAATGTGTTTAAATTATTTTTTAACTTATTAAAAAGGAGTGTTACATTTACAGTTGTAGAAAAACCACCGTGGCTGCAGGTCATCACTGTAAAACTGGATCTGAGGCCTGGTTTGTTTTTAGTTGTGTGAACACGTTGTTTTTGTTTTGGGGGGGGGGATACTGATCACTGTAATGCTAATAACCAGATGTTTCTGTTAGAGTAGTGTTTTCACTCGTGAGCTCAAACTGGACGTTTTACCACACACACACCTTCTAACTGTCGGCGCTGCTTCTCAGCTTTCAGCATCCACAGAACTGCAGGTACAACCGCCGCTTCCTGCGACAGGTAACTGTCATGTCCGGGTTTGAATGGGCGACAGGTGCTGCGGCGGCCGCGGTTTACAGAAAATATCCGAAATAAGTGCAGCGAGGAGCTTTGGTGAAGTGAGTCAGTGCTGTTAATCAAACCCTGTCAGCTGTTGGCAGATACTTCAGGGACACGCTGTGATAAGATGCGGCTCAAATCTGGCTTTTCCTGCAGGTTTAACAGACGAATCCATCATGTCGTGGTGTAAAAGTACAGCAATCCATCAGAAACACCTGATCACAGATGTAAACCTGATAGAAAAGGTGCCTTCAGGGGCCGATATTAAACCAGCTGCTAATTAGTCAAAACCAAAATATCAATAAGCTCCTGCTGAGACTCACATTAACACTTTCATTGTGCCAGACTGCAAACACATGGAGCCCAGGAAATGTTCTGTAGTGACATAATTAGCAGCCTATTGGTGACATTAGTTCTTGTTTAGTTTTCACAGATTTGTAGTAAAGCATCAAACAAAACCTCTAAAAATATCTGTTAGTTTCTTTCAGAACAAAATAATGAGTGGAGATAAATACTGGGACCAAAATCAATAATGCTGATTCTAATGAAGAAGTAAAACGTCTGTGAACGCAGAGCAGGGCTGCAGCCAACGAGTCGCCTCGTACAGATTATTAATCGATTATTTGATCGATTAACCGATCAGCTTCAACCGATCGATTATCAAAATAGTTTTCAATTAATTTATAGTGACAATTAATCGACTAATAGTTATCGGTATCGGCTACACACATCCTTTAGCTTCAGTTAGTACAGAAGCGTTGATCCCTGCTGATGGAGGACCGGATCAGGACCCGGGTTCTTGTACGTGGTTCTGTGTGTGTGAAGGCAGAAAGCAGCGCTGGTTTTCCTTCTGTTTTTCCAGCTGACCTGAGGCTCAGCTCGGGGGGGGGCGGAGACTAATGCTGCATGTTTGCTTGGCCTCACTAACACACACACACACACACACACACACACACAGAAACATGTAAATACACACAGATGATTAGTGTAACACACACACACAGGCCCGGCCGCTGCACTGACTCCTCCTCACTGACGGCGTGAACTCAAAGCAATACTGAACAGAGCCGATGAGTAGCATCACACTGCAAACGGCAAACATGCGAGTGAGTACTTTTCAGTACTTTTCAGTACTTTTCAGTACTTTTCAGTACTTTTCAGCTGTAACATGAATATTTAAGTCGATGGGTTGTCGATGCGTTCGAGTTCTCTGTTCCTTGAGTTTGTTTTCAGATGATAACATGTGGTGTATTAAACCAGCTCACTTATTTTTATAAAGTCAGATAACCTTGTTGATGAACTGAATTTACCTGTTTGGTCACGTCACCCGTCCGTCTTTCATTCCATGTCTTTCCGCTCAGTGTCCTCGCGTCTCGCGTCCATTTGCATGAGTCCGACTTGAACTGACGTCTATGCAAAAACGTGTGTGTGTGTGTGTGTGTGTGGTTCAGCTCAGTGGTCCGTGTGTGGGTTCACCTGGAGGCTGAAAGCAAAGGGCTACAGTGGACGGGAGCAACACATCTGCCCTGATGATCGACTGACCGTTAGTTTACAAATGGAGAGAAGCGGTTCTGAAGGTCAGAGGCAGGTCAGAGGCAGGTCAGTGAACAAACCGTGTTTTCTTACTAAAATGACAAAACAGATCTGAAGCGGCTGAAAAACCTGACGATAATAATAAAGTTTAATGAGGAGATTCTACTTGAAGACGTCTCACGCTGTTGTTGAGTCGCTGGAGCTTAAAGGTTGGAGCTTCTTCCCTCACAGATGATCTTTGGTGGGACTCAAACTTGCCCCTCCTCCTTACAGACACTAGGCGCGTTCGAGATGACGGCGGCTGACTTTCGCCGACTTCATAGTCTAACGTGAGCTGCAGGCGACTGCAGGGGCGGGGTATAAAAACGGCGCCGTCAAATAGGACACGTCCTACCTGCAGCAGCTCACTGTGAGCTGAGATCAATGACTGATGTCGCGGCATTTGCAAAGAAAAATGCCGCAAGACCAGGCAACAGTGAGGTTCCAACTTGGTGCAGTCGGAGAAAAAAGCAACTGCAGCCGCCTCGCTCCCGTGAGCTTTTAATGTCATGTGACATGGTGACGTTTTGCAGCGCCGCCGAAAGTCGGACGCGATTTCTAACCAGCATGCATCACGTTAAGTCAGCGCTGCATGAAGTCAAACGCACCTACTTTGTCACCTGACTCCTTCTGCCTCTAGAGGCCTGACAGAAAATCCTAAATCTTGGTTGTAAGAAGCTGCAGCCTCGAGCTGCAGGGCCTTGTCTCTGCTGAGGACGTGTCTCTGCTGAGGACGGCCGTGTCTCTGCTGAGGACGTGTCTCTGCTGAGGACGGACGTGTCTCTGCTGAGGACGGCCGTGTCTCTGCTGAGGACGTGTCTCTGCTGAGGACGGACGTGTCTCTGCTGAGGACGGACGGCCGTGTCTCTGCTGAGGACGGCCGGTCTCTGCTGAGGCCGTGTCTCTGCTGAGGACGGCCGGTCTCTGCTGAGGACGTGTCTCTGCTGAGGACGGCCGGTCTCTGCTGAGGACGTGTCTCTGCTGAGGACGGACGGCCGTGTCTCTGCTGAGGACGGCCTTGGCGTCCGCTGGCTATTGAAAAGCCAAATGGCTGCCAGACGCCTCAGAAATCAGACTGAACTAACGTGTTGTTTTCGATCGCGGGCTGATCTGATTTTGTTCTGTGTCCAGTTTGAACACATGACAACTGAACCGGCTCCACGGCAACCGAGCGAACGCCACCCGCTGACGGAGGCCAAGTCAGCGCTCCGGAAAAACCCGAACGCTCTGCTGCGAAGGTTTCACTTTATTTGTTGTTAAATGTTTTAAAATCGTCGACTGTAAATTCATTTTAAATATAAAAACACCTTCACTGAAGAGACGCGTTTAATGCGCACGGAGACGAATCACGAGGTCGGCTGCGTTCAATTTCCTTTGAAGTCAGAGGTCGGAGCCGGGAATGACCGCGCTCCAGCACAACAAAGATGGACGCCTCAAACCAGCTGATAACAACACATTGTGCTGTATTTTTCACGTTCAAACGCCGCAGCAATACGACCCCAGGTACAAGTGTTTGACGGCTTTACAGGCAAATAAACGCTCGCAGCAGCCATCTTGGATTTTCTCTGACTTTCTGAGTCAGAAATCAGACTTAAGACGTGGTTCCAGCTGAAATTTCTAAGTCAAAGTTTGCGACTCCGCGTTAGCGTCCCACAGCTGGAGACGTTCTGGATATTCAGCTTTGTTCCTAAAAGCAGAATGAACAGAGAAGATGTAGTTTATTGAGGAGGACAGCCTGAACTGTTGAGGAAACATGATTCAACCTCTGCTCTGATTTTTAATGAACACATTTCAGAACGGCGTGCAGAGTTTACTGATTAACGGCTGCTTCTCCTGCGCTCTCTGTGCGTCTGAACGCCGTGCACGTGCGTCTGCTGGGCAGGAAACGCTCGTCAGGGCTCGTGTGTTGCAGGAATCAGACCCTCAGGACAGACGGAGCTCACGGTGTTACGCCGCTCTCGTTCCAGGTTGGACAACAGATGAACACACACACTCTCTCCGAACCACCTGCTGAACAAACCAGTCCGGTTATGAATAACGTTTTGCACTTGAACATGAAAAATCCATTATGATCCATTATTCTGCGTATGAAGTAAAACCATCTCTGTTTTAATTTGTCCGTCCCTGTGAGAGGGAGGTTTGCTCTCTGTATATCAGCCTGATGTGTTTGTGACTCTCTGTTTTCTTTCCATTCATGTCATGTCCTAATAAATAATAAAACCTCACTGAAAACACCGCGGGCCGAGCCGTCTCTCATCTCTGTGGGTCGTTTCAGAGCAGATTTTTATGCTGCCGCATGCTGCAGAACCCAAACATCTCACTTTAATTACAGTGTGAACACCTGAGGAGGTTCTGTGATGACTGAGCTGTCTGAGCGTCACAACAGAGGCAGGCTGCTGTTCGGGATCAACGCGTCACTTCTAGGAGATAAACTCCGGCGTGAAGGACGACGCAGCTTGTTTGTTGACATAAGGTGCTAATTAAGATCTCCTGCACAGCTCCAGGATCAGCTGCCATGAACACTGAACGTGTTGGTGTTTTTGTCACACTGACCTGTTTACAGAATCACAGTTCATCTAATAATATGTCCTCGTGCATGAGAACTGGTGTATGAATATATGTAATAAATGATATTATTATGTGCAGATGTGACAGAACACGTTGTGTGAGTGGCTGTTCAGCACACACAGGCTCACTATTGCACACCATGCTGATTATTCCAGATTCTATAACATATATCTCATCAAATAAACGCTACGACCCAAAGCTTTTAGCACGCCTCCGTGTTTGTAGTTCAGGTCCAGTGAAAAACCTTTTGAACACGTGTTTGGTTTCCTCCCAGCTGCAGAATAAGTTGAAGTGTTAACATTGATCTGTTCAGCTCGTGTACGTTCGTCCATGACAACACTGGACTTGACTGAAGCTACGTGGATCCCCTTTAAAACATTTAAACACCACTGAAAACATAGTCATGGATATTTAATCCTCCTAAATATTAAACACTGGACCTTTAATAATAATTCAAGTTACTGACTTTATATACTGTAGATATGAGAGTGTGAGTGAGTCAGAAAGTCTTCAGATCCTCACTAAAGGAAAATGTACTTAAAGTAAATAAAAGTACTCGATTATATATCAGATTCTTTTTATTCGTCACGCATTAATGTAAAGCAGGATGTTACTGCAGTTGAGGAGCTGGAGCTCATTTTGCAGCTGGTGATTTTCATTCTGGATCAATCTGCTGATTGAGCTCCTCAGAGCCCAAAGTGATGCTCTGCTGTGGCAAACCAACCGTCCAAACATCATTAACCAACATTCAGACTATTAAAATGAATAAAAGGAAAAGCAGGAAATGTTTTTTCATGAAAAATGTCTGAAACCATCAAAGTTAGTCTGATAATAATCCAGCGTTTCTGCCCTCAGGCTGCAGACGCAAACAGGAAGGAGCGTTAACGTCATGTGTTTGTGCTGAAGGTCCAGTCTGAGAAAACAGACAATGATTAATATATTCAATTAATATATTCAATTTAATTCAGCTTTATTGGCATGAATGTCAAACAACACTGTTGCCAAAACTTTATATATAATGAAAAAGAACAATTCATTTAATAAAGTTAATAAAACAGTAAAAGTCTGTTTGTGTATGTTAAGAAAATAAAATAATAAAAAAAAAATAAAATTAAAATAATCCATTAAAAATTAAAATAGAAAATAGAAAGCGTGTGTGTGTTGTGAATTTACTTCATATGGTTTATAAAATAAATAAAATAAAATAAATAAAACATTAAAGTTTTAATGTTTAAAAAAATTAAAATAAAATATTAAAAATGAAACAGTAAACGTGTGTGTTTGGGCACGCACTCGCCAAAGGTCAGTGGTATGTAGTAATTTTATGTTTAGGATCAATAAGGACATGAAACTATATTAATAGATAAAAACAACTAAAAAAAATCATCAAATGTGAAATTAAAAAAACCCATCAAAGTATTTCTGGTTGATGCTTTTTCAAAGGAATAATTATTAAAATAACAAACAATGAAACTAATAATAATGTGAACATTTAACAGTTTAAATCCAGTCAGTCTGAGTTCCCACTGCTCGGCCTCAGTTCGTGGCACCAGGAGATAAATTTGGCTGCAGTGATTTCTCCCAGTAAACAGTTTCTGTGCATCTGATAAAAATCTGATAAATAACTAAACATCACATTTTATAAACTCTTCACGTGTTTTGAGTGTAAAAATCTGACTTGGTAAAATAAGTCAAGCTGTCAGATAAATGTAGTGAAGTAAAAAGTACAACATCTCCCTGTGAAGGGGAGCAGAAGGAGAAAATACAAATATCTCCAGTTTGTACTTGTAATGTCTGGTGATGCCTGATCTAACCTGACATAAAGTATTAATAATGAGCCGACTCCAGGAGTTCGTCTGCTGCGGATCTTTTACTGATTTAACATGGTTAACAACAACACAGGCCTCGCAGTCCTCTACGTCATCAGGACGTGCCCTCCAACTCTTAAAGTGACAGAACATTCTAGTACACTTCTATTCATTACATCTCCCCCTCCAATATAATATCCCAACAGCAGCCATGAACTGTGGCTGTAGCCAGCTTTAACTTCAGGGTTCAGTAACTCCCACAACTCTTAGCTCTACAGCATATTCCAGCTTTAACAAAACAGAACGAATGTTTCCTTCTATTACTGGCTCTCAATTCAGATAAAACCAGAAACTTTTAACCCTAAGCCTGATGGGTATATGACATCTGCTTTAGCTGCGCTTAAGTCAAACATGTTACGGCTTAACTGAATACACTTCAGGCTATTGAAAACAATGCACTGGTCCCACCACCCCAACAGCACAGAAAAGGCCTCACAGTCCATAGTTCGTCTGTCTACAGTCCATCCTGGATGCTGGTTTGCTCACTCTACCAGAGCGAGTAACTTTAAACCCCTGTGTCAGAGTCTCTGTACCCCGGGTCACCCCATCGTCCGTACCCTCAGCTGGAGGTACCGGTTCAGACCTCGTCAGGTGTGGCCAGCAGGTGACGCCTGTTCCTTCTGTAACGCTCACCTTGTGGTGTCTCCACTACGTAAGATCTGGGAGTGGAGCTCGAACTGTGAACAACAGCTGGTGTAGTCCATTGTTTGTGTCCACTCAGCTTCGTGAGCACCGTGTCTCCTGGGCTCAGCGGTGGTGGACTCCTCACTCCATTTCGGCGGTTGTAGAAGTACGCCTGCTTCTGCTTGGCTGCAGCGTCAGCCTGCCGGTATACGTCCATGTCAGGCCAGCTGGGTTTCAAATTGTCATGCAGCATGGGCAAGGTAGTCCTCAGTCTCCTGCCCATCAGCAGCTCAGCTGGACTGGAGCCTGTAGAAGAGAAGGGTGTGGCTCTGTATGTCATGAGGGCAAGGAGGGGGTCTTCCTGTCGAAGAATTCCTTTGGCGACCTGGACAGCCCTCTCTGCATGCCCGTTGCTCTGAGGATAATGTGGGCTTGACGTAACGTGGAGAAAGTCAAAATCCCTACTAAACTTCTTCATCTCTGCTGAAGCCAGCTGGGGTCCGTTGTCGCTCACTAACACTTCAGGGATGCCATAACGTGCAAAAGTAGCTTTCAGCCTATCACCTACCTGACTGCTGGTGGTTGTTGGAAGATGTAGAATCTCTAAGAATCGTGAGTAGTAGTCAGACATTACCAGATAATTTTGCTTTTTAAACTCACGAAGGTCTGTTGCAACTTTCTGCCATGGTCTTGACGGGAGCTCACTTGGTATCAATGGCTCTTTCCTCTGCGTGTTTCTCTTTTCTCTGCAGTATGTACAGTGCTGCACTTTGACAGTGATATCACGTGACAATTTGGGCCACCAAGCAGCTTGATTAGCTCTTTCTCTGCACTTGACTAGACCCTGGTGCGCATCATGGATTCTCTCTAAAATCGTCTCTCTCATATCTGTGGGAATGACTATGCGGTTCCCTCTCACTACTAAGCCGTCTAGCTCAGATAGCTCCCCTCTCACCTGGCAGAAGTCTCTGATTGGCTCAGGTACTTTACCTATGTACTCAGGCCATCCCGTCCTAATGAAGCTCAAAACTGTCTGAAGCTGTGGATCATCAGCTGTGCTTTGTTTTATTTCTTCCATCTTCTGGGGAGTGGCTGGCACCTGACATATGACGGCGTCTACATGTGCCGCCATGTCTTCTTGAGTAGCCCCATCTCCACAGCACTGCTCTGGGCCCCAGGAGAGAGCATCAGCCACCGCCAGCGTTTTGCCTGGTGCATATTGTGCTATGGCATTGAAACACATGAGTCTCATCAATAACCTCTGGCACCTGATGGGAACATTGTCCAAGTCCCTACTGTTCATGAGGGGCACTAGCGGTTTATGATCAGTGATTAGCCTGAAGTTGTCGGTCCAAACAGATATTTATGGAATCTCTCACATGCCCACACACTGGCTAGACACTCTTTTTCTATTTGTGCGTACCTGGTCTCTGCATCACTCAGACGTCTGGACGCATAGGCCACAGGTTTCCACTGGTCTCCATGCTGCTGAAGTAGGACGCCTCCCAGCCCGTAGCTGCTGGCGTCTGCAGACACTACAGTAGGCTTGTTAGCGTCGTAGAAGGTTAGAACCGGGGCAGTGGCAAGTAGGGTTTTGAGCTTTAGGAAAGCTGTGTGCTGTGCAGGCCCCCACATCCACTCTACATTTCTGGTGATGCCTGATCTAACTTGACATAAAGTATTAATAATGAGCCGACTCCAGGAGTTCGTCTGCTGTGTATCTTTTACTGATTTAACATGGTTAACAACAACACACAGTTCTCTACGTCATCAGGACGTGCCCTCTAACTCTTAGAGTGACAGAACATTCTAGTACACTTCTATTCATTACAGTACTTACAGTAAATGTTCATACTGTCCACCGCTGATCGAACCAACAGGTAAATGAAGAGCAGCTGTGCAGCTTTAAAAAAGCAAACAGGGAATCTGGGCGAGTTCAGCGCAGACAAAACATAGCGAAACATTTTTTTTCAACGGAAACAGTGGTTCACCCTGCTGTGAACGTAAGCGTACTGAATTTTCCCACCTTTTTAACACCGCTGTGTTTACAAACTTGTGGCAGCTGATTGGGTAACACCTGAGACACGCCCACCAAACGGGAGCAAACAAACCTCGAAGCCCGTTGCAGAACGTTTCAAGGAAACGTGTCGTTCAATCAGAAAACTTTGCAAAACGTTTTGAGATTGAATTCGGCCCTGGTAAAGAAAAGCGAGCTGCACTGCAAAAACTGAGCTCTCAAAAATAAGAAAAAAACATTAAAATGGGGGAAATATTACTTAAAATAAGCAAAATTATCTGCCAACAGAACGAGAATATTTCACTTGATACTTAAGGCCAAAAAAACTTGAAACAAGTGAATTTCTCTGACATTAAAGCTGCCTGGGAAGAAGAAATATCTTGTCAGAAAAAAAAGTATATGTTGCCTTCAATTAAGATAATTAATCTTAGTAAGATTTTAGTTTTTGCAGTGTGGTGAGATCGTTCAGAGGAAAACAGATGATGTGGATGTTCTCAGTTCTTACAGTTAACAGTCGGTGAGTTTTATCCGCTGCCGTGTGTCTGCTGCAGGTTGGCTCATTAGTTGTTGTACAGAGCTGAATGGAAATCAACAGGAGGAAAAGACACCTGTTGGGCTCCTGAGTGAAGGTTTTATTTCTAATCTGTAGTAAAGGGGCTGATCTAGTGCTGCGTGGTCCTTCAGCAGCAGGGTCCCTCCAACACGGCCGGACGCCGTGATGGAGACACAACTACACACTGTGCACAAAGCTTTCAACGGGCTGAGGACGGGGACGGAGCACCACCGGCTGGTACTGAGCCCTCTGGAGCCAGGTCCAATGAGAGGCCACCGCCGCCCTCACGCACCGACACGACGACCACTAGCTTCAACACACACCGACACACCTCACCTCCTCCTCTCAACACGACTCTGACCGAGCAAAGACAGAGCAGCCCATCAGGGAGGCGGTGATTACACCGAGCAGCTCGACCGCTGGGGGTAATTATACAGATGTCATGTCAGTGCAGGGAGGGAGGACGGCGAGGGGAGCATTTAATCCTGCCTCTGCTCATCAGCTGTGCGACAAAATGTTTCCTTCTTCAGTAAACTTACAGGAGTTTTTCATCTGCCTGTCCCGCATCAGACACGTTTTCCTTCCCCTAAAGCCGGCGTCCACAGGCTTTTATTTCAGAAACAAATCTTGTTTTACTTTTAGTGCTAAGAAGAAACTTGTGGAACCAGGCACGTGCACATAGACATCAAAAGGGGCTCAAGCACCTGCCCTTTTTCTTCCTCAAGAGAAAGTGCCCTTTTTTCCGGGATGCTTTTTTTTTTTAAATAAATGAATTTATATATACAGTATATCTATTCCTGTTTGCACACAGCTTTCCTGTCAAACAAATATATTTACTGAATAAAAAATCTAAATATCAGGTCGGGAGATGAGACTTTGTCAGTTCCGATGCTCTCTCTCTCTCTCTCTCTCTCTCTCTCTCTCTCTCTCTCTCTCTCCAGCAGCAGCCCCTCCCAGCAGTGTTTTTCTTGGCTTGTGCGGAGGTGAGTTGTGATGAACTAAAGACCAACAAAAGTAAACTACCAGTGCCTCGAGTTCACTGCTAACATGCACGACTCATGAGCTGAGCTAAAATAATTAGCTAAAGTCAAGCTAAGGATCATGGTTGGTCATACAGGCTACTGTTACTGTTGCCTACTTAATGGAGACACAACAGGTGAATACAGTAAAATTTGTGTCTAATAATGTTATGACGATCGCCACATTGATATGCAAATTAGGCGTTAACTAATTAAAATGTGCTCATTTGCACACATTTGACAAGTCAGTGCAGGTGAATGGGCTAAAGAAAATAACTAAATCATATCACCACAGACCTTCCCCAGTTAATGACTTACATCAAGACTCTTTTCCCCTGAAATGTTCTGTTTAATATACAGGGTAAACTCCATCTACATGTGTATTTTGGAAGTTTTCTTTCCATGAGAGTTAAAGAAGACATGGAAGCAAAATAGACCCAAATTTGAAATTTGACCACTATATGAAAAAGTGTCCTGCCTTAAGCAGTAACTTTATATTTCTGATCGTAGAGGCTCCTCATCTAATAACTATCCATTCCATTAGTTTGTTGCATGCTGATAGATCTTTACATGATACAGACAGCCCTCCCTCAAATGTGAAACCAAGTCCTAACAAACTAAGTGTTATGTGATCCAACAAGACCAAAGAATTAAAAGGATTTATTGCCTTGTGAAAAATAAACAAATAATTAGTGAAACTATGTCCCTCTCCTTGGTGCAGTCATTTATTCTAAATATATACTAGTAGCATAAAAACATGCACATTGTGGCAGAGTTGACTTTGCTGTTGCTGCTCTTGTGTGATTATTTTGTAGAAACATGTTGAGGGTTGAACATTTGCAAAAGTGGGAATCAAAATAAATTGGTAAGGTAGTCAGAGTTGTGTTAATATATTTAACATTTTGTCAAAAAAATCATAAATAATTATGACAAGTGCCGTTTTTTTCACTTGAGCCGCTGCTCACCAAAATGTGCACTTCCCTGCCTGTGTATCTTTCTCAAAACTGTGTCACAGCATTTGTTGATTTACCGATAGAAGCATCAGTATACGCATATCAGCAAGGAGAACATAATGATATATATTTCTGTATCGTCATTTTGAAAACAACACTATTTAAATCCTTGTTCCATGTGCCCCTTTTATACTTTGAGCACCTGCCCTTCCAAAGGTCTCTGCACGGCCCTGTGTGGAAGCTACTTTTCTGTCTGTAATTGATTATGGAGATATATTGTACATGCATGCTGCATCTTCCTTCTTGCGTCATGTTGATTCAGTTTACCATGCATCACTACGATTCATAACAAATACAAAGTCCCTCACCCATCACTGCATTCTTTATGATTTAGTTGGTTGGACATCACTTAAAATTCGTAGACAACAGCACTGGTATATCTTTATTTATAAAGCTATACGTGGCAAACTTCCACTGTACCTCTGTAACCTCCTCTCTGTCTGCTCTGGTACCTATCAGCTACGCTCCTCAAAGTGGTTGCTGTTTAACGTGCCACGAGTTGCAACCGAATTGGGAAGAACTGCTTTCTCTTATTCAGGACCATGGGGGTGGAATAATCTACAGAAAGTGCTAAAGTTAGAAACCCTTATGTCCATTAATGAATTTAAAACTACTGTAAAGAAGGTTGTGATGGAGACATGTTCTTGTTTTTCTTGAGTCTAATTTGTGTTTTTTAACATTTTGTACTTTTTTATCATGAAAATGTAACTTGGTGTTTATTATGTATGCATGTGTTGTGATTTGGCTGCTGCTTGGCCAGGTCTCTCTTGTAAAAGAGATTCTGAATGTTAATGTTGTGTTTCTTTTCATTAAACGTTCAGTTACAGGTGTGACAGAGCTCCTGCTCTGGAGACATTCAGGTGCTTTAACATCTGCAGGATCTTTTACTGAAAATCAGATTTTATACCAGGTATAAAAGCTATAAACAAAACGTAGGCTTCACCTGTCGTCCTCAGGAGGAACAACGAGAAGGGTTTCTGGGAGAACGACAAAGGGCACGTTTACATGACTCCCATCATGTCCTGGAGACCCTGACCCTCAACCGCTGGCCCCCAAAATATGCCTCCTAATTAGATCAGCAGTCGTCAGTCAACTGGTCTGAAATGTGTCCTCGAAGGTAACACAAGTCAGACCCCCCAACACACACACACACACACTGCTTTGTTCATCCATCCGGCTTCCTGCCTGTTCATCCAATCCAATCAACTCAGAGGGGCCACACACACACCGGAGTCCCAGAGGGGCCGATGCTCCAGAGGTCTGACAAGACAATCACAAGACCTTATCCATCACGAGTGGCGGAGGAGGAGGAGGAGGAGGAGGAGGAAGGGAGGTGGGTGCAATAAAAAGAAATGAGGGAAAGGAGCAGAGGAGAGGGGGTGGGTGGTGTTGGGGCTGACAGATGCAGCAGCGGAGGAGTTAAAGGTCGATGCAACAGCAGGAAATGACAGCTGGTGGGGGTTAGCCTCCGCATAGCCTGACGCCCCCGAAAATGTTGCTGCGGACCCCAAGAAGTGTGATTGGTCGGCTGGGGAGTGCTCGCCGCTTTGAAGTAAATTTTACTAGCAGCCACTTTCAGCAGCTGTGACACGGCGGGTCGATTTTTTTGAACGTTACACACTGTTTGGACTCTGGGGACAGAAAGCAGACCTGATCCCCGACCACCTGAGAGGTCTGGACGGGTCATGACGGATATATGTAGTCCATGATGCACCAGGAGGTCTGGCCTGGTTTGTGGTTTGTAACGCTGCAGAGTGAAGCTTCAGCCGGAGGAGGGAGGCTGGAGATTTGACCACCACCTGCCAGCGTGGCCTCAGGCTCAGGTTTCGGTTCCCTCCGGTGAGCAGAACCTGCACAGACCTCCGGCCTCAGCTCAGCTCTGCACCAGCAGATTACAGCCTTCAGAATAAGAAGCACAGAAAGTCTGATGGGGATCTTTGTGAAGTGGGTCCACGTGAAGAGACGGGCCGTCTTTTAGCTGTCAACCACTAAATTAATCAGCAACTATTTTAATCAATTAATGACTTTAGGTCCTTTTTGTAAAAAGACAAAACGTCCAAATTCTGATTTCAGTTTCTCAGATGTGAATATTTTCTGGTTTCTTTCCTCCTCTGAGACGGTAAACTGAATCTCTTTGGAGAAAACAAGACATTCGAGCACGTCTTTTTTCTGGACAGCTGATCGATGAATCACAGATTAAAACAATGAAAATCCTCATTAGTTGCAGCCTTGCTTTACAGTAATACAGTCTGTACTGATCACCAGGAGAAAAGCTGGAAACATCCACCTGCTCTCTGACGAGCTCTTCCTCCTCCCACCCGCTCGGCGTCTCATCAAACTGTAGATTCAAATGAAGCACTGAGACACTGCAGGCGACGGGTAAAAAAGATTTAACTAACAGATATGATGAGAATATCTTAAATTGACACCTGACAGAATCTGTGACACGATCTCACCATGAAACTTTCCCAGTTGGTTATTTACATGAAGTCTGTCGTTTGTGTTACAGGTTTTCTGAAACATTGTGTTTAAATATGCAAATGAGGCAGTATCTAATTTGCAGACGGGATTCAGGATTTCTGCTTTTAGTATTTCATAAATCAGAAAATCTGTCAACAGCCATAAAAAACGTTGCCATGTTTTTGGGCTTAAAATGTTCTATAATTCAGGCTGTGAATGACACACGAACAAACACGTTTGAAAAGAGGCCGGAATTAAACTGGACAGTTTGGTGTCTGTAGGAGCTGCTGAGGATTTCAGGCGTGAGGAGAAACTTTAAAGAGATGTTTTGTAAACTTCAGGTGTCACCGTCAAACTTCCCCCGTTGATCACTCATTCAGACAATAATCTTTTGTCTCACAGTTATTTGAAATGTCAGATGAGGCCGTATCTGATGCTGACTGCTGGTTACTTCAGCAGAAACCTGCAGAATCAAAGGCTGGAGTCACCTGATGATTGTTCAGCAGAGTGGATGTTATTCCTGCTGCAGCTGACAGTTCAACAACGTTTTAGTGTCAATAATTGTTGTTATTTCTGCTCCTGTTGTGTGTTGGTTGACAGCGAAGCTTCATGTTATCATGTGGCCTGAATGGTGCAAACCCCAAACTCTGGAGGTCTGGACCCGGGAACGCTGAGGCAACGCTTCCAGAAGCATCCTTTAGCGGCGTGAGAGTAAAAGTGGAAAGGAAGTGGACAGAACTAAGATCCGTGTTCTTCTGTCAGGAACGCTCATGAATAAATATGTGAGAGTGAAAATGAATCAAAGAGTTTGTCTCCGCCTGTGAGCGTCACACGTGTTAACACTGTTACACTGCATCACGTGAATCGTGAAAAGGACTTCCAGTCACGCTGAGGTAATGAGCCGTCATTTGGACCGACGACTCCGGGGAAAGATTTTCAGCAGCAGCAGCATCAGTAAATCTTACTGGCGAGGAGACGGAGAAGCTCAGAGGTGGTCCGGCTGATTCAGTGAGGTTCTGGCGGCCCGGTGGACTCGTGTGTTCACGTCTCGATCGTCGGTACGAGATGAGTCCAGAGAGACAGTCCTGTCCTCAGCAGCACGCCGGTTTCAGGTGAAGCGTCTTGAACACGTCGCAGCCTCATTAGAGCAGATAAGAAACGAAACTTTTAAAGAGGTAGAAAAGGTTTGGAGCTGCTCTTCTTCTTCAGAGAGCAGAGTTTTCTTCTAGGTCAGACTGAGCTCTGGCTTTGCTCATCTTGGACGTTTATTAATTCCAACACATTTTCAGCTCGTCACATATGGACACTGCATCAAGACCCCATGGTGTCGCTGTTTAACACGTATCTGCACGTGTAGAGCTCCACGCTAAAGTTATAATAACTACGCAACGTGCGGTTAGACTTTCACACTGCGGCGCTAAAGGCTGAAGGCCGTGTGACACCGAAGGAGGAGGCAAAGCGCAGCAAACAAACACTGACGCAGCCAAAAAGGATTATTTTTCTCATCATACTCACTCCGGCTGACCTGCTCTGCATCACCAGAACACGGTTCAGCCGGTGAGCAGAGGAACCTGTTGGCTTCAGCCTCCGTTATCATCACCTGCGTACCGACGAAGAGCGTCTTCATTTAGGTTTCAGAAGGACCTCATTTTGAAAAGGGGTCAGACGGAAACATTAGAAAGTCGTTTTTAACTCGTGAAGCTAACATTAGCTTCATTAGCTCAGCTAAATACAGCTGATAGTCTGCTGAATAAAATCTTCTCCACTAAAGCAAATCTAAATCAATCAGTGCTTCTGTCTGAAATCACAGAGCCGTTGTTTCCCAGCACCTCCTCCTCTTCCTCCCTGTTTCCTCCTGTTGGTGTATTCCTCACTTTCTAATCATCTTCTTTTCTTCCTCCAGCCTGGATCACCACGCCCTCCTCCTCCTCCTCCGAGCTCCTCCCCTCAGAGCTGCAGACAGCTGTGATATTTAACAACCGTTCATCAGCAGCTCGACCCGTCCTTCCTCCAGCGTGGGTTTGTTTTTGTCGGCGCGCCACGCTGCGAGCAATCATTACCCGCCCACTCCTTCCTTGCTTCCATGTCATCCTCCTCATCCTCCTCCTTCCAACACAATCCCTTCTCTCCCTCTTCTCCACCGCCCCGTCCTCCTCTTTTTCTGCTGTCTCCATCTTCCCTTTGCTCAAATGTCCTCCGTCCTCCTTTCATCGTCTTTTTCCATCATCGTATTCCTGCTTCCTCTTAAGCTTCTTTTCCTCTACCGTCATCTCTTCCTCGTCTCCTCCTTTGCTTGCTCAGACTCATTTCAGCCTCCTCCTGTCTCTGCCTCTCCTCTTTTCAGTCCAAAATCATCTTTCTTCTGCTTTATTTCACAAACATTTTCACTACTTTCTCCTTTCCAATCACCCCAGTGCTCAAGTTAGTGTGAATTTAACAGGCAGGAACCTCCGAATGTGAAGCTTTAAACCTGCGTCCCCTCCAGCAGCCAGCAGGGGGCGACTCCACCGGCTGCAGCTGAATAATTACCCCAGTAAACACTTTCCTGATGAGTTTATGGTCTCAGTCGCTAGTTTCAAGTCTTCTTCAATACAGCATGATGTTCATTTAGTAAATTATGGTCCCATTTAGAGGAACAGAGACCAGGAAGCAGGGGAGGCTTGAGGGCGGGGCTACAAGCTGATTGACACGTCGCTACCATGGCTACCTGAGGCGACTTTTACATTTAAACAGCACCGCTAAAAAAGCTTATCAGCAGTCAGCTGCTCATTTTAATACGTTTTGTTTTAAGCCTGTTTGCCGCTAGCTAAAATTAGCATCCCAGCTAATATCACAGCTAATCTTACAGTACTGATGCACCTTGCTAACCAAGTTATCTAGTTCCACCCTCTCATCCATATATGGTCATGCTTGGTTCCAAAAAAACAAGATGGCGACGGCCAAAATGCTGAACTGGAGGCTTCAGAACGGCGGTCCACAAACCAACGAGCGACGCCGTTTACTCGCAGGAGGAGCTCAGAGTTAACTGTTTTTTATTAAATTAGCTT
>JALXJV020000004.1:906822-919322 GCA_024633595.2 Lepomis macrochirus | reverse complement strand
CTCTCTAACTTACCTAAACTTAACTAAATAAAGATCAAAAAATGAAAATCACTGTTCCAGCTCATATCCATCAAGGATTCTTTCTTTAAAATTAAATTTCAATTGCAATAAGTTTTTACATAATTTTAAATCACTATTGCTGTTGTTCCACAGTATAACACCCTGGGTTGTTATACAGTGAAACTTAGTATTTGTTCGAATTAGCGGTCTACTAAACATTTATATTCCTCTGATATTGATATTTTAGTTGAAAAAGCTCTTGGACATTTCTAGGCAATTGGTTATTGTGTGCTCTGAAAACAATTTGAATAGTTTTGTAGTCAATCAGATCTTTGAACTTTAATATTTTGAGTTTATTGAACAATGGGTTTGTTGGTTCTCTGTATGTAGTTTTATGTATGATTCAAATGGTAAGATGAAGATTGGGTATATATTTGTTTTATAAGTGTCCCCCCCCATACTTCCACACAATAAGTCATGTGTGGGAGTATGAAGGAGCAGTACAGCATATTTAGAGAAGCCTGATTCAATAGGTCTTTGGGTTTATTTAATATTGCCAAGGACTTGGATATTTTGTTTTTAATATAGTTTATGTGAGGTTTCCAGCTTAATTTGTTATCAATAACTACCCCGAGGAATTTTATTTCAGATACTAGTATCTTATCTTTTGCGTTTGTTGCCTTTGTCTACACGCCGCCGCCGCACCCTTTGTTGACAGACACCAATCAATGACTGACATCCCTACTAAAGACCCGCCTTGATGAGAGGACTGACAGATTGCATTTTCATTTTCATTGTGTCCCAGGCAGAGCGCCTTGCTGTGAAAAGTTACATGCAATAGACTGGAGGCGCTGTTTCACCTAACGCATTTGAATAAAGTCCCCAATAGAGCAGACCAAGGGTCTTTACAAATGAAATGGCAATGCTGTTCTCATTATCATTTTCAAATAGCTATAAAATGGCATTTAAATTTTAATATTGACCTAATTAAGACCACGGTGAGATGGAAAAGCAAATGCATTAGACTGGGGGCGCTGTTTCACCTAATGCATTTGAATATAGTCCGCTGTAGAGCAGAGTAAGTCTTTGAAAATGAAATGTCAAATGCTGTTATTTTCATTTTAATACTAGAATGCCCACACAAGTTAGGAATATGAAAATGGAAATTGGATGATTGCATTTTCATTTTAATTTTTACCTAAATAACACATACATATGTGGCAAATGATGATATTGTGAGATTACATTTTCATTTTCAAGTTTGCATGATAATTTCAATTAAGTCCCCCTCCCCCATACGCTTCCATAGAAGTCAGATTCTTCGTCTGAGCACAAAGCTGCGAGTCGCTGTGGGCGGAGCAGCGCAGCAGGCTTTCAGCTCTGTCACAACATTCAACTAAACTACATTTCAGCTCATTTTAGAAGCTGGAATATTTCTTCAAAACACATTTCACTTGTACAGAAAGAGCGAGAGAGCAGCAGCACTTTACTTTCACTGCACCTCTCCAGCACCAGCTTTTCACTGCAGACTGTATTTTCACCGTTATTTCCATCGGAGTCATTCGGGGGAGGCAAGTGTGGCATTTCTTACTCCTCCCATTGATTTGAGGCTCTAATGGATTTCATTGGACCGCCAATGATTCCACATAAATATTTCAACAGCCCTCCATTTCCTGGCTGCATCCAGCAGACGGGGTTGGGGGGGCACATAATGAGAGAAAGGTCATAATCAAAGGCCACACACGGTGCAAACTGTGAATCACCTGCAGAGCCTCTAACGAGCTGAGTTTAGTCTGGTGAGTCCACCAGGACCTGCTGTCCTCTGCGGGTCTCAGCTGGTTCCAACGTAGTTCGGTGACCAGATCAAGTCAAAAAAGTCAAAGTCAAAGAGTTTTATTTGTCATTTCAACCATATACGGTACAGTACATAGTGAGACGAGACAACGTTCCTCCAGAACCATGGTGCTACATAAAACACATAGGACAAACACATAATCACAGGTGACAACACAAACTAAATAATAATACTTAAATAAAAGACCTATAAAAAAAAACAAAAAACAACAACCTGATAGTCCTGCAGGTTTCTGAAATCTGCTGGGAGTTTGATGGGAGTCCAGGGTTGGGGCCCTCCAGCTGACACGAGGCCCCTCTGTTGAACCCGTTTGTGTCCCCAGGTCAGGGCAGCCTGGAGGCTCACAGCTTCCTGTCAGGCTGAACGAGCTTCCTGCAGCTCTGCAGACGCGAGGTGACGGATCACATTCTGACTCGTCTTAAACGCAGCGCAGTCGGTCCGGCCTGTTAGATCGACACAGCAGGAACACGTTTAATGTAGAACAGCTCAGCCAACATTGAACCTTCATGACGGACTTTTACACAACTGCAGAGTTAGACTGCATTTGTTCTAGTGAGGTGTACCTAATAAACTGGCCACTTTGTACCGTGGTTACAAAATGCTTCAACAAAAAAACATGTAAAATCAGAAAAACTGAAAGAAAACAACAGTGAAATTTAAAGGAGGAATATCTCAGGATAAAATGCAACTTATCTTGTTTTCTAGCTCTCACTGGTTCCCAACCCGGGGCTCCCGACCCCAACTAGGGGTCGCCCAAGCTTTACAGGGAGAGGGCGAGGAAGCACGACAGTGGCGCCGATCCTGTTCGAAATTCTTCCTTATAACTCGTTTCAACACGTTCGTTTCTAACGTAAATCTGCGTGATGGCGATAACTCCGTTACAAAAATACACTCCCATGCCAGAGCGTGTAAGCCCCGCCCCCGTGAACGCACCCCGCCCTCGCTGCTGTCCTGCAGTTTATTCATTGTGAGGTCGACAGAACGAACGGTTCTCGGTAAAATCCAAAGATGCAGCAGGACTGAAGGACTTTCATTCATCTCCGTGAAGAAAAGTAAATGTTTTTCAAGTTTATTGTTTAAAACACAAAATGTCTCACAGGAGGGCGGCGGCGTGATGATGCGAACACAGCTGGATCCCAGACTAAAGCCTGATCCCTCAGAGTTACCTGGTTTAAAGGGACTCAGGTTACTTTGACTTCAGTTCGTCACGGCCGAGGCCGTCAGCTCTTTTTCAAATAATCAGTGCGCTTGTTTCTAAAACGGCGTCATCTTTTCATCGTAGACGCTTCTTCCGTGTTTGTTTACTGTCACAACGCTATGAACTGTGGGTAACTCCCTCAGGCAGAGTCTACAGAGACGCTGATTCACAGGAAGTCTGCACACAGCCCTCACGCACCTGAAGGTCTCACCGGACCTCAGAGTCCTGAGTCTGGAGGCTGAGATCAAGCCTTCTGAGAGGACGCAGGTAAACCAGCAGAGGCCTGACGGAGCGTCAGGGGGGGAGAACACCGAGTCTAAGTATGAACCATCTGGATTCCTCCAGCTCCTTTAAACAAACCTCCTGCAGTTTATTCTGTTCTGTTGTTGTTATAGTAGGAGACATTAAACATGGAGCCAGGGCCCCCCAGCTGACCCCCGTCCTGGACTTCAGAGCTGTTTAATGCTGCATCCATCCGTCTACATTGATCTTGACTGGTCGGCCAACCGGACCCACGGAGACATGATGCCAAGCGGAGCGCTGCGGCCAATTGGCTGCTTCCAAAAACAATCAATGAGGAAACACCAGCAGGCCTGAAATCCCTCAGATCCAGGACCAGAGGAGGCCGGAAACCCGCATGCTGGTTCGGCTGAGGTCTCAGCTGGACCCTGAGGACGCTCCGTGTCCCCTCTCTGGATCAGTAGAGAACTGCAGCCTGCTGCTTTCCTGTGCCTGCGCTGCCCCCTGGAGTCCACATGTGACCGGTACAGACGTCAGCTGCAGTGAGAGTGGACACAATAATGTGAACACTGGTGCAGGTTAGCGCAGCCCACGGCAACCCTACAAACCGCCGTCCGTCTGACGTCTTTGATATGTTAATCAAAGGCGCGGCCCGTCACAGGGTTTGTTAGGAGGAAACAGGTGGAGGGGCGCTGAGAGCGACCACCACCTGAAACAGGACTGAATGTCATCGGATCAGTTCTCATCCTGGAGCAACGTCCTCACGTGCCTCTTTTCCACCAAAAAAGAACTGGATCAGAACTGGTGCTGGTTCAAAGTTGGTTCAACTTGGAAACTTCTCAGAACCTGTTTATCTGAACGATATGTTCAGATGTCAGCTGAAAAACAAGGAAACACACTCACCAGTGTAGGTGTGACCCACAGGGGCCAGACCAAGGGTCCAGACCGGGGCCAGACCAAGGGTCCAGACCAGGGCCAGCTGGTGGTTTAGTGCTGATTTAAGAAAAAGCAGAACCACATTTCATTTCGTTGGTTCAGAGTCCTGATGTGTTTTATAAAACTTAATATTCAGTGAACTCTCATTCAGCACATCAAAGATATGACTTCCACATGTTCTGGGGTCCAGTCTGTACTCCTTCAGGCTTCGGCTCCTGCAGCTCCTGGAGGCCACCCACCTCCCCAGGCCCTGAAGTGACCATCAGCCCCCCCACCACAGATAGACAGGTGGAGAAGAACCGGACCTCCAGGCTCACCGACGCTCCTAAACGTTCCCATCGAGCACCTTCTGATCTGACTGAGAGTCAACCTGCTTTCAGAACAGACCAATCAGAGCAGAGCTGGACGACACGGCCACTCCCACAGGAGGGGCAGAGCGCGTCTCTATGGAAACAGGTCAGTGTCAAACCCGGACCGCCAGAACCCAAATAAACATACACTCATACAAAGTTCTACTTCCATCAAAACACAAAACACAAATTTACTCACCTAAAAATCAATTTTATATTTTAGTGACATTATAAAAGAATTTTAACAACTTAAATCACCCAGAAAACAACACAAACTTAAAATTAAATGTTTGTTTGTATCAATAAAAAGAGGAACAGACTCACAGACACGTAGGTTTCATTTGTATAAACTTTATTTACAGCCAACGACACTTTACAGAATCAGTTTACAGAGGAACAGACGCTGCTAATGAGAACATTAATAAATGTGCACATTACGACGCACCAGGAAACTAAACACGTGAGTTTTAAAAGAACCGATAGGGGCCTCGCCTCGGGCCCGCCCACCCAGGCTCGCCCACCCGCCCACCCCGGGGCCCTCAGAGGTCAGAGCGTGTAAAGGTTAAACGACATCGTGCGATCAGACTGAGTGAGGGGAGGCGGGACGGAGCCGTGTGTGTCAGCTGATCAGTGAGTGCGCCGGCCAATCATTGTTCAGGTCCAACACAGTGGTGCGGCTCGTTAGATCACATGACACGGGTGTGATGGTCAGTCGACACCAGAGACGCACTGATCGATAGACCAGGACGGGAGAAGGGGGCAGTTTGGAAGAAACACAACGTGACGGAAGAGGCTCAGCTCTTTAAGGTAAAATACAGAACAAGAATTTTTACTTCTGAATCAGATAAAAAACAAGCAGGAGATGGGGGGGGGGCAGTGTGCCTGACTGGAGGTCTGTAGTGGTCTACATGTCTCCTGAGTGTTTACCGGCTGGTGCTTCTCTAAAGACCGCAGTCTGCGTTAAACCTGGTTCAGTATTAAACGTGTGGATTTGGATTTTAGCAGGACAGAAAAACGAGCTCAGCTGAAGCGTCACATCCGTTTAACCGAACGCCGGCGGCCTGCTGAGGACGTTTCTGCAGGTCCTGGTCCAGATGCTGAAGGGGGGCAGGACTCTTCATTCTCCCTGCGACTGCATCTGTTTACAGAAGGCCTCAAACTGCTGCTGCTCCAACTCCGTCATCACCTTGTTCAGCGCGTAGATCTGCAAACACAGGAGGGAGAAGTAACACACCTGAGACCAGGTCCAGGTGAGACCAGGTCCCGGAGAGACCAGGTCCCCGAGAGACCAGGAGGAGATCCAGGATCATTAGACACCTCTGCTCTCTGGCGCTGTTTGAGCTCCTGCTGAGCAGACTTCTGTTTGGCTCGGTCTCCTCTCGTCGGCGTGGAGTTCAGCTTCGGCTTGTCTTTACGGCACGCCGGCTCCATGACGACCAGCGGGCTCTGAGGACACACACAAACAACCCGTCACTCGCCGTCCTGCTGACTTTAGAACATCTTAGCTTGGTTCTGCAGAAAGCTGCTCACTCAGTTTAACTGAAGGAGCAAACGGCCTCAGATGGTTTACAGGTGAACCAGCTCATTCGTGTGCAGCTGGACCTCTTTCACTCTGTAAACTGTCACCATAACTTTATTAACCCGATTACAATTTCTCACTTTGCACATCAAAGTCTCATCAGTAGAATAAAATCAGAAAGTACGAAATATAAAATATAAAGGAGTGTCGTCATGTACAGTTTCACAGTATTGATGATACATGAAGTGCTAATAATGTAAGAAGTTCTGGTACCACAGGGGACATTTACACCGGGGACACCGGGGACATATGTCCCCACCACTTTTTTAAAATGTTCTGAAATGCAGCTCGCAGTTAAATAACAATTTATTTGCACATTATATAAAAAACAAATGTGCATCGTCCTAAAAAGTAACGGAAGGTTAAAAAAAACAAGCTGCTGATTCTGAAACGGGCCAAAGCTGTCAAAGCGTCCGGACTGTTTTCCCTTCTGTCCCTGTGAAACAGGACAAGAGAGGAGCGAAGACTGAATCATGTCCACATGTGTGAGACATGTGTCCCTCAGCAGGGACGATGCTACAGGACAAACAGATCTGAGAGCAGTTTTCTTTTACACAAATAAAAACATTTCCTCAGACTGCAGGTCGTGAAGCGCCGGGGACATTTACACCGGGGACGCTGGGGACACATGTCCCCACCGCTGTTCGGCTCAAAGTCTTTAAAGATCTAAATTTCTGGGCATTGAGGATAATTTAACATCGCGTCTCGTGATGTCTCGCGAGCTCAGTGTCCCTTCACAGCCGTAATCTGGGCCCCTAAATGTCCCCGCCGCTGTTCAGCTCAAAGGGCCGCGCTGGACCCTGAAGACCCACAGAGTCCGGACCAGGTCCGGACAGAGTCCTGCTCCGCACGCGACACGTCAGGTTTAAACACGTCTTCTAGCAGCTGTTTGTCAACAACGAGCCACTTACCGGCGGGAAACGGTCAGATCAGCTGATTAACGGAAACCCTCCGGTGAAGCTGCAGCCGATCGAACAGCTGATCGCAGAGTGTCACCGAATAACAGCTCCGTAGGGAAGCGAGTGTCTAAAAGGTTCCGGTTCGCTTCTTCTTCTTGAGTTTTAATGGCGGTCGGCATCCTGAGAGGTTTCCTTACCGCCCCCTCGTGGACGGAACAGGTTCCGCAGGTCTGTCCTGATGTGTCCGTCTTAACCCTCTCTGATCTTATTTCAACCCACAAGATGTTCAGTTTGAAGGCAGACCATCGATCCGAAGAGCAAAACAGCTGCAGCACCAAGGGCCTCGCTTTGTGCTGAACATTTAGGGGCCCAGATCAGAGCTGTGACCAGACTCACTGCTCAATGTTGGAGTCAAGATAATCTTATTTTATTTATAAGATATATTTATTGATGAAATAAGTTATTTTTGCATAAACTCTTAATTTCCTGCCTTCTGAAGACATTTTCTGCATCAATTTATGGAGGAAATGTTTTTATTTACATGAAGGGAAACAAAGTTCAGGTGGCCGGTGACAATTCAGAATATAAATATTATCAAATATACTGCAGTAATCAGCAGCTTGTGTTTTTAGCCTGAGTGACTTTTTTTGGACAAAGCAGATCTGTTTCTTCAGGATTTACATTGCAGAGCAGGTTTACTCTGAGCAAAACCTTCTAATAGGATGAACATTTGTTGTTTCAAACTAATTTTCAGGAAACTTTTAGCAAATGCTTTCAAAACGTGGTGGGGACATGTCCCCAGGGTCCCCAGGGTCCCCAGGGTCCCCAGGTTAAATGACACCAATGGCAGCGCCTGACAAACATGACACTAAAAACAGAAATAACGAGCGGTAATCTAAAGTCATATCAACTGTGGAAAACACAAAACAAAACGGATAAAAAGAAGAATGAAATCTACAAGGTCGGACCTGCATTCAGATTTTAAATCAGGTGGTCAATCATGTGCAGTTTGTAACATAAACCCTTCATTAAATTTCAGTTCTCAGACACATGCTGTTTGGCCCCTGGTATATAACACAACATCTGTCGTCTCCATTGGTCTGCTGGAACAGTCTCTGGCCTCTAGCGAGCTGAGGTCTCTAAATACTCGTTAACTTCTGCTAAAACGATGTTCAATAAGCCCGACAGAAAAAACTTAGGGTCCAGTAAAATTTGTTTCTAGATTAGAACTCTTTAATCTTCCTGCCTTGAAAAATACAGTGAAACAAAGTTTTGGTGTGTTTTTAGCATAAATCCTCTCTGGAAAGCCAGAAAGTCGCTTCCTGTCTTCATCTTCATGATCTTCATGTTTTATCACTTCGCTGCTCTTATTTTTCCAACTCCATTCAGAAAACAAACATTTTAGAGGTTGTTGTCCTGCTGTCTTGCTGACAGACCTGACAAAGCAGGAATTCATATGTTTAACAAATCTGCATCATGTTGTGGTTATTTCGGCATCAGTTTGATCCGTTTATTGATATTTAATCACAGCAAAATGTTTCCTTTGGGTTCATGCAGCTGTGTGTATTCTCCTTCTCGTGTTGTGTGTGAACACTTGCAGCGAATGTACTCACGCGATGAAAGCGCTGCGAGGAGAAAATTCACGTTTGGTCTGAAACCGGCATAAGGTAGCGACAGCGGGACGTGTCTTCACCCCGATCCAGAGACCACTGAATCGTCCCCAGTAATAATTTAGATCAGAACATTTAAGTTTCCACCTTAAATTGGTGCAGAAGAATTCACCGTTAAATGGTAAATGGCGGGGATTTATTCAGCCAGCTGCTGGTGCTGTGATGGAGCACGCAGAGGCGGGGACAACATGCAAGCTCCTCACAGAAAGGCTCGGGACAACCGGGGTTCGAATCCGGGACCTTCATACTGCGATCTATCCGCTTGGCCGCCACCGTGCCTGGTGAAAGTGTGTCTGTGTGAGTTGGGTGAACTAAATCTGTATTTGAAAACTGGATAAAAACCCTGCTGGCTGGCTGTGGAGGGCGACTCTGAGGTTTCCCAACAAAAGCAGCAGCAGGAAGGAGTTCATTTAAAGCTGTCTACTGCTCTCTAACTAAAGTCAGTCTGATCACAAGCTAGTCCAGTTTAATCCAGTTAAACATGTTAGAGTATGCATGTGTTTGCTTTAACACTAACGCATGTGACCTGGTTCAACATTGACCTGAAGTGTATCTGACTGAGAGCCTCCGATGAACTGGGCCTGTTGAAG
Source organism: Lepomis macrochirus (assembly GCA_024633595.2). NCBI lineage: Eukaryota > Metazoa > Chordata > Actinopteri > Centrarchiformes > Centrarchidae > Lepomis > Lepomis macrochirus. Next base: position 910,005 of record JALXJV020000004.1, on the reverse strand, counting down.
TCTCTTGCCTCGGCGCTGCAGAGAGTAGCAGCCAAACACAGCAGCTTCCTCTGGTTTCCTAGTTTTTGGCCCTTTTATACTGTAACTCTGTATTTATTCTGTAAACAGGACCAACATGGCAACAGACACCAGGACCACGAAACAGAATTGGGATCGACCTGTTGCGTGTCTGACAGAGATCCTGTTGGGGTTAAGAAGGCGAGAATGTCGTGCAGGCATGATGATCAGGAAGTAATTTTGGGCGTGGTCCAAGCCCGGTGGAGACGAAAGCCTTCCAGAAGGTTCTGGCAACAAGATGTTTTCTGTCTGTTTTGACTCCACTGCACCTGTAGTGTGTTCTTTCAAGGAAACACTGGAGGTTAGTGATCCTCAGCAAATACTAGTGAACCTGTCAGCACGGCAGACTTAAAGACATTTTCAGAGATGTGAGGTCCCCCGAGCTCACGGGTCCGGCAGCAACAAGTCCTCTGCTGTTCCAATTGCTGAATGACGGACTGCGTGCTCCCGTTCCTGGGAGTTTGTACTCCGAGACGAACTTTCCAAGTCCGAGCTTTAAAGTACAGAAGTCTGAACTTGGCAAACTCGGTATTGAGAAACAGTCCTGGCTTCTCCAACACAGGAAATGCCAGTCCTCCTCAGATCTTTCACCAGGACCCAGTTACCAGGCCGTTCCTTCCTCCTTCAGCTGTAGCAGATGTTATGCTCTGGGAGACCCTCTAATACTATGTACCCAATGTTCTCCAGTCTAACTCAATGACTGGACCTCGGTGGAATAGGGTAAATGTAAATGCTCTGTCTTTGCATAGCAAACAGTGGATATGATTGAACCTCCAACCTTTCGATTAACAGGCAACCCGCTTTACCTCCTGAGCCACAGCCGCCCAGGGTCTTTGTAAACAGTATCAGTCTCCTGGCCAAGAGACAGCAGGAGGCCAACATTCTGATTTCCAACCTACTAGTGTCTGGAGATTGTCTGCCGCGATCATGTGATCTGTGACAGCGTTAGTCTGACTGTAGACCAGTGAACCACCGCAGGTCTAACACATGTGGAGGAGGGGAAGTTTGAACCCGAGCTGTTTACCGGCTTCTCATGACCCGCCCTTCTCTGCTTCTGATTGGCTAGTAGTCCTTAACTAGGAACTGAGCGTGTGCAGCTCCCAACAAAGATCATGTAGAGACGAGATGTATCACTCCATAGCTAAAACGAAGCCTTCAGCACAGGGTGAAAAGAGGAGCTGCAGCAATGAGCAGTCTGACAGAAATATAACCATGTGACCCTGTTCAGGTACGACCTCTGAATAAGATGAGGAACCTGAACATGAGCAGAATGGGAGCTCTTTAAGTTGAAAAAATGTTGCCAGAGCACTTTGCAGCAAAATCATAATGTTTTCATTTTAATCTGACATAACAAGGATGAATGTAAATTAAGTATAAATTACATAAACAAAAAATTAAAAAAATACAGATAGACAATGAAGAACTAACAGGAAGTAACCAGCTGTAACCTGCCATGCAGCCCACACTGAGTGCAGCAGGTGGCTGTGTCCCTCGCTGTCCTTGGCGTATGTGTCCATACTTGGCGGTGAGGTTTGCCATCTGTCCTTCTCCTAGGATTATTGCTAATTTATTGTAATCCTGAAGTTCTTTGAACACTTGTATTAATAGATGGAATTTCTCAAAATATTTCTTTCTCATGCGTCTATTTGTCACATTTCAGGACAAAATGTGTCTCTGTCTCCACCTCACCTGTCGTACAGCGCTCACAGACTTCTCTTGGTAACCAGGAATATTTTACATTTTTCATTTGCAAAGGTGAGGTCACTGAGTCTGTACTTTCTGTACTTTCTGTAAGTTTTCAGCTTAATCAGAGAAAAAATGGCTTCCAGATCAGACGAGGGAGGGACGCCATGACGGACTGTACTTTCTGTTTTCTTGGTGCCTTTTCCATGAACATTATGACATAGTAACATGAAATCACAGAGTGATAAATCATATTTATCATCTCTTTCCTTTAAGGTACAACAGCCATCAGTGGCCTGACAAAGCTCCGCCCCTCACCTGACTCACCTGAGAAACACCAGGAAACAGTAGTTATTCTTCCTCAATACAGAGAAACCTGTTCAGCTTGTTCCTGTTCAGAGAGAAGAGACGCAGCGACAGACAGACGGTAAGATTTACCTTCATTACAAAGCTTTGACTTCAACTGAGGGAGGACAGTTACAGGAGGGAGTACTGAAGTACTCAAGTACTGAAGTACTGAAGTACTGAAGTACTTCAACCTGCTGCTGACTGTTATGCAGCCACAGCTTCTGTAAAGTTTGTCTGGAGAGCTGGTGGACAGAGAAACGAGCATGTCAGTGTCCAGTCTGTAAGACAATGTCTTCAATGGAGAAATGTCAGGTTTAGACACCTAAAATATCAAACAAGGAAGAAAGACAAGAGAGTTAATAGCTTTTCTTTTTACTCGCGAGGAGAACGGACAGAGATGTACTCCGTTACATCCTCTAACCGCTCTGAGGCATCTCTGCCGCTTCCTCTCTTCTCATTATGTTCAGGGCGTTCCCTAGTTACATGCACATTGCTGCTGCATGGGGGAAAGGGGATACAGCAGCAATAGTTAACATATGTTACTATACAGAATGTTCCAGGAACTATGTACTGTATGTTAATCACAGCCGCACATCAGTGGCTGTTTTTGGTTCCTGCTTCTTCGGATGTCTGCTCTGTGACCTCTGTCTGACACCCATCCGCCGCAGGCTTCCTGTGAACACGTCGCTGTAACAAACTCAAAGACTCGTATTAACAAAATGCTTTATACTTCAATAAATGTTTTTCCATGTAATGAGTAAATATGAGATAACTTATATACATGAAGATTCCAACATTTCCCTCCAGAGCAGGAGAGAGCAGGAGAGAGAGCGGGGGAGGCCAGCCTAGAGCCTTGCCTTGGGGCACAGAACAGTAGGGCAATGTTTGCACTTCATGAATGAATGAAAATGTTTGAATCGCTGTGTGGTGATAAGTGGTATACAAATGATAATATGATAGGGACTGTGTAAACGGTTGCAGCTGCAGCAGAGGGGCGTCAGGCAGGGAACGGGGCAGCAGGGAGACTCCCAACAACAGGTCCAGACTCCACAGCTCAGGAGCCAGCAACACCCGCAGGAAGTGAGGGAGGGGGGG
>JALXJV020000004.1:904357-906322 GCA_024633595.2 Lepomis macrochirus | reverse complement strand
GTGTACCTGTGTTGTGTACTTGTGTACCTGTGTTGTGTACCTGTGTTGTGTACCTGTGTACCTGTGCTTGTGTACCTGTGTTGTGTACCTGTGTTGTGTACCTTGTGTACCTGTGTTGTGTGCTTGTGTACCTGTGTTGTGTACCTGTGTTGTGTACCTGTGTTGTGTACTTGTGTACCTGTGTTGTGTACTTGTGTACCTGTGTTGTGTACCTGTGTACCTGTGTACCTGTGTTGTGTACCTGTGTACCTGTGTTGTGTGCTACCTGTGCTGTGTCTGTGTACCTGTGTTGTGTACCTGTGTACCTGTGTTGTGTACCTGTGTTGTGTACTTGTGTACCTGTGTTGTGTACCTGTGTACCTGTGTTGTGTACCTGTGTTGTGTACTTGTGTACCTGTGTTGTGTACCTGTGTACCTGTGTTGTGTACCTGTGTACCTGTGTTGTGTACCTGTGTACTGTGTACCTGTGTACCTGTGTTGTGTACCTGTGTACCTGTGTTGTGTACCTGTGTACCTGTGTGTACTTGTGTACCTGTGTACCTGTGTTGTGTACCTGTGTACCTGTGTTGTGTTGTGTACCTGTGTTGTGTACCTGTGTACCTGTGTTGTGTACCTGTGTTGTGTACTTGTGTACCTGTGTTGTGTACCTGTGTTGTGTACCTGTGTTGTGTACCTGTGTACCTATGTTGTGTACCTGTGTTGTGTACCTGTGTACCTGTGTACCTGTGTTGTGTACCTGTGTACCTGTGTACCTATGTTGTGTACCTGTGTTGTGTACCTGTGTTGTGTACCTGTGTACCTGTGTCTGTGTACCTGTGTTGTGTACTTGTGTACCTGTGTTGTGTACCTGTGTACCTGTGTTGTGTACCTGTGTACCTGTGTACCTATGTTGTGTACCTGTGTACCTGTGTTGTGTACCTGTTGTGTACCTGTGTACCTGTGTACCTGTGTGTTAATGTACCTGTGTGCCTGTGTACCTGTGTACCTTGTGTACCTGTGTTGTGTACCTGTGTTGCCTGTGCTTGTGTACCTGTGTTGTGTACCTGTGTGACCTGTGTGTGTGTGACTTGTGTACCTGTGTGTACCTGTGTTGTGTGTGCACCTGTGTACCTGTGTTGTGTACCTGTGTGCCTGTGTTGTGTACCTGTGTTGTGTATGTGCCTATGTGTACCTGTGTTGTGTACCTGTGTACCTGTGTTGTGTACCTGTGTACCTGTGTTGTATCCTGTGTTGTGTACCTGTGTTGTACCTGTGTACCTGTGTTGTGTGACCTGTGTGTACCGTGTGTGTTGTGTACCTGTGTTGTGTTGCCTGTGTACCTGTGTTGTGTACCTGTGTACCTGTTTGTACCTGTGTTGATGTGTCCTGTGTACCTGTGTACCTGTGTTGTGTACTTGTGTACCTGTGTGTATGTGTGTACCTGTGTGTGTTGTGTGTACTTGTGTGTTACCTGATGTCCTGTGTGTACCTGTGTACCTGTGTTGTGTACCTGTGTTGTGTATGTTGTGTACCTGTGTACCTGTGTTGCCTGTGTTGTGTATATTTGTGTACCTGTGTTGTGTGCCTATTGTGTACCTGTGTTGTGTACCTGTGTTGTGCCTGTGTTGTGTGTACCTGTTGTGTACCTATGTTGTGTTTACCTGTGTTGTGTACTGTGTGTACCTGTGTTGTGTTACCTGTGTTATTGCCTGTGTTGCCTGTGTTGTGTACCCTGTGTTGCCTATGTTTGTGTTGCCTGTGTTGTTATTACCTGTGTGCCTGTGTTGTGTGCCTGTTGTGCACTATGTTGTGTGCTATGTTACATTATAACCTATGTTGTGTACCTTGTGTGTACCTGTGTCTGTGTGTACCTGTGTTGTGTATTATTACCTATGTTGTGTACCTATATTATGTACCTGTATTTTGTGTACCTGTGTACCTGTGTATGTGCTATTTGTGTATGTGTACTATGTTGTGTATTTCTGT
>JALXJV020000004.1:889357-899357 GCA_024633595.2 Lepomis macrochirus | reverse complement strand
ATGGACTTAAACATCTCACATCAAATACAAACTCCCTGCTCTCCAGAGGGACGAGCCCTTCAGACTGACTGCATGATGTTTCCTCAGGACAAACCGGACACTCTGAGTTTAGGTTGAGTGAAAGGTCAGGATGTGGCCTGTAGGGAGAGCTAACAGGACCTGGCCATGACGTTATGTGGTGTCTCTTTGAGTCTCTGTCCGCCGTCTGACAGAAGAAAGGACAGATTAACGGGCATCTGATCCGAGTCCTCAGATATTCTGGGAGACGGAGATCAGATGTCATACAGTTCACTTCAAACAATGACCCCTTTCTCAAGTGCAACCAGAGACCGACTTCCTCTGCTGCTTCATATTTCACAAAAATGAAGTGAGTTCTGAGATACACAGCTGCAGCACCTGGCCAAAAGTATGTGGACAGCTGCTCAGACTCTTCTGGTCTCAGGTTTTTCTCCTCGCTGGGAGCCAGTGATTTAGGAGGATCTGTTACCGAAGAAATATTTCATATTAATTTGAATATATCACTAGAAACTAAAAGTCTTTGGGTTCTGGAATGAAAACCTCTTTTTGACAATGATGGACATTTTAAAGTACTGTTTGTTCCTGAATCGGACTCTGCTGTCTGGACTCTGATTCAACACTAAAGCAGTCAGGATGGTTTAAAGGTCCCAGTATGAGCTTTATTCTGCGCTCTGAAACCTGATGCAGACGTCAGGCAGATATCTGACACCTGTACCTGAGTGTTAGTGTTGTAAATCCCCCTCAGAGGAAACCTACAGACGGGCTGACCCTGCAGGTGCAGCGCTCAGTCCTCTGTTGTTGTGACCAGACATGCTTCTCCTGTAATCAGTGCCGCTGCATTCAAGTGTATTACATTACATATCTACGTTAAGGATCTGCTGATGGAGGGACGGAAGATGCTGCTTCACCACGTTGCCGGTGTCAAGGCGTGTTCCTGAGGCAGTTTATGGTCACTCTGCAGAGACCGGACCGGCGTGTTAGCAGCTCTGTATGTTTGTAGCTTCTACCTGAAGCTCTGTGGTTTGGGCGTTAGTTTCACTCCTGCCTTCAGGTTTCATTTCACATTAAACGTGTCCCACTGGAGAACCAACAGGAGGCTTTTATTGTGAAGACATTACAGGAAACACAAAGTGTTAGCGGTTCAGTTCTTCATTAGAAACAGGTGAAGGTGACCAGTTATGGACGTATTCTTCAGTATTTTGTCACAGGGAGGAAACAGTCCAAACAGAGAGCTGAAGGACCATCAGACCTCCAACACCTCAGCCAGGTGGACAGATTTACCTGGAAAACTACCTGCACCATGCAGCTCAGCTCGACTGCTCACAGATGGAGGCCGAACAACGTTTCTGATCCGTGTGTGATCAGCTTCAGGACCGAGCTGCTGCTCCTCCACGTTTCCACGTCACATCAGCAGAGCAGAGATTCTACAAACGCTCTGACTGGACGACTCTTACACCAACTTCGATTCAGCAGCAGAGCTGGATCAGAGGGCTGCAGGGAGTCTGGACTCTGGATATTCTGTGGTTTCATTATTGATCAGAGACAGGACGTGCAAACCAAAGCCTGTGTGGTTTATCGACGTCTCTGAGTGCATGTTATCTGGTTACAAGCTGTGTTTCTGCTCCAGCCTGAGGAAGACTGTCTGCCTCCACCTCAGCCAGGAGGAAATGTGATCATGTTACACCTTCATGTCTCTTAATTCATTCAATTTCTCTTAATTCATTCATCCTGAGAAAAGAAGTTTTAAATCACATCAAACCTGCAGCTGCAAAGTGCTCGAAGCGTCTGAAACCAACAACATCTCGTATCATCTGAGAGTCAAAAAATAAAACCCTTCCTGCCCCTTCTGAAATGATTCCAGGATCATTTCACAAAATTTACAAGCAACAGAAACCGTACGTGGTTCTTTCTGGCGCTCTGAACCCCTCCGTCCCAACACCAACAGTGATAGCGACATTTGTAATAATTAGTTCTGGCTCTGTAACATCTGAAAAACAGAGCGATAATCTCAGATTTAATCAAATTAAACCAAAATCTTCAGCGTAAATAAAAGTCTCTCTGGGTTTTTGGTGCAGCCTGAATAATAAGTTTGTCTCTGGTGATGTTTTTTTGTCAGTTAATCACACAGATGTGATAACTGTTCAAACACAACAGGCTGAAGTCTGTTTTCCTGTAACATGAACTCTCAGGTCACAAACTGACTGTCGCAACCGGTCGGGCTGCGATCGATCGGCTCCCAGAGAAACAACCCAGATCTTTACTAGCTGTTCTTGGACTAAACCAGGACTCAGACTCCAGAGATTAAGAGACAGATCTGAATGTTGTTTTTGTGCAGCACCTCGGTCAGTTTGGGTTGTCCAGCTCTGCGGGACATCACGTCCCTTTACTTCTTCTGAGAATCTTTTATTACATAAGAATCTCAGCACAGAATCTGAACTCCCACTCACATCAGGTTTCTCTGCCAGCAGTGACTCCGTCTTCACCGTCCTACGCTCATCACGCTGCTTCAGTAACAGTTAGCAGCAGCGTGCTCTCCAACACGACTCCAGAATGAATTATTCATGAAATAAATCTACAAGCAGAAAATTCAAGTTTTACTCTACAGGTACAGTTTGGAGGTGCTTCACTGGAATATTTTCATCTCACGCTACTTTAAAAGGTTTTGGACTTCTATAGTTCCTGCAGCTGATGCAGCGCTGTAGATTATTTACCCAGCAGCAGATCACAGTGAAACGACCTCGACCAACTACAACATTAAAATGCTGCTCACTAACACACATCAGTACAAACAACCCAGTAACAATACGCTGTTTAATAATATATCACTCACAGGAGGGTTTTCCTGCACACTTTGTTATATTAAAGTGACGTTTAGAGTACTTTTACTAAAGCATGTGAATACTTCCTTCACCACTGTGGAGCCCGACAATCTGTACAGCCTCGTGTTCAAGTCCTCAAATAATAAATAACAACACAACGAGGCTACAACAATAAAAACGAATGATTCACTTCTTAAACCTACAAATAATCTCCAATCTCCAAATCTAATTAATTCCAGTTCCAAAAATAACAAAATAGATTTTTGTCATTTTGTTTTTAGAAAATAATTTGTGTTAGATTTTAGTTTTGTTGCACAGATTCACCAGTGTCCTCACAGTTCAGTCCAACATAAAACACAGAAGAAGAAGAAAAGCAAACTGATTATAAAGAGGGAAATAAAACATGTCTAAAGGTTAAAGTAACGTCTTTCCACAGGTATCAGGGACAGTTTCTGCACAGAACAGCTGTTGTCTGTTTAAAGGAAACCTGAAGAATAAAACAAAACTCCCCGTCAGCTCCAATCTGAGCTCCTGCAGAAACAGGAGGATCCAGGATGAGTCAGTCCTCCTCTGGTTCTTACCGGACTTTACCATCCCCTCCCTGGCTGTAGTGGGCTGTTCTGGACTCGTCCTCTGATCCATCTGATCCCCGTCCCGGTCTTTCAGTCTGTGTGACCCTTCATGCTCTCTGTACGAGCAGCAGCGCTCCTCTCCTCCCGACTGAATCATGGCGAGTGTAAAGCAACGGTCACATGATCCTCCCTCCTCCTCCCTCCTCCTCCCTCCTCCTCCTCCTCTCAGCCTTTTCCCACGCTGCCCTCAGCTTCAGTTCAGTTTCAAGCTTCAGCAGGTTTCAGGGGTTTGAGATTTCTGAAGCCAGCAGAGTTCTGATCCTGTGCTGGAGGTGGCGCTGAAACAACACCAGGGTTCATCCTCTGAAGAGTCGGACCTGCTCAGCAAAGTGATCACATTTCTGAGGTCCATGTGGAACCTGATTATCAGCTGATTATCACTGAACAGTCTGAACTGTCCTCTCCAGCAGCCAGCATGGGGCGACTTAAACCTGCGTCCTCTCCAGCAGCCAGCAGGGGGCGACGTAAACCTGCGTCCTCTCCAGCAGCCAGCAGGGGGCGACTTAAACCTGCGTCCTCTCCTGCAGCCAGCAGGGGGCGACTTAAACCTGCGTCCTCTCTAACAGCCAGCAGGGGGCGACGTAAACCTGCGTCCTCTCTAACAGCCAGCAGGGGGCAAGTACCCCTGACTGCAGTGTGCAGATCGGGCCGGGGCTCAACGTGGGTCAATGTGGGCGGAGTCAAACGTGTAAAGACGTGTACAATAGCGTTGCAGCACAAAGGAGGCTAACCCTACAGCTGTGCACATCGGCCTCACGGCTGCTGGAGAGGACGCAGGTTTAAGTCGCCCCCTGCTGGCTGCTGGAGAGGACGCAGGTTTAAGTCGCCCCCTGCTGGCTGCTGGAGAGGACGCAGGTTTAAGTCAGCCTCGCTGGCTGCTGGAGACAAGTACCCTGACTGCAGTGTGCAGATCGGTGAGGGCTCAACGTGGGTCAATGTGGGCGGGTCAAACGTGTACAATAGCGTTGCAGCACAAAGGAGGCTAACCCTATCTGCTGTGCACAGCTGTAGGGTTAGCCGGTCGACATGCATATATTTACTGACTTAGGTTTAGGCACTAACTAATGTCATGGTTGAGGTTAGGGAAATTGCCTCGGGGAGGCTGTCAACTCCTTATATAAAAACATCGCTAGCTACCTAGCTAGTTAGCGACCGGAAGCACTGGTCGCGCATCCGGTCACCCGGGGGCGTCACATACACACGCTGCCGGGATGCGTCTCATACACACGTACCTGGGGGCGTAAACTATACACGCAAAATCGCCGTTTTGTGTACTATAGACACGGCTTTCCCAAAGCGTGTATATGTGACGCAAAAGCATGAGAACAGGCTGAATCAAGAGATCAGTGGGTGACATACGACATCATTTTACTTAAAAATCGTAACACAATTGAAGCTATTAACACACCTTTTTTAATTATTTAATTTAATTTGTTTTTTTTGACAGGGACAGTGCTCATTAATTAACAGCTGTACTGTAAATGAGCCAGAGTTAGTTCAACAGGCTAATTTCCATCCATTTCCACGAACGTAAATCTCAAGTGAAGACGAGGGAGACTGGGCTTCTCATGTTTCTTGGAAGGGCAGTGCTCGGTGTGGGCGGGGTCAAACGTTTGACCCCCGCCCACATTGACCCACGTTGAGCCCCGCCCCGATCTGCACACTGCAGTCAGGGGCTTCTCGCAGGGGGCGACTTAAACCTGCGTCCTCTCCAGCAGCCAGCATGGGGCGACTTAAACCTGCGTCCTCTCCTGCAGCCAGCAGGGGGCGACTTAAACCTGCGTCCTCTCCTGCAGCCAGCAGGGGGCGACTCCACCGGCTTCAGGAAGAAAATGTTTTTCCTTCTCAGCTGAATAATTACCCCAGTAAACACTTTCCTGATGAGTTTATGGTCTCAGTCGCTAGTTTCAAGTCTTCTTCAACACAGCATGATGTTCATTTAGTAAATTATGGTCCCATTTAGAGGAACCAGGAAGCAGGGGAGGCTTGAGGGCGGGGCTACAAGCTGATGGCAACCTGTCAATCAGGCTAGAGGCAATTCCAGTAAGTGCATTTTGTTTCAAGCCTGTTTGTCGCGAGCTAAAGTTAGCATCCCAGTTAATATCACAGTTAACGTGAATCACAGATGCTTGCTAACCAAGCTAGCTAGCTCCACCCTCTTTTCCAAATATGGTCACATCTGGTTCCTGGTTGGAAAAAATTTACATGGCCGAACTACTAAACCTGAAGCTTCGAGACGGTGGCTACGCCCACTTCGTCCCGTGGCGACAGTTTAAACAGATCCTTTAAACAAAGGATCTGCAGAACCAGATATCCACATCTCGTCAAAACCCGGAGCCTACATTACCCACAATGCACCTCATCCTCTGACTGCTGTGTGGGAGGTGTGTTACTGTGCATTCAGACCAAACGCAAATTTAGTCCACGCAACGCGCTTTCTCGCGGGGGTTTTATCGCTGGAGCGTTCACACACAACGTGATAACGCCAATAAACACAACTCGCCATTTCTACAGCGTCCCTGAAGTCCTGAACCCACAGTGGACCCGTGTCAACCAGCTGACTGCAGGACGTTTAGCTCATCGTTCGGTCACCGCTCTGTGTCTGGCTTTATTCCCACGTTTCACAGGAAACTCTCTCTCTCACATTCAGGCCCTCTGAGCTCACACTCCCAGGGTGCACCTGTTCTCTGAGAGGGACGGGAACCTGAGAGGGACAAACTCACCTCTGCCGTTCGGATGCTTTCCATTTTTCACACACTGCTGCTTCGGAGGAGGCTCGTGGTCGATGCTGTACGCCTTCTGGAAAACAAAGAAGAGGAGAAGGTAAGGAAGTGACGTTAGCAGCGGCAGAGCGAGGACACCTGGAGGCGGGACGAGACCCCACCTGCTGTTTATGTTCCAGGTAACAGAGTTCAGGTGCTGGCGGAGACACTGCAGACCGAGGGGGCGGGCCGGCGCTCTGATTCAGCACTTTGGGGTCGCTCGAGTTAACTATCGGACATTAAGGTCGCAATCAGGTCCCATGGTGGTCCGCTGAAGTGGGGGGGGGTGTGCTGTTGTTGGTTTGGACTGTTTCCTGAGACAGAACCAGAACAGTCCACAACAACAGAACCGAGTGAGGACATTTCTCAGATGCAGGTCCTTCTAAGACACAGAGGCTCCGCATACTCGTACGTCTGCCTTTAACACTCAGACCTTCTGCTGCGTTTCCTCTCGTCCAGACAGAAACAGCGAATCCAAAGATTTTATGCTGGACTGTGTAAATAACACTTCTACACTCGTGACTCTGTGTTTCCCGCCGCCACCTGTTCCTCTCAGCTCCACCTCGCTGTCGGTGCGTGCAGAGAAATCTCTGCTGTGGTTCTTCACCATTGCTGCTCTGCGTTCCTCTCCAGTAGAACCTTCTTCCTTAGACGAACCTTCAGCGGCTGCAGAGTAGACAATCTGTTTACACCGGCACGCACACGCTCAGTGTACGTGAGCGGTCACATGATGTTTTCAGTCGTTTTAATACAGACAGAGATCTATTCTGGAGACACCTGGAGACACCTGGAGACCAGCTGAGGTGGAGTTCATCTTTTACAATAACACGTTTCCTTCACAACTGATCAGCTGTTGCTGATCATAGAAACGTTTGAGAGCGCAGGGTTTCTTTAAACGTTCCTTTAAACGTTCCTTTAACAACATTCACAACAACTTCACCTTCAGCCCCCCCCCCTGGGTGTTTCTCAGCCGCTCGCCTCCTTTCAGACTCCGGGTCAGTTGGACGGCGTTCCCTCTGACTGAATGGACTTTGTGTTGGTTGCTAGGAGAGACTTCAGGCTTCAACATGGTGACAAGGACCTCACTGTCCCTCAGACCCCCCAGTCCTGAGGAGGGGGCTCTGAGGGGCCTCTGAGGGGGGGGGGGTCTGTGAAGGTGACCTGAATGCTGAGGGCTGATCTGAGAAAAGGCTCCTGAATGCTCCTTTTCTCCCCATCGTGCTCTGGCTCCTCCTCTTCCTCTCTGAGAGCTGGATATTCAGCCAGCCAGCAGCTTGTTAGCTTAGCTTAGCATAGAGACTGGAAACAGCTAGCCTGGCCCCTGCTGACCCCCCAACCCCCCGTCTCCCGCTCCCTGCCCATGTACTGAGTCTCTAACTGAGCTCCTGGTTCAGGACGGCCCTGTAACCGTGGAGCTGTCAGGGACTCGGCCCACCTGAGGGGGTCTGAACCTGCCACCTTCAAATTAATTAATAGATACCAGAACCTAATGATTAGATACTAGAACCTAATGATTAAATACTAGAACCAAATTAATACATAATAGAACGTAATGAATAGATACTAGAACCTAACGATTAGATGATAGAACCTAATGATTAGATACCAGAACCTAATGATTAGATCGGCCCACCTGAGGGGGTCTGAACCTGCCACCTTCAGGACTTTCTCAGGTTGAATCAGTTCGGGCTGCAGAGCTGAACTGAGGACAGACTGACCCCTGCTGGATGCACAGCAACATTACAGCTCTGACAGCACACAGGTGCCTGGGAGGAAAACAGCGGCCTGCGGCCCAAACCAGGGCCCCAAAGAACACAACGCTAATGAATGAATAATGAATAGATACCAGAACCTAATGATTAGATAATAGAACCTAAAGATTAGATACTAGAACCGAATATTTAGATACCAGAACTTAATGATTAGATACTAGAACCGAATGATTAGATACCAGAACCTAATGATTAGATACCAGAACATAATGATTAGATACCAGAACCTAATGACTAGATACTAGAACCTAATGAATAGATACCAGAACATAATGATTAGATAATAGAACCTAAAGATTAGATACTAGAACCGAATATTTAGATACCAGAACTTAATGATTAGATACTAGAACCGAATGATTAGATACCAGAACCTAATGATTAGATACCAGAACATAATGATTAGATACCAGAACCTAATGACTAGATACTAGAACCTAATGAATAGATACCAGAACATAATGATTAGATACTAGAACCAAATTATTAAATACTAGAACCTAAAGATTAGGTACTAGAACCTAAAGATTAGATACAAGAACCTAATGATTAGATACCAGAACCTAATGATTAGATACTAGAACCTAATGATTGGATACTAGAACGTAATGAATAGATACCAGAACCTAATGATTAGATACTAGAACCTAATAGATACTAGAACGTAATAAATAGATAGTAGAACTTAAAGATTAGAATACCAGAACCTAATGACTAGATACTAGAACCTAATGATTAAATACTAGAAACGAATGAATAGACACTAGAACGTAAAAAAATATATACAAGAACCTAATAAATAGGTACTAGAACCTAATGATTTAATACTAGAACCGAATGAATAGATACTAAAACCTAAAGATTAGATACTAGAATCAAATGAATAGATACTAGAGCAAAATGAATAGATACTACAACCTAATGAATAGATACCAGAACCTAATGATTAGATACTAGAGCGTAGTGATTAGATACTAGAACCTAAAAGATTAGATACTAGAACCGAATGATTAGATACCAGAACCTAATGATTAGATACCAGAACATAATGATTGGATACCAGAACCTAATGATTAGAACTAGAACCTAGTAGAACCTAATGAACAGATAGCTACAGAACCTACATGATTAGATACCAGAACCTAATGATTAAATACTAGAACCTAATGATTGGATACTAGAACGTAATGAATAGATACCAGAACCTAATGATTAGATACTAGAACCTAATAGATACTAGAACGTAATAAATAGATAGTAGAACTTAAAGATTAAATACCAGAACCTAATGACTAGATACTAGAACCTAATGATTAAATACTAGAAACGAATGAATAGACACTAGAACGTAAAAAAATATATACAAGAACCTAATAAATAGGTACTAGAACCTAATGATTTAATACTAGAACCGAATGAATAGATACTAAAACCTAAAGATTAGATACTAGAATCAAATGAATAGATACTAGAGCAAAATGAATAGATACTACAACCTAATGAATAGATACCAGAACCTAATGATTAGATACTAGAACGTAATGATTAGATACTAGAACCTAAAGATTAGATACTAGAACCGAATGATTAGATACCAGAACCTAAAGATTAGATACTATAACCGAATGATTAGATACCAGAACCTAATGATTAGATACTAGAACCTAATGAGTAGATACCAGAGCATATTGATTAGATACTAGAATCTAATTATTAAATACTAGAACCTAAAGATTAGATACTAGAACCTAAAGATTAGATACAAGAATCTAATGATTAGATACCTGAACCTAATTATTAGATACTAGAACCTAATGACTAGATAGTAGAATTTAAAGATTAGATACCAGAACCTAATGATTAGATACCAGAACCTAATGATTAGATACTAGAACCTAATGATTGGATACTAGAACGTAATGAATAGATACCAGAACCTAATGATTAGATACTAAAACCTAAAAGATCAGATACTAGAACCCGAATGATTAGATATC
>JALXJV020000004.1:759405-888857 GCA_024633595.2 Lepomis macrochirus | reverse complement strand
TTTATTTATATAGCCAAATCACAACAACAGTTATCTCACAGCTTTTCATAAAGAGCAGGTCTAGACCGCACTCTGAAGTTATTTACAGAAGCCCAACAATTCCCACCAAGAGCAAGCACTAGGCTGACAGAGGCAAGGAAAAACTTCCTTTAAGAGGCAGAAACCTCGAAGCAGAACCATGGCTCAGGGTGGGCGGCCATCTGCCTCGACCGGTTGGGGTGAGGGGAGAGAGAGGGAGAGAGCAAGAGAGAGAGAGAGCAGGAGAGAGAGAGCAGAGGGAGGCAACCTACACAGTATACACATAGAGGTACAGACAATAAAGGTAATGGTGCTATAGACTGAATGAAAAATGGTACAGATATTTGTAGTAATGTTTAGTGATATTAATTATAACAGTAATAATAGCAATAGGACTAGTAATAGCAGTTGCAACTGCAGCAGAGGGCGCCGAAGCAGGAACACGGGGCAGCAGGAGACTCCCAACAACAGGTCCAGACTCCACAGCTCCAGAGCCAGCAACACCCGCAGGAAGTGAGGGGAGGGGGGAGGACAGGAGGGGGAAGCACACGCACCACGGGAGAGGGAGAAAAAATCGAAGTTAGTAACATGCATTAATGGGATGAGGTTGCACTCAGAGAGAAAGAGAGAAGAGGAGAGAGGAGCTCAGTGCATCATGGGAAATCCCCGCAGTCTAGCCTATAGCAGCATAACTAAGGGATGGTTCAGGACTCACCCGAGCCAGCCCTAACTATAAGCTTTATCAAAAAGGAAAGTCTTAAGCCTACTCTTAAATGTAGAGACGGTGTCTGCCTCCCGAACCCAAACTGGAACCTGGTTCCACAGGAGAGGAGCCTGATAACTGAACGCTCTGGCTCCCATTCTACTTTTGAGACTCTAGGAACCACAAGTAATCCTGCATTCTGGGAGCCGCAGTGCTCTGGTGGGGTAGTAAGGTACTATGAGCTCTTTAAGATAAGATGGTGCCTGACCATTAAGTGCTTTGTATGTGAGAAGAAGGATTTTAAAATCTATTCTGGATTTTACAGGAAGCCAATGCAGAGAAGCTAAGACAGGAGAGATATGATCTCTTTACTGGTTCCTGTCAGAACACGTGCTGCAGCATTCTGGATCAGCTGAAGAGTCTTAATGGACTTTTTCGAAGAGCCTGATAATAGGGAATTGCAGTAATCCAGTCTAGAAGTAACAAAATGCATGGACTAGTTTTTCTGCATCATTTTTAGACAGGATGTTCCTGATTTTTGCAATATTACGTAGGTGAAAAAAGCTGTCCTTGAAATTTGCTTAATGTGAGAATTAAACGACATGTCCTGATCAAAGATAACTCCAAGATTTCTCACAGTGGTGCTGGAGGCCAGGCGATGCCATCCAGGGAAACTATATCTTTAGATAATGCGTCACCTAAGGTGCCTAGGGCCTAGAACAACAACTTCCGCTTTATCTGAGTTTAACATTAGAAAATTGCAGGTCATCCAGGTTTTAACATCCTGAAGACACATTTGAAGCTTAGCTAACTGATGGGTTTCATCTGGCTTGATCGATAGATATAACTGAGTATCATCTGCATAACAATGAAAGTTTATGGAGTGTTTCCTGATAATATTGCCTAAGGGAAGCATATATAAAGTGAAGAGGATTGGTCCGAGCACAGATCCTTGTGGAACTCCATGACTAACTTTGGTATGCATGGAGGACTCATCGCTAACATGTACAAACTGAAATCGATCTGATAAATAGGACTTAAACCAGCTTAGAGCGGTTCCTTTGATGCCAATGAAATGTTCCAGTCTCTGTAATAGGATCTGATGGTCAATGGTATCAAATGCAGCACTAAGATCTAATAAAACCAATACAGAGACAAGTCCTTTGTCTGATGCAGTCAGGAGATCACTAGTAATTTTCACCAGTGCTGTCTCTGTGCTATGATGAGCTCGAAATCCTGACTGAAAATCCTCAAATAAACTATTGCTATGTAGAAAGTCACACAGCTGTTTGACGACTGCTTTCTCCAGGACCTTAGAGATAAATGGAAGGTTAGATATAGGTCTATAGTTGGCTAAAACATCTGGATCCAGGTTGGGCTTTTTCAGAAGAGGTTTAATTACAGCTACTTTAAAGTACTGTGGCACGTAGCCTGTTGATAAAGACAAATTGATCACATCCAGCAGAGAAGTGCCAACCAAGGGCAAAACTTCTTTAGCAGCCTAGTCGGGATGGGGTCTAAGAGGCAGGTAGATGGTTTAGATGAAGAAATTATTGAAGTTAGTTGATAAAGATTGAGGGAAGCAAAGCAGTCCAAACATATAACTGGTTCTACAGCTGTTCCCAAAGTTCCTGAGTATAGACTTAAGTCGGTGCCAGTTGAGGGTAGGTCTTGGTGGATTTTGTTTCTAATAGCTAGGATTTTATCATTAAAGAAGCTCATGAAGTCATAACTACTGAGAGCTATGGGAATACTTTGCTCAATAGAGCTGTGACTTTCTGTCAGCCTGGCTACAGTGCTGAAAAGAAACCTGGGGTTGTTCCTATTTTCCTCTATTAATGACGCAGTAGTACGCTGTTTTGGCATTACGGAGGGCCTTCCTATAAGTTTTAAGACTATCTTGCCAAATTAAACGAGAATTTTCCAGTTTGGTGGAACGCCAATTCCTCTCGAAGTTTCTGTGATATTTTCTTTAATTTGCGAAGTTTCAGTATTATACCATGGAGCTAACCGCCTTTGTTTTAGTATTTTCTTTTGTAGAGGGGCTACAGAGTCGAAGTGTTGTTCGCAGCGAGCCTGCAGCACCATCAACAAGATGATCGACTTGGGAGGGACTGAAATTGCAGAAGAGTCCCTCTGTTAATTTGATACCTGATAGTGAACTTAGAGCCGATGGGATCGCGATCCTTAAATTTAGCTATAGCACTATCAGACAGACATCTTGTATAGAAATTTTTGCCCAATGGAGGGTAGTTCAGCAGTACAAGCTCAAAAGTTATCAAACAGTGGTCAGATAAAGAGGGATTCTGTGGGAACACTATTAATTGTTCAATTCTCGATACCATATACCAGAACAAGGTCGAGGGTGTGATTAAAACAGTGAGTCGGTTCATGAACACTCTGAGAGAAGCCAATTGAATCTAATACAGAGATAAATGCAGTACTAAAGCTGTCATTCTCAACGTCCACATGAATATTAAAATCCCCTACAATAATAACTTTGTCCGCTTTAAGGACTAAAGTTGACAAAAACTCTGCAAATTCAGATAAGAATTCAGAGTACGCCCAGGTGCTCGGTACACTACAACAAATAGAATTGGTTGCAGTGATTTCCAGCTTGGGTGTGAAAGACTCAGAACAAGGCTTTCAAATGAGTTATAATTTAGTTTAGGTTTAGAGCTGATTACTAGGCTAGAGTCAAAGATAGTCGTAACTCCACCTCCTCGGCCTGTGCTTCGAGGAATGTGAGTATTCATATGACTGGGAGGGGTGGATTCATTTAGGCTTACATATTCTCCATCACCCAGCCAGGTTTCAGTAAGACAGAATAAATCAATTTCATAATCTGATATTAATTCATTTACTAGTACACCTTTAGAAGAGAGAGATCTGATGTTTAAGAGTCCACATTTTACTCTCCTATTCATTTGCACTATTGCTCTTGTGGTTTTAATTTTTATGAGGTTTTTATGCACAGCTCCTCTTCTGTTTACCTTTGATTTAAATAATTTCAATGGTCGGGGACAGACACCGCCACTATAGGGTTTTCACTAAGTAACTCCTGGAACGGAGGAGCAGAGAAGTGTGTTAAACTGCGACTCTGCGTAGGGTTTTGGGTGGGTAACTGCTGAATTAGAAAGGCAGAGAAGTGTGTTAGACTGCGACTCTGCCTCCTGGTCTCAACTCTGGGTTGTCATGGATTTGGTCCGCTAATAAAGTTGGCCAGATTTCTAGAAATGAGAGCTGCTCCTTCCCAAGAGGGATGGATGCCGCTCTCCGAATCAGACCAGGTCTTCCCAGAAAGTCTGCCAATGATCTACAAAGCCCACATCGTTGGCTGGACACCACCTCGATAACCAGCGGCGGAATGACGACATACGCGGCTATACATGTCATCACTGGTCAGATTGGGCAGGGGTCCAGAGAAAACTACGGTGTCCGACATTGTTTTTGGCGTATGAACACACCGACTCAACATTAATCTTAGTGACCTCCGATATGCGTAACCGGGAGTCATTACCACCGACGTGAATAACAATCTTACTGTATTTACGCTTATCCTTAGCCAGCAGTTTCAAATAGGACTCGATGTCGCCCGCTCTGGCCCCTGGGATGCATTTGACTATGGTCGCTGGTTTCGCTAACTTCACGCTTCGCAAAATGGAGCTGCCAATTATCAGAGTTGGTTTCTCAGCTGGTGTGTCGCTGAGTGGGGAAAATCTATTAGAAACGGGAAGCTGAATGGTGGTGTCCTGAGGGCTTTGAATGCTTACGACTATTTCTTCCTCGGACAGTCACCCAGCCACCCTTTCCTGGCTGCTCAGGAAATGCCGGGACGCTACCAGAGGCTAACTCAGGTCGGTCCGCGACCGACTACCGGGACTGGCTAGCTACAGTAGGCTGAGCTACCAAGGTGCGGAGCCGGACTTCTAACTCACTGAGCCTCGCTCCATGTCTAAAAAAATAAACTACACTTGTTACACGCACCATTACCGCTAAAGGAGGCAGAGGAGTAACTGAACATCTGACACACCGAGCAGGAGAAAGCAGGAGAGAGAGATGGAGAAGGAGAAGCCATCGTTAGCTGCTATGCTAAAGTCGCTAACGGCTAAGTTAAAGTACGGTAGCTGCTGGCTACCAAAACTTTTGAAAACAACTATGAGATCGAACAGCAGTCACTAAAGATGGAGAGAACTGTGAGTGCTTAGGTAAACTTACTGTAAGAATAAGTGTTTAGCGGACAATTGGCCGCTGTAATGATAATCTAACAATTTTATCTGGTATTTAGCGAGAGCAGCAAACAGGCTACCAACACACAAGCACCGGAAACGGAAATGAGTCAACACGCTTACCGCAGTACGTCAGCACGTCAAATCCAATTCAGGGCATCAGGGCAGCTCACATTTATCACACATTTGCTCAAATTCTCATTTCACTTAGCTCAGTCACTTCTATTTAAGATTTTCTTTTTTTTATGTAGCCACTGATGTGGCATTACACTCTTCAGGCCATGATTAAGTTGTCGATTAACATGGGATATACCGAGACTGGTAAAATCAATGTCACTAGTGAACAGAGTCCTGTCACATTATATGGTAATTTGTCAAACAATCTATCATCTTGCACCACCACCAGACATCTCCATGAGAAATCGGTCTGAACGTGGTTTTCACAGGTATTATAACAGTACGCCATTCTTTGGACAGGTTACCCAGTTTGGTACCTGTCATATTCACGCATGTGAAATTTCCACGTGCTCCTCTTTTAGAGAATAGGGGTTTCTTTTTGTCTGCTGCAACGACAGGGAACACAGAATCCCATCTCTGGCAGCCTTTCTTAGGATTGGTATGATTCATCAATTCAATGGTACAATTGTCTTCTACAGATGCTGGAATTACCTGTAGTAATGGTCTAGGTCCCCTACACACTACGCAGTTTCCTTTTGTCATGTTACCCGCTTGTTCCACCATTAGCAACCAGTTATTACTATATCCAGTAATTCCTGTGGTCACTTGGAACCAGTCGTCAGCAGATTTTGGTGTGCCAATAATGTGTACTCCGCCTTTCAACAAGACTGGAGATAAGGAGGGTTTAGTAATATTTATATTATTCACTTCACAGATGAAAATGGCAAATTTTGAGTCATATCCTCAACTGTAGGCCCATAGATGGAATCCCCAACACCTGGTTAGTGATGTCCCTGTGGGATTATGGGAGGGCGTGCATGTACTGGATCTTAGATTTACTGTTAACAAAAGTCCAGTGTTTGTATGTGCCAGTTTAAACAGCCGTTTGTGGTGTTGTGCATATTCAGTATTTGCCCAACTAGGTGTCCAGTTATCATTTTCATCTGCCACTAGAGTCGGCCATGATGTATCTTTCAGATCGTTTGTCATATACCATGTATGAGTAGTATAATCACTGCCCTTCGCTTCCTTACTGATAAGACTGGAAAATGGAAGCACTACAGAAACACTGGTATTATTTGGGATACACACCTGTATGCCTTGGCTGTAATAATTACTTCCCTGGCAAAAGTGCGTTTCTGATGTGGCCAAAAGTAGGACCTCCAGGGAGATCACCACCAACATCCGCCACGCCTTAAAAGCCATATCAACTGCTTTTACTCCCCAATAAGGTCAGCAGCCCGTGGGTTTCTTCACTGACTTTCGGGCCTATCCAGGTTCTAAACACCTGAATCCGTCCTATTATCAGACTTTGGCTCACTTCCCTTGTTGGAGCTTGAGACAGCAGAAATTACCTTCTTTTAATTGCTGTTTTTCTAATATCTTTCTCATATAATCAGCCGGACATGACTCATCATCTGTCTCCCACTGATTTTTAAACTGAGGTAGCCTATATATTCGTCCAAAAAGGGTTTCATATGGAGTTAATCCTGTTGTACTTGTTATGTTTATGTACATTTTGACTAGGTCCAGACATTGTGTCCATGGTCTTCCTGTCTCTTCCATACATTTCTTTCTTTAATCTATTTTTTATAGTTCCATTCATTCGCTCTACCAATCCTGCACTTTGTGGATGGTATGCACAGTGGTGTTTTAGATTCATGTGAAACATAACTCCTATTTTCTCAATCAGTTGGTTTACAAAGCGTGTTCCATTATCACTATAGTTTTTTTTTCTGGAATGCCATACTGTGGAATAATATCTTTGCACAATGCTTTTGCTACAGTCAGCGCGTCTGGGTGCTGAGTAGGAAAAAGTTCTATCCATTTTTTTTCTGTACCTGAGCCACCATCCCTCCTGTTGAGACATGAGTAACTCCATGGCTCAATATTGCTGCCCACTTATATAAATTCTTAGGTAGTATGGGTTTGTTGTCTGGTCATATAGGTCATCTTTCAATTGTGCATCATTACGTAACCAGACATCTTTCTCAACTTGGGGACGTTGTTGTTGCATTTCTTTAAGGGTTGATTGATCCATGTCTGTGTGTTCTGTCACTGCAAGAACATCTTGTTCCCCTGTAGCTGCTGCTTTAGCTATTTTGTCCGTAAAGTCATTTCCTCGAGACACTTCATCTGTCCCTGATGTGTGTGCGGCACATTTACATATGGCTATAGCCTCTGGGAGCTGTACAGCATCAAGCAGCTCACTGAGGAGTCTGGCATGAGTTACTGGTTTTCCTATGGATGTTATCGTTCCTCGGTTCTTCCAATACTGGGCAAAGATTTGCACTGTGGCATATGCATATTGACTGTCTGTATATATAGTTACCTTCTTTCCTTTCATTAGTTTACATGCTTCAGTAAGTGCTACTAACTCAGCTGCCTGTGCTGAGTAGTTGGAGGGCAGCTGTTTCGCTTTTAGTACTGTGGTTTTTTGTGACCACAGCATATCCTGTAGCATATACCATCTACAAAAACAACTTCCCCTCCTTGAAGGGGTTGATCTTTAAGGTCAGACCTACTTTTATCTGTTTCCTCAGCTTGTTTCTGACAATCATGCTTCTCTCCGTCGTCTGCTGTCGGTAGAAGTGTCGCTGGGTTCACATGCCACACTGTCTAGTTTGGAGGAGAAGTATGCAATAGGTCTCATCTTATCTCCATATTGATGGGTTAGTACTGACGTCATAAAGTATCCCTTACAATCTACCATCTGGATAAAGGGTTTACTATACTCAGGTAGTGCAAGAGCTGCACTAGAGACCAAAACTTGTTTTATTTTACAGGAAGCTTCTTCAGCTTCCTCTGTCCATTTTAATGGTGAATTCATTTTAAGTTCTTCTTCATACATCAACTTACTTAAAGGTGATGTTATTTCTGCATAATTTGGCCCCCAAGTCCTACAGTAATTGGTTAGACCCAGAAAAGACATCATTTGTTTCTTAGTCTGTGGTTTGGGTGCTTGAAGGACAGCTACTTTCTTCACTGTCTTCAAGGAGAGTTCTTCCCTTTGCACTGAGATTATGGCTCAGATATTTCACTTCCCTTTTACACAGCTGAAGTTTATTTTTGCTCACTTTGTGTCCTTCCTTTTCCAAAAGCTGCTGTAGTGCAATTTTATCTGTCTTACAAGTGTCTTCATCTGGAGATGCTAACAAAACATCATCCACATAAAGTAAAATTTGACTGTTAGCAGGAGGTTGGAATTTAGCCATGCTAGCACTCATAACTTGTGAATAGATGGTTGGACTTTTGCAGAAGATGGGAGTATTACAAGGGGAGTCTTCGCATTTCATTATTACTCCTGCTTTAAGCAAATCTTCTATTACTGGTTTTATTTAGACCTGTTGGCTCTGTAGGTGAACTGCAGGGGGTCCAGGAGAGAGTCTGTAATGGAGTTTAGGTGGGACAACACAAGGCGTTCAAAGGACTTCATAATCACAGAGGTCAGAGCGACAGGTCTGAATTTGTTTAGTCCTGTGGTCCCTCGGTTTCTTGGGGACAGGGATGATGGTGGAGGCTTTGAAGCAGGCTGGCACATGGCATGTCTCCAGTGAGGTGTTAAAAATGTCTCTGAACACCGGAGACAGCTGATCAGCACAGTGCTTCAGGGTGGATGGGGAGACAGAGTCCGGCCCAGCTGCTTTGCGGGGTTTCTGCCTCCTGAAAAGACCATTGACTTCCCTCTCTGTGACTGAGAGAGGAGGAGAGGGGTGCAGCTGGCCAACTCAGAGGAGGGAGGGGAAGATGTGGTGGACTGAGGCTGAAGCTGAGCGGAGGAGTCACTGGGGACGGTGTCCGACTGACTCTCAAAGCGACAGGAGAACTGATTCAGCTCATTTGCCAGGCGAGAATCGTTTATGGAGTGGAGGACTTTGGGTTTATAGTTTGTGATCTGTCTGAACCCTCTCCAGACAGAAGTGGCGTCATTTGCAGAGAACTGGTTCTCTCTCTCTGAGTACAGTCTATTAGCTTCTCGCACCTCCTTGCTAAACCTGTACTAACGCCCTATCCCCACTCCTAAATGCCTCCTCCTTTTCCAACCTTAGCTATCTGAGTTTAGCTGTGAACCAGGATTTGTCATTGTTATAAGTCACCCTGGTCCAGCAGCTGTCCCCACAATGCTCCAGGTTCCTGGAACATTTCCAAAAAAAGGTTGAAACCATCCACCAGCAATTGCAATTGTCCAGCTCCTCCCACCCAACTACACCGTTGCTGGACATAAACTCTTCAACTGTCTCCACACCGCAGGACTGCCTCTCCTCTTTCTCCTCGCTTAATACAGCTCAAGTTCTTGAGCTAGTATCAAAAGCTAAGGCCTCAACCAGTAAACAGGATCCAATGCCGACTGCCTTGGTCAAGGCATGTCTTCCAACTCTATGTCCCACACTGGTCAACATAATCAACACCTCGCTATCTTCTGGGGTGGTCCCCACCAGCTTTAAAACTGCGGCGGTGATCCCTACACTCAAAAACCTGGCCTGGACCCAGATGATCCAAATCACTACCGTCCAATCTCCAACCTACCTTTTACATGCAAGTTATTGGAAAGAGCTGTGGCAGCCCAACTCAACCATCATATGCTACACCACAACCTCTACGAGCCATTTCAATCTGGCTTCGGACACATCATAGCACAGAAACTGCCCTCATCAAAATCACAAATGACCTTCTTATGGCAGCTGACTCTGGCCATGTCAGCATTTTAATTCTCCTCGACCTCTCTGCAGCCTTCGACACAGTCTCCCACTCCATTCTTCTCACTCGCCTCTCCGAACTCATTGGCCTCACTGGTACTGTGTATTCTTGGTTTCAATCCTATCTCACTAACAGGCAACAATACATCACCTTTAAGGGCACCCGCTCTGAATTGGCGCCAGTCTCTCATGGAGTGCCTCAAGGATCAGTGCTTGGCCCGCTACTATTCAATATCTACATGCTACCCCTTGGGTTGATCATCCGGAAACATGGACTCCTCTTCCACTGCTATGCGGATGACACCCAGCTCTACATCAGCATCAAGCCATCTACTCCCCTTCCACCAGTGCCACTTATCAACTGCCTGAAGGACATCAAGAACTGGATGGACAATAACCTCCTCAAACTCAATAATGACAAAACAGAACTCATGGTGTTCGCCCCACAGTCACTCCTCAAAAAGGTTGGTAACATCACATTGGACGTGGATGGCTGCTCTATCTCTGCATCCCCTCAAGTACGCAACCTGGGCGTCATTATGGACTCCACCCTTTCCTTCCAACAGCACATCAAAAACACTACTAAAACTGCCTTTTACCATCTCAAGAACATCTCCAGACTCAGACAGTGGCTTTCCAATTCTGTAGCTGAGACCCTCATCCACTCCTTCATCACCTCCCGACTTGACTACTGTAATGGTATCCTTTTCGGTCTGCCTAGCAAGGCTACTGACAGACTTCAGTATGTCCAGAACTCTGCGGCTAGGTTGCTCACCCACACAAAACTTGGACTCCACATCACCCCCATCCTGAAGAAGCTCCACTGGCTGCCAATTAAGTCCCGGATCAAATATAAAATTCTCCTACTGACATACAAATCTCTCCATGGACTTGCACCTCAGTACCTCACAGATCTGCTCCACCCCTACACTCAGTCACGGTCCCTGCGGTCCTCTGACAAGGACCTGCTTGCTGTCCCTCATTCCAGGCTCGGACATTTGGTGACAGAGCTTTCTGTGTCAGTGCACCATCGCTCTGGAACAAGCTTCCTCTTGCTATTCAGCTCTGCCTCCTCTATTACAACCTTTAAAACCCATCTTAAAACATACCTCTTCACTGAGGCTTATGGAATTTAATCTCCCTTGGCCTCACACCTTCACCCCTTGTTTGTTAAGCGTCCTTGGGTTTGTGAAAGGCGCTATATAAGTCAAAGTTATTATTATTATTATTATTATTAGAAGCTGATGTAGGACGTCACAGCCTCTGTAAACTCTGCACTGCAGTCCTGAAAACCTCCCAGTCAGCGCAGTCCAAACATGCCTGGAGGTCCCCAACAGCTGAAGTCCACTTCTTTGATGTCCTCACTACAGATTTACAGAGCTTTAGTTTTTGCCTATAAGCAAAGTCGTCACAAACAAACTCCTGGTGTCAGTGTTTAACTCACAAAGACTAACCGAACAAAACTTCCCTTTATGTGTGGCTTTCTCATTGAAGAAATCTGACCATATATTAACTCAAAGATGGCTCTCTTTAACTGAAAGAAGTGTAAGCAGTGTGCCTCTTTAAAATGACCACTGAATCCAGAGAGCATCAGCTTGAGCTCTGATTGGCCAGACTCTGCACACAAATACTACAAAGTACAAACACAGCTCCTGTGTCGGCCAATCAGAACTCCTGCTGCTCTGAAACATTTGTGTTATAGTTTTCCTTCAGCTCTAACATACTGCCTGACTTTAACAGATGACGACAAGATGACGACAAAGGACCTTTTGAAGACTCTGGAGGATTTAAGTGATGAGGAATTCTCACAGTTCAAATGGTATCTGAAGGAAGGCTGGAAGGGAACCATCAAAGTGTTCGAGCTGAAAAGGGCAGAAAGGCAGGACACAGTGGATCTAATGGTGAACGCCTTTGATCTTTGTGGAGCTCTGATGGTGACCAAGAAGGTTTTAGAGGAGATACCCAGGAACGACCTGGGGCAGAGTCTGCCAGAAACCAGCTCAGGACCAGAAGGTCAGTTTTATATTGGTTGCAGCTTTTCAGGTAAGAAGAGCAGGTTGACACAGGGGACAGGATACTTCTCAGCACTGACGCTCTCTGCATTCACAAAAGAATAAAGTTTGAGGCCTGATATCGTTGACTTTAAGATCATTCCCATGTAAAGGCATTCTTGATTTCATTTATTCTCCTTTCTAGAACCACAGTCCAGAATAACTTTACCACATGAAAATTTAAAAAATTAACAAGAACAAGTCAAATAAAAATGGAACTGTCATGGGTAGATGGACTGAAGACTGAGGTGTGGACCCAAATGCAGACAAAAAAGCGAGGATGCAGTTCAAATATTTATTAAACAAATAAATCAGGCTTAGACTAGGAGCGAATACAGAACAGAATAAAGAATTTAACCGAAATGACTACAAACACAAGCAGACACAGATCCATTGTACAAAAGTACAAAACCAAAGGTAGAGGTAACAAACTAATCATCGAGGCAACAATACACTAACTAACAACAGGAACAAAGCTAGACAAGAACACCAGGCACAGAAGATTACAAAATAAAACAGGAAGTAAAGTTCACGGGAACACAAGGACAGATCTATCAAAGTAAAACACAAAACATGGAAAGACTGTTAAATCAGGGCATGGACAGAGACAGGACAAACAGGAGACAGGACTACATTAAAACATGGAGATATAAGACCAAAGACTAAGACACAGACCATAATAATAAAACACAGAAGTACACAGACCAAGAAAACACTGAACATGAAGTAAAGCACAGGACTATTCAATTCAATTCAATCAACTTTGTTAATCCCACAAGGGGCAATTAGTTAAGAGCAGCGTGTTTGCAACAGTACATAACACAATCACACACATTATTCACAACATACAAGCAGTCAGTATGTGCACATTTTAAAAAAACCCAAAGAACCCTACACAGAGTTTAAAAGTTTGATCACAGAAGGGATAAAAGATTTGGAGTGGCGGTTTGTCTTACTCACAGGAAGCGCAGAACGACAGCCAGAAGGCTTCAGAGAAAATTCACCTGCCAGAGCATGTCCTGGAGAGGCGAGGATACTCGCTGCCTTCCGAACTATTTGTTGGTTGCAGAAGACATTAAGGTCTCTCTGTTTCACACCGATGATTTTAGAACAGATCTTTAGCTGTTCCTGTCTTTAACTGTCAGATTGTGAAACCAACAGATAAAAGAAAACTTAAAAGACTCTCAATAAAAGATGATAAAATCTACACAAGATGACCGGCGTGACAGAGAAGGAGTTTAGTTTGCGGAGAAGATGAATTCTCTGTTGCCCCCGCTTCACAATGGCAGCTCTGTTTATATCAAACTTCAGATGGTCATCAAAATCAGTGCCCAAGTATTTATGTGATGAAACAATTTCCACCTTTTCATTATGTACGATGCTCTCTGAAGCAGTGTCTCTATTTCGCCAAAAGTCAATAATTAGTTCTTTGGTTTTAGATACATTTAAATCAAGGAAATGGTTCTCACACCATGAGATAAAGTCAGTCAGAGCGTTCCCGTGGTCAGATACTGGATCTTGGAGTAGTGACAACAACGCAGTGTCATCGGAAAACTTCAACAAAAACCTGTTCTCCTGGGAGCTTCTGCAGCCATTTGTGTACATGATAAAAAGAAGGGGTGAAAGGACGCACCCTTGAGGTGATCCTGTAGAGAGCAATAAGGAGTCTGAGAAATGACCCTTTACAAAGACCCTCTAACAGTCAAAAAATCTAAAATCCATAAAACAAGTTGGTGAGGCAAGTTAAAATTACACAGCAGCTTGTCTATTAAAATATGCGGCTGCATTGTATTAAAAGCTGAAGAAAAGTCTGCAAACAGAAGCCTGGCATGGGATTTTGGTTTGCTGCTTTCTCACAGTGCAGACGCTTTTGCTGCTTGCTCCTGCCTCTCCTTGCATTCTTTTGCTTTATTTTCGCTTAAAGTCTCTTTTTTTTTTACCCTGCTAGAAGTCAGCAGCTCTTGGATACTTTTAAATCACTGGGACTGTCAGATAAAGTAGGCTCCTGCCATACTTTAAAAACTTTTATGATCTTAGTTTTACGCTGAGTAGCGGCCTATCAATAGCACTAGCCTGTACCGCAGTGACTGGAGCTATAGCTAATGCTAATTAGCAACAAGATGCCCCTTCTCAACGGACTGACTTCTACAAACTTCTACAGAAAATTACAGTGCTGGAAACCAAGATCCAAAGGTTAGAAGTGAATGTGGAAGTGAATGGATTATGTGGGAATGACACCACTTTCCCGTGGAGCCAAAACAGTGGACAAGAGCATGCTAACACACGGCTAATTAGCACCAACAAGACTACCAAGAAGCAGGAGGCCTGTGTACTGGGTAATAAATCTAAAAGTGGGAGTCCTCCCTGGAACGCTCTGGGTGCAAAGCCTAAGAGTAAATCATTTCCTTGGGAAATGGGAGGACGAGTAACAGGCAGAGCCCAGCGCCCTGAGATTTGTGATGCGACTGGCTGGCCTGCATTATCATCCAGGCAAAGCCTCTTCAACCCCTGTTCTTAGTAGGACACAGCCGTGGACAGCTGCGAAAGGGAGAGTTAGCAACAAACCTCCCCAACAACCGAGTGTGCAACAGCAGAACAGATTTTCACCACTATTGCAGGACCCTGGATCTCCGTCTGATGACCTGGATAACATCCCGTCCTCACACAGAAGGGTAAGGACTGAGAGTAAATCAGACAGTAAAAGGCTGCAGCGAAAGCTAACTGGGCCTCAAACTCTGATTGTGGGTGACGCTGCTGTAAACGATGTAAGAAGCATGTGCAGTAAGAACACCAAAGTACTCTGCTTTCCAAAGGATACGGTGTCTGACTTGGCAGAAAGAATCCTGCATATCGTGGCTGAACATCCTACTGTGAAAAACATCATATTGCACATCGGGACCAATGATGTTGTGAAGCAACAGTCTGAAGTGTTGAAAAAGGACTTTAATAATCTGTTGAACACAGTCAGCTCATTGAATGCTGAGGTGTTTATCAGTGGCCCTATACCGCCACTCCGAAGAGGAGCTGAGAGATTCAGCAGACTGATGGCACTGAACAGGTGGCTCTCAACGGCATGTGCTGTCCATTCAGTGCATTTCACTGAAAACATTTACAGTCTGTGGGGCCGCAGACATCTTTTTTAAGGCAGATGGACTTCAGCCTTAACAAGTCAGGAGTAAAATTGTTTAGCTCCAACCTGTTTTACTTTCTGCGTCACTCATCTGTTCCCTCTGCCAAGGACAAGAGACAAGAGGAATCAAAACAAGAAGAAGACATAACACAACACGCCAGAAACCTTGAAGGAGAGCCACCCCAGCCCCGCCGAAGACAGCTGTGATCACGGGAGACATCTGAGCCAAGAGGAAGAGCCTCCACCTCTCTCAACCAACAGTGAGGATTCAACATCTTTACCCCCCCAATCCCCATCTCCAGACACACTTTCTCCCTCTCCCTCTGCTGGACTTCACTGATCACATGGAAGACCTGGTTAGAGCTGGGACAAAATTCACTCACGCACCTTCCCTCGCTCCACTCCCATTTCTCTACCCTAAACCCCCTCCCCGGTCCACCTCCACCACTGGCTCTAAGTCCTCCAGGTTTGACACACGTGTCACAAATACAACGCCTAACCCGCCCTCCTCAGCCAGCAATGGCTAAAAGCCCAGTAAGCTCTGTCTGATATGTGCTGGGTCCAGGCTACAAGGAATATAGCACTCATGACTCTTCCCAGGACAAGCCGGGGCCCAATGTGCTGGTAGTCTTCTCCATCCCTGTCTTGATAGGTAACAGAAAAAGTGTGGTGAATGTGTTAAAAACAGGAAGCCGGCAAGTTTAGTACTAATTCCTCGTCAGCTGCAGCCTGTTGAAAAAAGTGGGCCAGATTATGTTTTTAACTCACTAAAATTAGCTTTGTTAAACGTTAGGTCTTTGGCAGGCAAAACATTTTTAATCAATGATTTTATAATAGCTCACAATCTTAATTTCATGTTTTTAACTGAAACTTGGTTGGATCAAGATAACAGTGCAGCTGTCCTTATCGAGTCGACCCCTCCCAACTTCAGTTTTATGAGTGAAGCCAGAGTGCATAAGAGAGGAGGTGGAGTTGCCATTTTGTTTAATGACTCCTCCAATGCAAAAGATTTCTTATGGGAATTTTGCTTCTTTTGAATATGTGGCTCTTCAGCTGAATTCCTTTCTAGAGCTATTTTTCTAAACATCTACAGGCCCCTAAATACTGTGCAAACTTTTTGATGACTTTGGTGAACTGCTGTCTATAATCTGTGTTGACTTTGACAGTGTGGTTATTGTTGGTGATTTTAACATCCATGTTGACAACCCCAGGACAGAGGGACTAAAGAACTGTTCTGTGTTCTTGATAATTATGAACTGACTCAACATGTGACGGAGCCCACGCTACAATAAGGGCACACTTTGGACTTGGTCATCTCCAAGGGTCTGGACATTCCCAAGGTTGTGGTGACTGATGTTGCTCTCTCTGATCATTCCTGTGTTTTCTTTGAGAGTGCTATCTGTGTGCACACAAATGTTAAAACAGAAGTAATCACAAAGCGGCATATCACTGAAAACACTAGTGAAGAATTTATTGAGGCTTTCTCCCCGACACCTGCCCTTCCACAGGTCTCAGTCAATGAGCTTGTGGATAATTTCAGTTCTAAAATTACAAATGTTATTGATGCCATTGCACCAGCCAAGGTGAAGGTGGTCTCTGGTAAGAGAAGATCTCCATGGAGAAATGCCACGCTGGTTAGAACTCAAAAGAGAGTGCCGAAAAGCTGAACGCAGGTGGCGGAAAACAAATCTCCAGGTTCATTATGACATCTATAAAGAGAGACTTCAGCATTTATAATTTAGAGCTGAGAAATGCAAGGCGGTCCTTCTTCTCTGACATCATCACCAAAAAACACCAATAATGCACGTGCCCTGTTTGCTACTGTCGACAGGCTAACCAACCCTCCTGTGTCTGTAGCCTCTGACCTTCTATCCACCAGGGCCTGCAATGAATTTGCTTCCTTCTTTGCAGACAAAATTCAAACAATTAGACAAGCAATCAGCGGCTCCATGTCAGTAACAGGATATGTCCTATCCCTGTGTCCACTTAAAAACAATTCTTATAGCATGAGACAATTTGACTCTATTAACCATAAAAAACCTGGAGGACATAATACAACATCTGAAATCCTCCTCATGCTGCCTTGATATTCTGCCAACAGGTTTTTTCAAAAAAGGTGTCTAAATGCATGACCTCTGATTTACTACAAATTGTCAACATGTCTCTTCTCTCAGGTTTTTTCCCACAGGCCCTGAAAACTGCAGTCATTAAGCCACTCTTAAAAAAGAGCAATCTAGATAGTTCACTAATGAGGAATTATAGGCCCATATCAAATCTCCCATTTTTAAGTAAAATAATTGAAAAGGCTGTTTTTCAACAGCTTAGTGCTTTCTTGGCACTAAATAACTGTTTTGATGTCTTCCAGTCAGGTTTTCGACCACACCACAGCACTGAGACGGCTCTAGTTAAGGTCTTCAATGACATCCATTTAAACACTGACAGTGGCAGAATTTCAGTCTTAGTATTATTGGATCTCAGTGCTGCATTCGACACGGTAGACCACAACATATTACTAGACAGACTTGAAAACTGGGTTGGACTTTCTGGCACAGTACTAAACTGGTTTGAATCCTACTTAAAGGACAGGGACTACTTTGTGTCTATAGGTAACTACACATCTGAGCTGACAAAAATGACATGTGGAGTTCCCCAAGGCTCCATTCTGGGACCTCTTTTGTTTAACATTTACATGCTTCCACTGGCTCAGATTATGAAAAACAACAAAATATGTTACCATAATTATGCAGATGACACACAGATCTACATAACCATTTCACCAGGAGACTATGATCCCATACAGGCGCTGAGTAACTGTATTGAGCAGGTCAACGACTGGATGTGCCAGAATTTTCTCCAATTAAACAAAGATAAGACTGAAGTTATTGTTTTGGAGCCAGGAGGAACGATTGAAAGTCAGTGCTCGACTTCAATCTGTAATGTTAAGAACCACGGACCAAGCCAGAAATCTTGGTGTAGTCATGGACTCAGACCTGAATTTGAGGAGCCATATTAAGACAATTACAAAGTCAGCCTACTATCACCTGAAGAATATCTCAAGGATAAGAGGCCTTATGTCTCAGCAGGACCTGGAAAAGCTTATCCATGCATTTATCTTCAGTCGACTTGACTACTGTAACAGTGTCCTTACAGGGCTCCCTAAGAAATCCATCAGACAGCTGCAGCTGATTCAGAACGCAGCTGCTCGAGTCCTCACTAAGACCAAAAAGGTGGATCACATCAGTCCAGTTCTGAGGTCTTTACATTGGCTTCCTGTCTGTCAGAGAGTTGATTTCAAAATCCTGCTGTTAGTTTACAAAGCACTAAATGGTTTAGGGCCAAAATATATTTCTGATCTTCTGCTTCAGTTATGAACCAACCAGACCTCTCAGGTCGTCTGGGGCAGGTCTGCTTTCTGTCCCCAGAGTCAAAACTAAACAAGGAGAAGCAGCGTTCAGTTATTATGCTCCGTATATTTGGAACAAACTCCCAGAAACCTGCAGGTCTGCTGAAACAGTCAGTTCTTTTAAATCAAGACTGAAGACTTTTCTTTTACCACTGCTTTTAATTAAATATTTTAGATTTTTCTTTTATTGATAACTTACACTGCACTGTATCTTTTACTGTCCTGTTTTTCTTTTTCTTTGTTTTTAGCTTTTTAATGTTGCTTTTAAACGTTTTTATTGTTTTTCCCTGTTGCTTTTATGTTTTATGTAAAGCACTTTGAATTACCTTGTTGTTGAAATGTGCTATACAAATAAACTTGCCTTGCCTTGCCTTGCCTTGTCTAAATGCTTATATAAGCTATTCAAGATAGAAAGCTTTGCATCCTCTACTCCCTTCCCCGCTCGATAGGCAAATTGCAGGGGGTCAAGTCTTCCCTCTAAAGATGATAGCACCAGGTTTTTAACAGTTTTCTTGAAAACCTTCATAATTAGTGATGTTAAAGCAACAGGCCTGAAATCATTTAGTTGCCCTGGTTTGCTGATCTTAGGGAGTGGGATTACTTTGGAGGATTTCCAGAGAGTGGGAATTACACTACTCTCCAGTGACATCTGTAAGATGTGCTGGAGGACACTGTTCAGCTGGTCAGCACAATAGCACAGTGTCCGCCCACAGATATGATCAGGTCCAGGGGCCTTCCTGGTGTTGACCTTATTCAGATGGTCCCTGACACACTCTTGACTTATAGTGACATCATTTTGAGAAAATAGAGACTCTCTCAAACAAGAAATATTTTCAGAGGACTACGATAAGAAACAAGACAGATACTAAGAAAACTTAAACAAGTGAATGAACAAAGTAATAAACAAGGCTACACACAGAACCAAAACAGACTTAAACATGAATGCAAACCACACTCATAACAGTAACACATAATGT
The DNA here is from genome assembly GCA_024633595.2 of Lepomis macrochirus. NCBI lineage: Eukaryota > Metazoa > Chordata > Actinopteri > Centrarchiformes > Centrarchidae > Lepomis > Lepomis macrochirus. Next base: position 869,472 of record JALXJV020000004.1, on the reverse strand, counting down.
CTCTGTCCCAGTGGATGTCAATGAAGTTGGAGAGACTTCAGAGAACAGAGGATCTTCCACCTCTCAGTGTGAAGGAAAAGCTGCTTTATTCTCTGGTATGTATGGAAGACAAAGTGTAGTGTTTAATTAAAAACAGTGTAAATAAGTTTTACTTTCTCTGTGAGATGTTGTGACTCCATTATACCTGAGTGAAAGACAGCAGAACATAAGAAGAGTTAGCCGAAGCAGCTTCAGAGTATATGCAGGTCTTCTATGTAGGTCTTTTTTGGGCAGCTGCCATAGACTGTAACAGAAGTATAAGTCTATAAGCTGAAACAAGATTGTTGTGATAGTGTTAGCTACAGGAGGCTGTTCAGTCTCCTGTAGCTAACACTGTCACTGCTGCAGGTCACATCACCCTTGAAGTCATCGACTCATAAGAGACAAGGGAAGATTTTAACTTAAATACTTACTTTTTTAAATGGCTAATCAGTTTACTGCATGACTTACTGTAATAGGTGGTAAGTACTAACTAAAACATCATATAAATGTCAGTATATTAATGTAATTTACTTGTTGGCCTTACTGTCCCTACTTTTGTCATTCTTAGACTAGTATGACTGTGAAAAGCTACTCAGCTTCATTCTTTGTTATAAAGGTCTTTATTATTATTTTTTTGAAGAACGCTGCAGAAGCACTGAACATGTATAGATTCAGACCAGCACCTACTCTACAGATGAAAGTGGCTTCAGGCTGAAGAGGAGGCGAATTTGGGGGGCAGATAAAGTCAATACAAAGATGAGACTGGTGCATCAAGACACTCTAACTTCCATCCATGTTGATCTTTGTTGTGTGTTCATTCAGGACCTCCTGATGCAGTTTGTCAACGTAAACTTAAATCTAAGCTGAAAAAGAAGTTCCACTGTGTATTTGAGGGGATTGCTAAAGCTGGAAACCGAACCCTTCTGAACCAGATCTACACAGAGCTCTACATCACAGAGGGAGGGACTGCAGAGGTCAATGATGAACATGAGGTCAGACAGATTGAAACAGCATCCAGGAAACCAGACAGACCAGAAACAACAATCAGACAAGAAGACATCTTTAAAGCCTCACCTGAAATAGATGAACCAATCAGAACAGTGATGACAAAGGGAGTGGCTGGCATTGGGAAAACAGTCTTAACACAGAAGTTCACTCTGGACTGGGCTGAAGACAAAGCCAACCAGGACATACAGTTCATATTTCCATTCACTTTCAGAGAGCTGAATGTGCTGAAAGAGGAAAAGTACAGCTTGGTGGAACTTGTTCATCACTTCTTTCCTGAAACCAAAGAAGCAGGAATCTGCAGCTTTGAAGAGTTCCAGGTTGTGTTCATCTTTGACGGTCTGGATGAGTGTCGACTTCCTCTGGACTTCCACAACACTAAGATCCTGACTGATGTTACAGAGTCCACCTCAGTGGATGTGCTGCTGACAAACCTCATCAGGGGGAAACTGCTTCCCTCTGCTCGCCTCTGGATAACCACACGACCTGCAGCAGCCAATCAGATCCCTCCTGAGTGTTTTGAAATGGTGACAGAGGTCAGAGGGTTCACTGACCCACAGAAGGAGGAGTACTTCAGGAAGAGGTTCAGAGATGAGGAGCAGGCCAGCAGAATCATCTCCCACATCAAGACATCACGAAGCCTCCACATCATGTGCCACATCCCAGTCTTCTGCTGGATCACTGCTACAGTTCTGGAGAAGGTGTTAAAGACCAGAGAGGGAGGAGAGCTGCCCAAGACCCTGACTGAGATGTATATCCACTTCCTGGTGGTTCAGTCCAAATTGAAGAACACAAAGTATGATGGAGGAGCTGAGACAGATCCACACTGGACTCCAGAGAGCAGGAAGATGATTGAGTCTCTGGGAAAACTGGCTTTTGAGCAGCTGCAGAAAGGAAACCTGATCTTCTATGAATCAGACCTGACAGAGTGTGGCATCGATATCAGAGCAGCCTCAGTGTACTCAGGAGTGTTCACACAGATCTTTAAAGAGGAGAGTGGGCTGTACCAGGACAAGGTGTTCTGCTTCGTCCATCTGAGCGTTCAGGAGTTTCTGGCTGCTCTTCATGTCCATCTGACTTTCATCAACTCTGGTGTCAATCTGCTGGAACCGATCTGGTCCAAAGTGTTCAGAGGCAAATCAGCACGTTTCTATAAGACAGCTGTGAAGAAGGCTTTAAAGAGTCCAAATGGACACCTGGACTTGTTCCTCCGCTTCCTCCTGGGACTTTCACTGCAGACCAATAAGACTCTCCTACAAGGCCTACTGACACAGACAAGAAGTGGCTCAGAAACCAATCAGGTAGCAGTTAAGTACATTAAGAAGAAGATTGAAGAGACTCCCTCTGCAGAGAAAACCATCAATCTGTTCCACTGTCTGAATGAAGTGAAGGATCGTTCTCTAGTGGAACAGATCCAACAGTCCCTGAGTTCAGGAAGTCTCTCCACAGATGAACTCTCTCCTGCTCAGTGGTCAGCTCTGGTCTTCATCTTATTGTCATCAGAAAAAGATCTGGACGTGTTTGATCTGAAGAAATACTCGGCTTCAGAGGAGGCTCTTCTGAGGCTGCTGCCAGTGGCCAAAGCCTCCAAGAAAGCTCTGTAAGTGGGATTTATTCATCAATAAATAGTCTGCTATCTAAATCTATTTAAATAAATGTGTTATTACTTGTCTCCTTCCTGTTGCCTCTCCAGACTGAATGGCTGTAACCTCTCAGAGAGAAGCTGTGAATCTCTGTCCTCAGTTCTCAGCTCCCAGTCCTCTAGTCTGAGAGTGCTGGACATGAGTAACAACAATCTGCAGGATTCAGAAGTGAAGCTGCTGTCTGCTGGACTGGAGAGTCCACACTGTACACTGGCAACCCTGAGGTCAGCTCAAGTTGGACATTCTAATGAGGAATTCCGAATCTCTCGTGTTATGATTTCAGATTTGACAGTCAAGAAAATGTTGGATTTATGTTTCAAATTCACACATTAAGCTGCATAAATCATAAACCTCATATGTTTAGATATTGTGTCATATTGGTGTACTAACTTGTTTAAAGTAAAATAACGTAAAAGTTCAACATGTGGTCAGAAGAGATTATACATACACTCAACTAAAGAATTATTAGCAACACCTGTTCAATTTCTCATTAATGCAATTATCTAATCAACCAGTCACATGGCAGCTGCTTCAATGCATTTAGGGGCGTGGTCCTGGTCAAGACAATCTCCTGAACTCCAAACTGAATGTCAGAATGGGAAAGAAAGGTGATTTAAGCAATTTTAAGCGTGGCATGGTTGTTGGTGCCAGACTGAGTCTGAGTATTTCACAATCTGCAATTTTCACGCACAACCATTTTTAGGGTTTACAAAGAATGGTGTGAAAAGGGAAAAACATCCAGTATGTGGCAGTCCTGTGGGCGAAAATGCCTTGTTGATGCTAGAGGTCAGAGGAGAATGGGCCGACTGATTCAAGCTGATAGAAGAGCAACTTTGACTGAAATAACCACTCGTTACAACCGAGGTATGCAGCAAAGCATTTGTGAAGCCACAACACGCACTTGAAGCGGATGGGCTACAACAGCAGAAGACCTCACCGGGTACCAATCATCTCCACTACAAATAGGAAAAAGAGGCTACAATTTGCAAGAGCTCACCAAAATTGGATAGTTGAAGACTGGAAAAATTTTGCCTGGTCTGATGAGTCTCGATTTCTGTTGATACATTCAGATGGTAGAGTCAGAATTTGGCGTAAACAGAATGAGAACATGGATCCATCATGCCTTGTTACCACTGTGCAGGCTGCTGGTGGTGGTGGTGTAATGGTGTGGGGGATGTTTTCTTGGCACACTTTAGGCCCCTTAGTGCCAATTGGGCATCGTTTAAATGCCAAGGCCTACCTGAGCATTGTTTCTGACCATGTCCATCCCTTTATGGCCACCATGTACTCATCCTCTGATGGCTACTTTCAGCAGGATAATGCACCATGTCACAAAGCTCGAATCATTTCAAATTGGTTTCTTGAACATGACAATGAGTTCACTGTACTAAAATGGCCCCCACAGTCACCAGATCTCAACCCAATAGAGCATCTTTGGGATGTGGTGGAACGGGAGCTTCGTGCCCTGGATGCGCATCCCACAAATCTCCATCAACTGCAAGATGCTATCCATCAATATGGGCCAACATTTCTAAAGAATGCTTTCAGCACCTTGTTGAATCAATGCCACGTAGAATTAAGGCAGTTCTGAAGGCGAAAGGGGGTCAAACACAGTATTAGTATGGTGTTCCTAATAATCCTTTAGGTGAGTGTATATCCTGTATGACCAAGAATCCACACTCAACATTTGAATGCAAATTATATTTATCGTCTTGTCTACAAATTATTCTCCTGACTGAGTGACTGTAGCCTCTCAAAGAAAAGCTGTGAAGCTCTGTCCTCAGTTGTCAGCTCCAAGTCCTCTAGTCTGAGAGTGCTGGACATGAGTAACAACAATCTGCAGGATTCAGAAGTGAAGCTGCTGTCTGCTGGACTGGAGAGTCCACACTGTACACTGGCAACCCTGAGGTCAGCTCAAGTTGGACATTCTAATGAGGAATTCCGAATCTCTCGTGTTATGATTTCAGATTTGACAGTCAAGAAAATGTTGGATTTATGTTTCAAATTCACACATTAAGCTGCATAAATCATAAACCTCATATGTTTAGATATTGTGTCATATTGGTGTACTAACTTGTTTAAAGTAAAATAACGTAAAAGTTCAACATGTGGTCAGAAGAGATTATACATACACTCAACTAAAGAATTATTAGCAACACCTGTTCAATTTCTCATTAATGCAATTATCTAATCAACCAGTCACATGGCAGCTGCTTCAATGCATTTAGGGGCGTGGTCCTGGTCAAGACAATCTCCTGAACTCCAAACTGAATGTCAGAATGGGAAAGAAAGGTGATTTAAGCAATTTTAAGCGTGGCATGGTTGTTGGTGCCAGACTGAGTCTGAGTATTTCACAATCTGCAATTTTCACGCACAACCATTTTTAGGGTTTACAAAGAATGGTGTGAAAAGGGAAAAACATCCAGTATGTGGCAGTCCTGTGGGCGAAAATGCCTTGTTGATGCTAGAGGTCAGAGGAGAATGGGCCGACTGATTCAAGCTGATAGAAGAGCAACTTTGACTGAAATAACCACTCGTTACAACCGAGGTATGCAGCAAAGCATTTGTGAAGCCACAACACGCACTTGAAGCGGATGGGCTACAACAGCAGAAGACCTCACCAGGTACCAATCATCTCCACTACAAATAGGAAAAAGAGGCTACAATTTGCAAGAGCTCACCAAAATTGGATAGTTGAAGACTGGAAAAATTTTGCCTGGTCTGATGAGTCTCGATTTCTGTTGATACATTCAGATGGTAGAGTCAGAATTTGGCGTAAACAGAATGAGAACATGGATCCATCATGCCTTGTTACCACTGTGCAGGCTGCTGGTGGTGGTGGTGTAATGGTGTGGGGGATGTTTTCTTGGCACACTTTAGGCCCCTTAGTGCCAATTGGGCATCGTTTAAATGCCAAGGCCTACCTGAGCATTGTTTCTGACCATGTCCATCCCTTTATGGCCACCATGTACTCATCCTCTGATGGCTACTTTCAGCAGGATAATGCACCATGTCACAAAGCTCGAATCATTTCAAATTGGTTTCTTGAACATGACAATGAGTTCACTGTACTAAAATGGCCCCCACAGTCACCAGATCTCAACCCAATAGAGCATCTTTGGGATGTGGTGGAACGGAGCTTCAGTGCCCTGGATGCGCATCCCACAAATCTCCATCAACTGCAAGATGCTATCCATCAATATGGGCCAACATTTCTAAAGAATGCTTTCAGCACCTTGTTGAATCAATGCCACGTAGAATTAAGGCAGTTCTGAAGGCAAAAGGGGGTCAAACACAGTATTAGTATGGTGTTCCTAATAATCCTTTAGGTGAGTGTATATCCTGTATGACCAAGAATCCACACTCAACATTTGAATGCAAATTATATTTATCGTCTTGTCTACAAATTATTCTCCAGACTGAGTGACTGTAGCCTCTCAAAGAAAAGCTGTGAAGCTCTGTCCTCAGTTGTCAGCTCCAAGTCCTCTAGTCTGAGAGAGCTGGACCTGAGTAACAACAACCTGCAGGATTCAGGCGTAAAGCTGCTGTCCGCTGGACTGGAGAGTCCACACTGCACATTGGAAACCCTGAGGTCAGATAAAGTTACATTTTGTCTTAAATTGTTTATTTCTCAAAATTTGAAGCTGAATTTAATTCAGCCTTTCACGGTATAGAAATTCTGCAATATTTTTTTCACTACCTGTGTTGATGAGAATTGCTTGAGAAAGCCTAAATCAATATTTCACTGGTTTCACTGTTTTTTGTGGTATTTTGTGAATACCTCTTTTTGAACATTTGTGTGCACAAGTAAAGCACTATGTTTTTCAAAGGGGTAATGCGTGGTTTTCAGCAGCTGCACTAGTGGTGCGGTTTCAAGATTGCAACCAGGCATGTGCTTGTAAGCGTGTTCAATTGAACTCATGAGTGAGCATAATCTGAAACACAATCACTTTCATACAGAAATCCCACAATAAATGCCAAAACACTGGCATGCCAACTGTGTCTCTCCTTCAAGAATGTTCAGGCTCTGTAACTGTCTGAGGCAGATCCACACCGGCTCCGTACCTTTTATACAGCGCAGTGAGTTGCATATTGGCAAAATACTCCAGAATCTCCTACAGACAGGCAGGCAGTGTAGGATTGTGTTTGCAGAATATGATTTGTCAAGGACCTTTCCATGAAGATGTATCATGATTTTCTGTTGTTCATTCTTTTGTTGTTCAGTCACTAAACATCACAAATTATTCTAAAGATGCTTTCAGTTCCTAAATTTACCTGAAGAAACAAACAAAAAAATATACCGCCTATAGTTCTCAGAGGGTTCCTGTTTGTGTTTGATTGTGTGTTTGCAGGCTGTCAGCCTGTCTGATCACAGAGGAAGGCTGTGCTTCTTTGGCCTCAGCTCTGATCTCCAACCCCTCCCACCTGAGAGAGCTGGACCTGGGCTACAATCATCCAGGAGACTCAGGAGTGAAGCTGCTGTCTGCCGGACTGGAGGATCCACACTGGAGACTTGACACTCTCAGGTATGAAGGACAGTCAGTCTGATAGAGTAGGTCCTTTTGGTTAATGGTGGCTATGAGTGTTATATGAATAGTCACACATGTAGGAAGCCTTTTTTCAATTCAATTTTATTTTATTTATATAGTGCTCTTTTCATAAAGAGCAGGTCTAGACCATACTCTTTGTGCTATTAATTACAGAGACCCAACTACTCCCACCATAAGCAAGCACTTGGTGACACAGGCAAGGAAAAACTTACTTTTAAGAGACATAAACCTCAAGCAGAACCATGGCTCAGGGTCAGCAGCCATCTGCCTTGACCAGTTGGGGGTGAGGGAGAGAGAGAGATTTATAGTGTTACAGACTGAAAATAAATAATGGTACAGATATTTTAGTAAGGTTAATGATAATAATACCAATGATAATAACAGTAGGAATGGCCATAACAATTGTAGTAGAGGGTGTCGAGCAGGAACACGGGGGCAGCAGGAGACTCCCAACCACAGATCCAGACTCCACAGCTCCAGAGCCAGAAACACCTGCAGGAAGTGATAGGAGGAGAGAGGAGAGGGACGAGAAAGCACACGAGAACGGGAAAGGGAAGAAGTCGAGTTAGTAGCATGATGCATTAATGTGATGAAGTTGCATACAGAGGGAGAGAGAGAAGAGGAGAGAGGATCTCAGTGCATCATGGGAAATCCCCCGGCAGTCTAGGCCTATAGCAGCATAACTAAGGGATGGTTCAGGACTCACCTGAGCCAGCCCTAACTATAAGCTTTATCAAAGAGGAAACTCTTAAGCCTACTCTCAAATGTGGAGATGGTGTCTGCCTCCTGAACCCAAACAGGAGAGGAGCTTGATAGCTGAACGCTCTGGCTCCCATTCTACTTTTGGAAACTTCTCATTCTGGGAGTGCAGTGCTCTGGTGGGGTAGTAAGGTACTATGAGCTCTTTAAGATAAGATGGTGCCTGACCATTAAGAGCTTTGTATGTGAGAAGAAGGATTTTAAATTCTATTCTGGATTTTACAGGAAGCCAATGCAGAGAAGCTAAAATAGGAGAAATGTGGTTGTGGTTTTTCTGGTTCCTGTCAGAATGTGGTAATGCAGCCTAGAAGTAACACATGCATGGATTAGTTTTTCTGCATCATGGAGAGAGGAGACGGCTGCAGCTTTGGTTAAAAGGTTGGACAGGATTTTGCTTGTGGAATTATGTAAATGGCATAATTGAGATGGCCAAGGAGGGCTAGTAGCTGGCATTTGGTGCATCTGTCTGCGAGAAGAAAGTATGACAGGAGTAGAGTGATGCACTGTATTTCTGAGGGCAGTGATGCCTGGAAGGACATTGAATCCAGGGGGATGCCCAGGGTGGCGATTGCATGTTTTCCCTGTGTCTCTGTGGGTTTTCTCCGGCTGATTTGTAATCTGATTACCACAAACTGTCTTCTTACACTCTATTACAGTTGTAATATAGTTTGGACAAGCACTTTTCCTAATACGCTTCATAGAATTTTGGTCTTACAGAAACGTTTTGTTAGGATTTCAACCCAGTCTGAGTCACATTCCTCATCTGTGCCCCTATTTCAGAATCCTCAGATACTTACAGTTCATGATATTATTATCACTCAAATATGAGTTTTTATTTATAAGGTATATTCAAGTTGTGAAAATATTCCAGAGCACTTCAAGACTTATTTTAAATTCAACTCACAGGTTCACTCTTATTCAACTCGTCAATCATTAGATCTTCATCATCCAAAGTTTCTTACGTGTAGAGGTCAATTTACTATCAGATTTAGGGGTACTAAATTATGGAATAGCTTTTCCCACCTGGCAATAAACTCCTCTTTAAAATGTTACAAAAGATATATAAAAGCCTATTTAACTGCTGTTTTAATCATATTTTTTCTTATATGATTATTGTTATTTGTTATTAAAATTATTTTGTTGATGATGTATATGTATGTGTGTGTATATATATATATTTTCTTTTCTTAGTTTGACATTACTTTATGAAGTGAAATGTTTTTGGGTTTTTTTGTTTTGTTTGGGTTTTACTTTTATTATAACTATAGGTGGAGGCGTTAAAAAAGCCCATTTGGTTTTTTTCTGCCTCAAGCGCCAAGCCCCATGTCCTGCCAAATGGATAAGGGTGAGGACATGATCGATGGTTGCATATTGCATGGAGAAATCTGGACTGCGGATGACACTATTGATGCTCGGGATGAGTGAGCCATGTGGGGAAGACAGGTCTATTATGCCCATGGGTCTGATGCGGAACACTGGAAAAGGAGGCTTGTCAAATTGGCCTATCATGAATCCGTCTTTGACTTCTGTAGCCAATAAGGTGTCGACTGGAGGGGGTTCTGTGAGAGCAGACTGGAGGTTGTAGCATGCATGCGAAGTGTCTGGGAGAACTTGTGTGCTGTTGATGAGAAAGTTAACAAACTGTCTGGGTAATTTTGTAGAGCAGTGGTGAGGCTGTTTACTTTAATCAGTTTCACCCAGTGTTGGCAGTATAATGCCAGTTAGCTCACTTCCGAAGGCTCGCTCTTAACCATTGAGGGTTCGCTTAATCAATAAATTATTTATTGTAATAGTGTTATGGAAAAATCATAATCTTTTTCAAAAGCTTCCCTGATATGTGACCTAGGGACTCCAACACAATGCTTAATTGAACTACTACCCTGGGCAAATGAGACACACCCCTTCATATTAAATATGAGTGCATATCTTGTTTTATCCATCCATCCATCTTCATCTGCTCATCTGGGGTCGGGTCGCGGGGGAAGCAGCTCCAGCAGGGGACCCCAAACTTCTCTTTCCTGTGCCACATTAACCAGCTCTGACTGGGGGATCCCGAGGCGTTCCCAGGCCATTGTGGAGATAAAATTCTCCACCTAGTCCTGCGTCTTCCCCGAGGCCTCCTTCCAGCTGGATGTGCCTGGAACACCTCCCTAGGGAGGCGTCCAGGAGGCATCCTTACCAGATGCCCAAACCACCTCAACTGGCTCCTTTCAACGCAAAGGAGCAGCGGCTCTACTCTGAGCTCCCCGCGGATGGCCGAGCTTCTCATCCCATGTCTAAGGGAGAAACCAGCCACCTGCCTGAGGAAACCCATTTCGGCCGCTTGTACCTGCGATCTCGTTCTTTCAGTCATGACCCAGCCTTCATGACCATAGGTGAGGGTAGGAACAAAAATCGACTGGTAGATCGAGAGCTTCGCCTTACAGCTTAGCTCTCTTTTTGTCACAACGGTGCGGTAAAGCGAGTGAATCACTGCCCCCGCTGATCCGATTCTCCGGCCAATCTCCTGCTCCAGTCTCCCCCTCACTCGTGAACAAGACCCCGAGGTACTTGAACTCCTTCACTTGGGGTAAGGACTCATTCCCTACCTGGAGTTGGCACTCCACTGGTTCCTGCTGAGAACTATTGCCACAGATTTAGAGGTGCTAATCCTCATCCCAGCCGCTTCGCTCTCTGCTGCAAACTGATCCAGTGAGAGCTGAAGGTCACGGACTGATGATGCCATCAGGCTGGGGCGCTGCTAAGGATTTTGGGCCCCATGAAAAGAATCTTGACAGGGCCCCCAACACAGCTGAGACTTTTTTCCTATTAATTTACATAAAATCATGCGCTTTTATGGTATTTTGACTATCATTCTCATATATTTAGGTCAATCAGACAATTGAACTCCATCCCATGTCCACACCCGTAATTTGTCCTCTGCAATACTGCACTACTTCAGTACTGTATAATGTATATACTGTGCATAGCTGTACATGGGTCATATATAGTGTATTCACATATATTTATATTTGTATGTATGTATTGTACATATTGTACTGTACAATGGCAATGACAATAAAGTTAATCTAATCTAACCTAATATTTTAACATGACAGTTGAAATGTAACGGAAACACTGAGCACTCTTAATACAATGAAATGTATTTATATTTATTTGCTTCAACACTGATACTGAAAACTCTTCAATTTAAAAAACAGGAATTACAATCTGTGGTGAAAAAAAAAAATAAAAAGAAATAAAAAAATAAAACAAAATGGCCATATAAAATTTCTAATAATTTAAGCAGAACTTGCATATACTATATATAATACATCAAATGAACCAGCAGCAGCAACTGGTCCGGCCCGGACCAGTTGCTGCTGCTGGTTCATTTGATTCTGTTTGGAACGAGGCATGATTTTGACATAGTGCGTTTGACTGCTTTGAACGTTTAACTAAAACTGTGTGTTGTTATTTTTTCCAGCGTTTTCTTGACCTAACATGGGGAGAAAATTGAGTTCCGTTATCATGCACTTTTAACACATGAACGGCCACCAGCAGTCATTTTAACCGCAACATTCAAACGTATGGTAATTATCTTTAACACTAGAACGAACAAGGCATCATTTTGACCGTTTTGAAATTTGCATAGTCAATAACTTTGTCTAAATAAATCACAAAGCCTTGCTGCTCCCTGACTTTTCCTAAAACTACATGAATTTTCATTAAAACTAGCTTGCAAGACAGGTGCAACAGCGTGGACCGCAGTAGGATGCTGAAAGTGTGCGGAGCCTCGTACAAAGATGCCGACACCGGCTGCGTGTGAGGCAAAGCCGTACACCCGCTGCACCCTGCTCTATCGAAAAATGCTACTGTAGAGACCTGGGGCCTCATGTACAAAGCGTGCGTACGCACAGAAAAGTGCCGTAAGTCACTTCCTCTTCTGTCAAGTTGATATTCTGCCGGAGCTATAAGTGAAGTCAAACTGCTTGTGTTGCCTGGATACAATTTGGGCGGACTGAACCATTTTATGATAATCGAGAAGGGGAGAGGGGCCCACGGACGTTTGTGTTTCCTAAACAAATACATTTTTTTGACACCAGGAAACAGCAAATAGAATAATTTTAAGTCAATAAATTTTACCATCAAATATATTTTTTAGCACCACAATTTTATTGGGGCTTCTCTGGGCCCCCTCTTAGTCATGGGCCCCGAGAATCGTCATCCTTAACCCCCCCTTTACGGCGCCCCAGCCATCAGGACCACATCATTTGCAAAAAGCAGCAACGAGAGCCCAAGCCCACCAAACCACAGCCCCTCCTCGCCACGGCTACACAAGTGCAGCCCTGGTGAAGGCCAACCCTCACCTGGAAAGAGTCTGACTTACTGCTGAGTACTTGGACACAGCTCTCGCTTTGGATGTACAGAGATTGGATAGCCCTGAGAAGGGCCCCCCTCACCCATACTCCCGCAGCACCTCCCACAGTATCTCCCGAGGGACCCGGTCATATGCCTTCTCCAGATCTACAAAGCACATGTAGACTGGATGGGCATTCTCCCAAGCCCACTCCAGGATCCTTGTGAGAGTAAAGAGCTGGTCAGTTGTTTCACGACTGGGACGAAAATCGCATTGTTCCTTTTCGATCTGAGGTTCGACAATCGGCCGAACCCTCCATTCCAGCACCCTGGAATTGACTTTACCAGGGAGGCTGAGAAGTGTAATACCCCTGTAATTGGCACACACTATCTGGTCCCCCTTTTTGAATAGGAGAACCACCACCCCAGTCTGCCAGTCCTTGGGCACTGTACCCGACTTCCACGCAATGTTAAAGAGACATGTCATCCAAGACAGCCCCTCCACACCCAAAGCTTCTAGCATTTCTGGGCAGATCTCATCAATCTCTAGGGCTTTGCCACTGTGGAGTTGTTTGATTTCCTCAGTGACTTCCTCCAGGGAAATTGACGAGGAACCCCCATCAGCCTCCAGCTCTGCCTCTACTAGAGAGGGCGTGTCAGTCGGATTTAGGAGTTCCTCAAAGTGTTCCTTCCACCGCCCAATTACCTCCCCAGTTGAGGTCAACAGGGTCCCATCCTTACTGTACACAGCTTGGACGGTTCCCCGCTTTCCCCTCCTGAGATGGCCGACAGTTCTCCAGAAGCACTTTGGTGCCGAACGAAAGTCCTTCTCCATGTCTTCTCCGAGCTTCTCCCACACCTGCTGCTTTGCATCCACCACAGCAGAGGCCGCAGCCCTTCGGGCCCGTAGGGACCCTGCCACCGACTCTGGAGTCCTCCGAGACAACAAATCCCGGAAGGCCTCCTTCTTCAGTCGGATGGCTTACCTGACCACCGATGTCCACCACGGTGTTCAAGGGTTACCGCCTCTTGAGGCACCTAAGACCTTGAGACCACAGCCTGCCGCTGCAGCTTCAGCAATAGAGGCTTTGAACATTGCCCACTCATGCTTAATGTCCCCAACCTCCACAGGGATTCCAGAAAAACTCCGCCGAAGGGTTTGAGTTGAAGATCTCACGGGCAGGGGCCTCCTCCAGACGTTCCCAGTTCATCCACACTACCCAATTGGGCTTACCAGGTCTATCCAGAGTCTTCCCCAACCCCCTGACCCAACTCATCACCAGATGGTGATCAGTTGACAGCTTTGCCCCTCTCTTCGCCCGAGTGTCCGAAACATGCGGCCTCAAATCAGATGGAACGATTACAAAATCGATCATCGATCATCGATCATCGATCATCGATCTTCGGTCTTGGGTGCTCTGGTACCATGTATACTTATGACCATCCTTCTGCTCAAACATGGTGTTTGTAATCCATGATTAGAAGTCCAACAACAAACACCCACTCGCGTTCAGATCAGGGGGGCCGTTCTTCCCGATCACGCCTTTCCAGGTATCTCCATCATTGCCCACATGCGCGTTGAAGTCACCCAGCAGAACTATGGAGTCCCCTACTGGAGCCCCATACAGGACTCCATTCAGAGTCTCCAAGAAGGCAGAATACTCTAAACTGCTGTTTGGTGCTGTCAGTTTGCCCCCCAACTACCCGAAGGTGTAGGGAGTCGACCCTCTCGTTCACCGGAGTAAACTCCAACGTAGCGGCACTCAGCCGGGGACTTGTGAGTATCCCCACACCCACCTGGTGATCCACACCTTGAGCAACTCCAGAGAAGAATAGTGTCCATCTCCTATCAAGGAGTACGGTTCCAGAACCAAGACTGTGCGTGGAGGTCAGCCCCACCAGATCTAATTGGTAGCGCTCCATCTCCTGCACAAGTTCCGGCTCCTTCCCCCACAGAGAGGTGACGTTCCACGAGCCAGCCTCTGCCACCTGAGTCTGGGCCGTCGAGGCCCCTGACCTTCACTGCCACCCATTTGGCAGCACACCCGACCCCTGCAGATCTTCCGATGGATAGTGGGTCCAAAGGATGGAGAGGGGGGTGCCACGTAGCTTCTTCGGGCTGTGCCCGGCTGGGCTCCATGGCAAACCCGGCCATCAGGCGCTCACCGACGAGCCCTCCCTCTGGCCCCGGGCTTCCTCCAGGCAGGGTCTCTCCTCCTCTTCCTTGATCTACCATCAAGGGTCTTTGTGAACCATTCTCAGTCTGGCCCCTCACCTGGAATCACTTTGCCTTGGGAGACCCTACCAGAAGCACTAGGCTCCAGACAACACAGTCTCCAGGTTCACCGGGGGCACGCAAACCTCTTTACCAAGATAAGGTGATGGTTCTCGGAGAGGTCTTGTTTTATATTAATATTTATTCATATTTTGTAGAAAAACAGCTTTTTTCATAAGACCCTGAATCCCAAAACAGAATCTACCAAAAAAAGCTGTTTTTCATAAAAATTACAATAAGGGGGAGGCACCAAGTCACTATAACCGCCCCTGTGACAGAGGGACGTTAATCTGCAGGCTTGGGGATGATGGGAGGTGGGAGTGTGGCATATAATAGACTGCTAAAAGCTGGGTAGTTGCAGGAGGAAGGAGGGAATGAGCGAGGTGGTGAGTGCTGACTGTGCATGCTGAGGCAGGGCGGGAAGGCTCTCCGCATAACTCCCAGAAGAGGGATGTGCAGGCTGCAAAAATGTGGCAGAGTTCGAAATTGAGAGCTCCCCAGTATGTTCCCTGGCTAAATTGCTGCATGCTGTCAGCAGCCCCAGAGGGTCTCATATAGATGCATCTGACGCTGAAGGGTACCTTTAGCATCAAATAACTACGCTTTGTCACTTTTCTTGAAGTATTGGTATTGGACGCCCTGAGATGAGAATGATCTGGATATGTGGTGGGGTCCTTGGAGTTGCTGGATTAGGCTCTTGTACTGCTGTGTTGGCTGCTTGGACAGAGAGCGGAGCAGAAGCCATATGACTGTAGATGGCAGAAGGAAGGGTAGAGGAAGAGATGATGGGATTAATCAATGTATGTGCACAGGAATTTTGTGAAGCCTGTGAACACAGGGATGAAAAGAAGGCAGAGAGCACCTGAGACACATAGGGAGCAGCCACATGAGGAAATACAACCTGATCCCCACTGGAAGCACTGGAGGCTCGGTGGTTGTTGTTGCCCGAAAATTGATGGAGGCTAGGTAGTGATCGACAAAGACTTTTTGTTGTTGTTGCAGTGGAAGGAAATGCCATTCCCTCTGAGGAATCGTTGTAGGCAGGAGACAGTTCAGTCTATAATGTTAGGCTCCTTTTGTGGAGGTAGAGTTGATCATGCTGTGAAGGAGGGCACCCCACACCTTGAAGAGTAGCCAGTGCTTGTACAGGAGGAAGGCTTCTGACGAGGAGAGGGTTGATGTCAACTCCAGCGGGCCATGACTGCGGCACCCTTGATTTCCTGACCGTGCTGACGGTGGGTAGATGTAATGGGTTAGGCTGAGTGCAGACTTAGTTGTGGACCCGAATGCAGACACAGGCAATAGCTTGACAGACTGGTGACTGGAGGTGCAGCTGTTGGTGTACAGGGAGAAGAGAAGGGGAAAGAACGCAGACTTGAGAGGAACCGGTGCTGAGGGTCCTGGAGTCCAAGCTTCTCGTGCTACTCCCTGTCCATCAGGAAGTCAGTGATCCACCTGCAGGTGGAGTCAGGCACGTTCAGCTGGGAGAGCTTGTCCTGCAGCAGGGCCGGGATGATGGTGTTGATGGCAAAGCTGAAATCCACAAAAAGGATCCTGACGTAGGTTCCTGGGGAGTCCAGGTGCTGGAGGATATAGAGAAGGGCCATGTTTACTGCTCATCTGTTGGCTTTGTAGGTGAACTGCAGGGGGTCCTGGAGAGTTTAGTAAATTCCTTATGAACTTCTACTAATGAATGTGTTGTCATTTTAAACCTTCATTACAGATTTTAACATCACAGACCATGAACTCACTGTTATCAACTTATAGACAGGTTTCTTCTTATATTCTTATATTAGGGGAGAGCGGGCAAGGGTGTCACTTTGTGTTAAAAAGTGGTGGGGACATTTAAGGGCTCATATTGGTGGTGTGACGAAACACTTCCACTAGACGTGATAATGCACAATCCTGGAGTCACAAGAACAAGACAAGAAGATACTCCAATACTATTTATAAGTAATATTCAATAATGAAAAAAGTTATTCTACTGGGGGTCTGCGGGTCCTCCCCAGAAGATTTTCGGCATTAAACACTTAATTTCCTTCTAGAGACATTTTCTGCACCAACTTACGGTGGAATGTCTTAATTTATATGATGAGAAACAAAATTCATGCGGCCTTTGAGAATTCAGAATATAAAATATTATTGAGTATAATGCAGTAATCAGTAAATAGCTAGTGTTTTGCCTAAGTTACTTTTTTTGGAGATAGCAGATCTGTTTCTTCTATGTTTAGTCTGCATTGTAAGTGCTTTCACAAAGTGGTGGGGACATGTCCCTAGTGTCCCCAGTTTCTGTCAAGTCAGCATCCTGACTGACATACTGATTTGGGGGTTTTCATTAGCTGTCAGTTACAATCATCAAAATTAAAAGGAATGAACACTTGAAATATATCAGTCTGTGTGAAATGAATGTATACATTACACAAGTTTCACTTTTTGAATGGAATTACTGAAATAAATCAACTTTTTGATGATATTCTAATTATATGACCACCTGTATGTCAGAGGTTGCATGCCTCTGGAGCAACGAGGGGTTAAGTGTCTTGCTCAGGGCCTCATTGGTGTCTCACAGTGCATTCGAACCAGAGTCTCTTATCCACTGCCCCATCACCACCCCCTGTGTTTTGCACTAGTGATGGGAAAAGTGACTCTTTTTATTGACTTGAATCTCGTTCATTAAAATGAACTAATCTGAGTATGAGTCATTTTGTGTCAAGGGTTAGTGGTGGTGAGGCAGGGTTGAGCAGGTTGGAGGACCCAAACGCAGGACACACGAAGGCCAGCTGGTGCAGTTCAGAAATTTAGTCAATTGTTAGTTTTTGACTAATTGAGCACTCTGACTGGCTGTACACATGACATGTTGGTAGCAGTATACTGTAACTTAAAGTTTCAGTGTGTTAAGTTTCAGTGACAAATAAAGCCAGTCAGTCCCGACTTTTGAGCAGCTGTTTTTCTGCACATGTAGCCTGTTTCAAAGAGCAGGATTCTGTGCTTTTACAAAACGTTACGTTAACACCACTCTCTCCTGATGAGTCCAACATTAGTGACAGTAACTGTTTCTTTCTGTAAGTTTCATGGTGCTGCAGCGGATGCTTCAATAGATCAGAAGGAGAAATGTTTGTGGTCGTTCTCACTTCTTCCTTTTACTTTAGCTTCACGGCTAACAGCTGACTTGAATAACATCAGGTCCGGTGTCACTGACCTGCCACCCAGTTGCGCATTCACGCCAAGGATGGTGTTTTCAGTACCGCAGTAACGCAGCGTTACTTGGATTAGTAACTGCAGTAATGTTTTGGAAATAGTAATCCCTTACACTACTAGTTACTGAGAAAATTCGTAAAAGTTAAATGAGAAAAGTAATATTAAAAATAATATTAGTACAGTTCCTAGCTATGAAATGAGTTTGAACTTAATGTTAGAATATTATACTAATAGAAATAATTTACACTCTACAGATTCTGTGCAACCAAATAAAGATTTTTATTAGCAATGAAATAATAGTGACAAATGAAAGTCAATCAGCAACAGAAACTAGTTCCTTTAAAAAGAGAAAGCAAGCAGGTAACAAGATTGAAGTGAAATCAGAAGAGTGAAAGAGTTTGAAGCCCCTCCCTCCTCTGAGGGAGTAAACAGGAGCACACAGCTCCACACTGCTGTCTGACTGCTCCACTGACTCCTCTCTAGTAGGCCTACTTGTTCTCTCGGGGGATGAGAGGAATGTAATGTCCATGTTTGATGCTGCTCTGACCCCCCTCCTCCTTTCAGGGTGGAGCCTGCTGGAGTCCGATGGTTGAGACCAGGTCTGAGGAAGTGTAAGTGTGTTTTTCATTTGATTCATGACAACAAAGCAGCACACATTCAACCATCTTCAGACTGTGACATCACTCATTCAAAGTGCCAATCAATGATAGATCAATAACTGCAGCTGGATTGTGTCTCGCTCTCTCATCAGATTCCTGTGAACTCACAATCGACACAAACACAGTACACAGAAGGATCAAACTGTCTGAAAACAGGAAGGCGACACGTGTGAAGGAGGATCAGTCATATCCTGATCATCCAGACAGGTTTGACTACTACTGTCAGCTGCTGTGTAGAGATGGTCTGACTGGTCGCTGTTACTGGGAGGTCGAGTGGAGAGGAGGAGTTTCTATATCAGTGAGTTACAGAGGAATCAGAAGGAGAGGAGACAGTACAGACTGTGGGTTTGGTAGGAATGATCAGTCCTGGAATCTGGAGTGCTCTGATGTTAGTGGTTACTATGTCTGGTACAATAACAAAGGAAGATCCATCTCCTCCTCCATCTCCTCCTCCTCCTCCTCCTCCTCCTCCTCCTCCTCCTCCTCCGGTAAAGTAGCAGTGTATGTGGACTGTCCTGCTGGCTCTCTGTCCTTCTACAGAGTCTCCTCTGACACACTGATCCACCTCCACACCTTCAACACCACATTCACTGAACCTCTTTATCCTGGCTTTGGGGTCTGGTCCTGGACTGCTTCCTCCTCAGTGTCTCTGTGTTCTGTGTCGGAGGGAGATTCCTCCTGGTAGAGAACAGATCAGATGAGTCTGTACAGGATCACAGAAATCTTTCAGCTTCTTGTAATAAATCCATCAATTAACTTTGTCCAAAGTGATTGAACAGATTCCTCATTTCCATTGTAAACTTCTTCCACTTCCAGTCCTTTAAAGATGGAAGCTCTGATCATTAAATGGTGGAAATGCCGTTGACTTGTACCTTCTGTCACGTGTTGCTTTGAATTCTGGCTCCTTTTCCAATAAAAGTACCCCCAGTAGGGGTGGTGATGGCACAATTGATAAGATGCCTGCCTTTTGTGACCCATCCACCAACGTGTCCCTGAGCAAGACACTTAACCCCTCATTGCTCCAGAGGCGTGCGACCTCTGACATGTATAGCAATTGTAAGTCGCTTTGGATAAAAAGTGTCAGCTAAATGAATAAATGTAAATGTAAAAGCAGAATGTTACGATGAGTGTGTTTGTTATCTTACTCAGCTCAGGACTACTGACACCATTCAGCTGGGAGATACAGTATATGGCCAAAAGTTTGTGGACGCCGTTGTCCATAAAGAAATGCTTTTCCCAGTTTGGTGTGGAAGAACTTAGCCTGCACAGAGCCCAGACCTGAACCCCATCCAACACCTCTGACTGAGCCAGACCTGAACTCCTTTCGATAGCTCTGACTGTGAGCCAGACCTGAACCCCACCTCTGACTGTGAGCCAGACCTGAACCCCACCTCTGACTGTGAGCCAGACCTGAACCCCACCCGACACCTCTGACTGTGAGCCAGACCTGAACCCCACCCGACACCTCTGACTGTGAGCCAGACCTGACCCCATCCGACACCTCTGACTGTGAGCCAGACCTGAACCCCATCCGACACCTCTGACTGTGAGCCAGACCTGAACCCCACCCGACACCTCTGACTGTGAGCCAGACCTGATTCCCAGTATCAGTGTTGGGCCTCCAACATGTTTGATATGTTTTAAGGTAGTATTAGTATGTTTAAGGGATGTCCCGATCAGGTTTTTTTTGCCCTCAAGTCCGAATCCGAGTCCGAGTCATTTGCAATAGTTTATTTGAGGATTTTCAGTCAGGATTTAGAGCTCATCACAGCACAGAGACAGCACTGGTGAAAATTACTAATGATAAGCTGGTTTAAGTCCTATTTATCAGATCAATTTCAGTTTGTACATGTTAACGATGAGTCCTCCATGCATACCAAAGTTAGTCATGGAGTTCCACAAGGATCTGTGCTCGGACCAATCCTCTTCACTTTATATATGCTTCCTTTAGGCAATATTATCAGGAAACACTCCATAAACTTTCATTGTTATGCAGATGATACTCAGTTATATCTATCGATCAAGCCAGATGAAACTCATCAGTTAGCTAAGCTTCAAATGTGTCTTCAGGATGTTAAAACCTGGATGACCTGTAATTTTCTAATGTTAAACTCAGATAAAACTGAAGTTGTTGTTCTGGGGCCTAAGCACCTCCGTGACGCATTATCTAAAGATATAGTTTCCCTGGATGGCATCGGCCTGGCCTCCAGCACCACTGTGAGAAATCTTGGAGTTGTCTTTGACCAGGACATGTCATTTAAATCTCACTACGTAATATTGCAAAAATCAGGAATATGCATGAATATGCAGAAAAACTAGTCCATGCATTTGTTACTTCTAGGCTGGATTACTGCAATTCCTTATTATCAGGCTCTTCGAAAAGAGTCCATTAAGACTCTTCAGCTGATCCAGAATGCTGCAGCATGTGTTCTGACAGGAACCAGTAAAAGAGATCATATCTCTCCTGTCTTAGCTTCTCTGCATTGGCTTTCTGTAAAATCCAGAATAGAATTTAAAATCCTTCTTCTCACATACAAAGCTCTTAATGGTCAGGCACCATCTTATCTTAAAGAGCTCATAGTACCTTACTACCCCACCAGAGCAATGCGCTCCCAGAATGCAGGGTTACTTGTGGTTCCTAGAGTCTCCAAAAGTAGAATGGGAGCCAGAGCGTTCAGCTATCAGGCTCCTCTCCTGTGGAACCAGGTTCCAGTTTGGGTTCGGGAGGCAGACACCGTCTCTACATTTAAGAGTAGGCTTAAGACTTTCCTTTTTGATAAAGCTTATAGTTAGGGCTGGCTCGGGTGAGTCCTGAACCATCCCTTAATTATGCTGCTATAGGCTAGACTGCCGGGGGATTTCCCATGATGCACTGAGCTCCCCTCTCCTCTTCTCTCTCTTCCTCTGAGTGCAACCTCATCCCATTAATGCATGTTACTAACTCGACTTCTTCCCTTTCCCGTGGTCGTGTGCTTCCCCCTCCTGTCGCTTCCTGCGGGTGTTGCTGGCTCTGGAGCTGTGGAGTCTGGATCTGTGGTTGGGAGTCTCCTGCTGCCCCCGTGTTCCTGCTCGACGCCCTCTGCTACAGTTGCAACTGCTGTTACTAGTCCTATTGCTATTATTACAGTTATTATTAACATTAGTATAAATATCTGTACCATTTTTCATTCAGTCTATTGGACCTAAGATGGCGCCTGTGTGTTCGGCTGGCCGTCGGTCTCCCTCATGCATATTTTTATGGTTGTTTATATGGATGTTCAGCTGGGATTCTAATCGCTGCACACGTCTGGTCTATGACCGTCAGTCTCTGCTGATCATTCGTCACTCTCTTACGGATATATACAAGCAGAATGTAGCGCATGCTTTTAATCAAACTCACAGATGCTTCACCACAGACACTCTGGAATGTATTCGCCAGTGGCCCCTTACCTTTTCCCGGAGGAAACGCAGGAGGAAACGCGGGAGTCAGGGTGGACGCTCCATCAGATGGAAAGCAAGTGAAAGCGCTGCACGAGCGCTGGCTCACAGGTGGCTCCGACCTATTATTCCCTTGCGCCCGTCTCCTGTGTATCTGGATGGCCTCCCTCGGATTGGCAACTGTTACCGGCAAAACGGCGTGTCTCCTGGTAATCTACGTGCATTGAGGAAAGCTGGCGTTTTACCCGATGCGATTTCTCCGCTCAAAATGGCCTTGATCAACGCTCGCTCCCTGGTGAACAAAACTTTCCTGCTCAACGACTTTTTCTCCTCTCATCATTTGGATTTTATGTTCATCACTGAATCCTGGACTAAGGTTGGTGACCTAACCCCTTTTTCAGAACTAATCCCAACTGACTGTACTTTCTTTAAAGGGGGGGGGGGGATAGTAACTATTTTTAAAAAATCTTTCTCTGTGCAGTTCCTGTCAGTTCTTTTTCGAGCTTTGAAGCTCAACTACTCCACTTAGACTGGAATGGCCCGATTCTATTAGGGGTCATCTACCGTCCTCCACATTCACTCCAGGATTTTATTCAGCAATTTACAGAATTCATTGGTAACATCACCACAACCTATGACCGCTTCTTATTGGTGGGTGATTTTAATATTCACGTGTGCTGTCAATCAAACACCTTATCAAAGGATTTCCTCAGTCTCATTGAATCTTTTAATCTAGTCCAGTGGATAAATGATTCCACTCACATTCAGGGTCACATTCTGGACCTTGTTCTTTCATATGGAATGGCTATTAGTGATGTATCCGACTTCATGCTTTCGGACCATAAGCCAATATTATTCTCTTTATCTCTTACTCGCATTTCTCATTCCAATAGTTCAGAGGTTAGACTGACTCGGTCCTTTTCCCCCATGTTTGGCTCAAATTTTCACGAGCACTTTACAAATTCCTCCTCACATTTACTTTTGAACTCTTCGCTACTGGACTTAGATGCCGACCAGCATCTCAGTTTATTAAACTCAATTTGGTTAAATGCCCTAAATGAAACCGCTCCACTTAAGCCTTACAAACCTAAACTTAAACCTGAACCATGGCTCAACGGGGATATTCGTCAACTGAGACAAGCCAGCAGAAAGGCTGAGCGTAAATGGAAGAAGGACAGGCTACATGTTTCACTTCAGTTGTTTAAAGCTAGTCTGTCGACTTACCAGAATGCAGTAAAGTCGGCTAAAGTCTCATACTTCTCCGACATGATTATGACAAATCACTCTAGACCAAAGGTTTTATTCTCTGCTATTAACTCCGTTTTAAACCCCTCGGTAAATACAGTATCTGGTGTTACGGATGAGTTATGTGAAAGCTTCTTGAGATTTTTTATTGAAAAAATATCTAAACTGAGATGCAGCGCCAACACCTCTTATACTGAACAGTCTAATCAGCAGTTGAACTCTACTTGGGATGCTTTTGAGCCAACTACTCTGAATCTTCTTAAAGTAATCATAGCTAACATGAAACCGTCGTCCTGCCCCTCTGATGTCATCACTCCTAAGTTTCTTAAAGTAATTGTTGATTCAGTAGGGCCAGGCTTAGTGTCATTTGTAAATAAGTGCCTCCTTACTGGCTCCATCCCTGCTGCCCTTAAGGTGGCCACGGTCACTCCGCTACTCAAGAAGCCTTCACTGGACCCTGCCGTGCTAAATAACTTTCGCCCTATTTCTGTATTACCTTTTATTTCGAAGGTGTTGGAAAAGGTTGTCCTCGACCAACTCCAGACATTTTTAAAATGCAATGATATCTCTGAAAAATTTCAATCTGGTTTTAAGTCTGCTCACAGTACTGAATCGGCCTTGTTGAGAGTTTTAAACGACATTCTTTTATCCACCGACACTGGTAACTCTGTGGCTCTGGTACTCCTGGATCTATCAGCGGCCTTTGACACTGTCGACCACTCTATCCTGTTATCCAGACTTGAGAATTTTGTGGGGCTAAAAGGTACCGTCCTCCAGTGGTTTAAGTCTTACCTCACGGGCCGAACCTTCAGTGTAAAATTAGGAAATTGTTCCTCGTCGGCTGCGTACTTAACCTGTGGTCTTCCCCAAGGATCTATCTTAGCGCCGTCTCTCTTCTCTCTATATATGCTACCACTGGGCACTATTCTACGAAGACATGAGGTATCTTTTCACTGTTATGCAGGCGACACTCAAATGTATGTTCCAATCAAGAGAAATGATCCCTCTGCCCTTTCTTCATTACTTAGGTGTTTGGATGAAGTTAAAGCTTGGCTGGACCAAAATTCCTTATTCCTCAATGAAAACAAAACTGAGATCATTGTTTTTGGGCCCACTGGTAATCCTCAGACAACCATCTTCGACTTAGGCAGATTATCAGCCTACAGATCTTCAAGTGTACGGAACCTGGGTGTCCTACTAGATGAGTCTCTAAACTTTGACAAACAAATCTCCTCAGTAATAAGCTCAAGCTTTTATCAACTTCGTCTGCTGTCAAAAGTCAAACCTTTTCTACACACTAAAGCTCTTGAGACAGCTATCCATGCCTTTATTACCACACGCGTTGATTACTGTAACTCACTTTACTGTGGTATCTCAAAAACTCAAAAAA
Organism: Lepomis macrochirus; assembly: GCA_024633595.2. Lineage (NCBI taxonomy): Eukaryota > Metazoa > Chordata > Actinopteri > Centrarchiformes > Centrarchidae > Lepomis > Lepomis macrochirus. The sequence goes on along the minus strand of JALXJV020000004.1, from coordinate 844,972 downwards.
ACCTCTTCAATTAGTGCAGAATGCAGCTGCAAGATTCCTTTCAAACAGTCGCAAAAGCGACCATATCACCCCAATTCTGAGGTCCCTTCACTGGTTGCCCATTAATTTTAGAATTGACTTCAAAATTCTTTTATTTGTTTATAAATCTCTATGCAACCAATTTCCAAGCTACCTCTCTGAACTGCTGCAACCCTACACTCCATCAAGAAGTTTGAGATCTAGCGATAAGAACTTGTTACTAGTCCCACAGTCCAGACTTAAACGCAGGGGGGACCGAGCATTCTCTGTGGTTGGGCCTCGGCTGTGGAACAATCTGCCCCTAGAAATTAGGAAAGCTCCTTCCGTAATCTCTTTTAAGTCGCTTCTAAAAACGCACTTGTTTTCCTTGGCATATAAATAAGATCGGTTAGTTTTATTATTTATCCTCTGAGTCTGATGTGGTCTCTCTATTTTAGTTTGATACTATTATCTCGATTTTACGATTATTGAGTCGGACACTGCCATATTCTGTGTATTGATGAGTTTGATATTATTTTTTGCTTTTTCTGTAAGCCTGACAATGTTTTGCTATTCCTGTTTAAAATTGCTTTTAGCTTTGCCGCTTTTATCTATCTTACGCTACTATGATTGTTATTATTGTTTTAATTGTGTAATTCTGTAAAGCACTTTGGTCAGTCAGTGGCTGTTATAAAACGTGCTATATAAATAAAATGAACTTGAACTTGAACTCTATAGCAACATTACCTTTACTGTCTGTACCTCTATGTGTATACTGTGTAGGCTGCCTCCCTCTGCGTCCTTTCTCTCTCTCTCTCTCCCTCTCCCCCTCACCCCGGTTGAGGCAGATGCCCCCCACCCTGAGCCATGGTTCTGCTCGAGGTTTCTGCCTCTTAAAGGAAGTTTTTCCTTGCCTGTGTCGCCTAGTGCTGCTCTTGGTGGGAATTGTTGGGCTTCTGTAAATAACTTCAGAGTTCGGTCTAGACCTGCTCTTTATGAAAAGTGCTGTGAGATAACTGTTGTTGTGATTTGGCGCTATATAAATAAAACTGAATTGAATTGAATTGAATTGAATCATTATTCAGTGAAGGAGCGTTATGATTTGACAGTTGATGATGGCCATACTGATTCATAATTCTTAGAAGTTAAACTGGCGAGTGGTGTATGTATCATCATTGGAGTAATATATCGACTATGAAATATTCAGAAATTACTTTGATAATCTCCTTTTCTGTATAAATCAAATGAAAAAAAGATTATTATTATGGATGATTTTAATATTGACATTTCTAAAGAAGATATAAAGTAAATTGATTTTTTTAAATACCCTTTACTCTTCATCATTTTATCCTACTATTGATAAACACACACATGTTACAGAGAGTAGTATGTCTAAAATAGATAATATTATAACAAATTTGCAAAATACTGGTTGTAAATCAGGTGTAGTATTCTCTGATAACTCTGATCATTACCCTGTTGTGTTCTTCACAAACTAGATAAAAAGATTACCGGATCCAAATAGTAATAATAAAATCCTATATACACAGTACTGTCTTATCAACTTGGCCCACCAGGGGAAGCTAATTATAAAACATTCTTGAGGAATAATTATCCTGGCTCTTGCTACTTTAGACCTACCTGTAAAATGGAAGTTACTAACATTATTAATAAGCTTCTTGTTCTTATACAGCAGGTGCTGATGAAATCTGTAGAAAGATCATTAAAGGCATAGTGAATGAAATAGCTGAGCCAATAGCCTACATAATTGATCATTACAGTATGGCATAGTCTCTAATCTAACTAAGGTGGCTAAGGTAATACCAGTATACAAATCTGGGGACAAAAGTGATATTCAAAACTATAGACCAATATCAATCCTGCCAACGTGGTCTAAAGTACTAGAAAGGGTGGTCTATTCACGACTTGTTGATTATTTGACTTTAAAATGTTACTTGGTAAACTGTCGCACCACAGGGTCAGGGGGTGGCTGTCCAGTGGTTCAGAGACTATGTTTATAGACGACGGCAGTATGTAAACTTAAATGGCATTGACTCTGGATTGGAAGACATAGTACTTGGGGTTCCACAGGGATCTATTTTGGGGCCACTATTATTCATTCTTTACATTATTGATTTTGTACATTGTTCCTGTGATATTCATAAAATACTCTTGATGATACAAATTTGTTTGTTTCCCACAAACACTTCGATCATCTTGAAAAACTCTTAAATGACAGACTAGCAGAAATAGATACCTGGTTTAAATGTAACAAACTATCCCTAAATATTAGTAAAACGTTTTATATTGTTTTTCACTCCACTATCCATATGTACAGTGACTGGGATATTAATTTACACATAGATGGAAGAGCGATTCAAAGAGTGGATGCAATTAAATTTCTTGGAATACACATAGATCTATTTATAAACGTTAAAGCCCCCGTCCAGCCAGTTTTAACTGCCGTTTGTGGCGAACGTTCTTTCTCAAACAGAGAATGGGGTGTGGTTAATAGTCAGACGTAACATTACCATGACAACCAAAACTGACCACTAACAATATGCTGTGTTAAGATGTCTACACTGTAAAGTTTAGTACACTTTACTGCCTGGCAGGAGTAGCTATTACTTACCCGTGATAGGAACTAATGTGCACGTATATAGTGCGCTTACTTTACCTCGGGGGTGTGGGGGGTACCTCCACCGTTGCATTGGTAAAACGGCCGTCAGTAAAATGCATGTTGCAGACTCTATATAAGACGATGGCAGGTGAAAGCGCGTTTTCCGTCATCTGTCCTCCAAACACCTCACGCACAAACGGCATAATGAACATACCTACTGTAAGTTCTAAGTACATTACATGATAAATTGGTTAGCTAGCTCACAACGATGTTTATCAGTTTTGTGCTCTGGCTTAACAAGTCATGATGGCGTGACATGTTTTTAACGAGGCATGACAGTGCGTCTGCGCAAGCTTGGAGAATGACGTATGACTTGTGGAATTACTATAGTCATACGTCACAACCCCGTTTTAACAACTAAGCAACTTTTGCAACTTTGAGCACAAGATTGAGCTATTTCTCAAAAAATATTTGGTGAACTATGTGGTTAATCAACATTGTAAGGAAATATGAAATATCATAGAAATGTCAAAATACACTGGAGGGGGGCTTTAAGGAACACATTAATGACTTGGTTAAAAAACTAAAATCTAAAATTGTGGGTTTGTTTGTAAAGTGAGACATGTGCTCCCATTAGACGCACTCCTGTCCCTGTATAGGACATTGTTTGAGCCTCACTTGACTTATTGTAACATTATTTGGAACAATACCTACCACACCTATACTGAAAAACTATTGATATTACAAAAGAAAGCCATTACATGGTTCCCACTTAACTCTCATTCAAATGCTCTCTTCCATAAACATGGCCTACTAAAGCTTCCTGAATGTAACTTTTATCACAATGCATGTATAATGTACAATGTTGTCAATAGGTTATATAGGTGGAGTGAGCTCATTCCAATATATATACCTTCTCACACACACTACACTAGACATAAGATGCTCTTAAGAGGCAAATGTAGGACCCGAACTAGTGCTAGGTTCAGTGTATGTTACAGTGGCCCAAAATTATGGAATGAGCTGGATACTAATTTAAAACAATCTGTCTCATTATCTATATTTAAAAAGTATCTAAAGCAACAACTACTGGAGAGATATAAGCCCGAGTGGTCTGCGGCTGATGGTTAAACCCCTTCATCTTGGTACAAGGATCAATTCAATTTGAGGGACAAAGGTACAATGACTGTCAATCTTGTCTGTTCAAGGTAGCTGTATTCTAAATACCCACCATCTAAAGAATGGTTATTCCCGGTATCTAGTTGGACCGCTCATACAATCCTTGTCAGGTGGGTGGGGTAGTGTTGGTGGTGGGATGGACCCCTATTCATAAGCTGTTGCTTCTCGAGAGTCCATTTTTCACAATAGAATACATGTTATTATGATCAGTGGTTGGGCAGGTTATTTTGAACTGTGGTGTACTATAGTTGTAGCTGCAGCCTTGAATAGTGATGCGTTTTGTACTACATAATTTATACTGCTTCTAAAATGTAGATGAGTAACTGAGTAATTACTTTCAAATGTTTCTCACCCTTGGCAAGATATGGACTGAAATGGTAGTGATGCCATCGAGCTGGTGTGTAGCCAAAGATTTTTTTAATCCCCATTCTCTAGTGACTTGTGTTGACACTGGCTATAAGTTCCCGCAAATGTATCCAGCACCAGTTGACATGCTGCATCTTATTTACTTGTAACTCGAGTGACTTGAATTATGATGTCAATCATATTACTGTATTTAGTGTGGGAAATGTGTTATAGTCCTTGGCTGCTGAAAAAAGTAATACATTTTGTAACTTGTTATTTCTGTAATATGCTGCCTCCAACAAGTGCTTCTGATGTAGCATTAATTGCAATGTATGATATTGTGGAAATAAAGTTAAAGTGTTAAAGTGTTAGTGCTTGACCTCTCAGCTTAGACGGGGCCCCGCATCCCATTCATCCAGACATCCACCTCAGCTCACCTGGGCTCCCAGTCAGTCCCCTGACTGTGGTGAGGAGCCAATGTAGTTAGGTAGGGCCCACCTATCTTCTTCTGAACACCAGCAGCGTGGACTTGCAGATCTCTGTGCCTACTGTGGTCAGGGAGGTCATCACGTTCCAACCTGTCCCTAGTCAAACGAACAAGCTCTCTCTGTCAAATACCCTCGGTCCCTCCTGTGTACCACGACATAGGGCAGGTTTTTAGGGCCACCTCATAGGCCCTATGATTGTCCCATAGAGCTTCTGCACGGAGCCCCCTTACCATCTAGCCAGCTGTACAACGGGACAGGAGGCTATGGAGAAATACATCACTGACTCCCTAGCTGGTGGTCTTATTCACCCGTCCTCCTCTCCTGTGGGTGCCAGGTTTTTCTTTGTCGGCAAGAAGGATGCGACTCTACGTCCCTGCATCGACTACAGGGATTTGAACAATATCACAGTTAAGAATAAGTACTCTCTGCCGCTTATAGATCCGGCATTTGAACCCTTTTCCCATGCCACTGTTTTTTCTAAACTGGACCTCTGTAACGCCTACCATCTGGTCCGCATCCGCAAGGGGGATGAATGGAAGACGGCTTTCAATACTCCCTGGGGCATTTCGACTACCTTGTCATGCCTTTCGGACTCACCAACGTAAATGACATTCTTAGGGACATGCTCCACCGGTTTACCTTTGTTTATCTGGATGACATATTGATTTTTTCCCGTATCATGGAGGAGCATGTACAGCACGTCAGACTGGTGATTAGGCGTCTGTTGGAGAATAAGTTATTTGTTAAGGCGGAGAAATGTGAAATCCACGTTCCTTCCTTGAGCTACCTGGATTTCATCATCGAGAGGGGACAACTGAGTGCTGATCCCAAAAAGATCTTTGCGGTCACGGGGCGGCCCACCCTCGTCTCATGGAAGCATCTCCAGCGTTTTTTGGGTTTTTTTTCCAAATTTTCACCGTCTCATTCGGGATTACAGTAAGGTTACTGCCCCACTCACACAAGTCACCTCACCTGCTGTTCCGTTTCTCTGGTCCGAAGGGGTGGCTTTTGACAAGCTCAAACAGTTGTTGCTCCTATCCTGTCTCACCCTGATGTCTTGTTGCAGTTTATTGTGGAGGTGGACGCCTCAGACTCTGGGGTCAGAGCCGTTCTGTCCCAACGCTCACTTAAGGACAACAAGATCCATCCCTGCGCCTTCTTCTCCAGACGTCTCTCCGTGGCAGAGAGGAACTATGACGTAGGAAACAGTGAGTTGTTGGCTGTGGTATGGGTTCTGGAGGGGTGAAGGCACTGGCTGGAAGGAGCGGACCTGCCTTTTTTGATTTGGACTGATCACAAGAATCTGGCTTATCTGCGCTCTGCCACTCGGTTAAACTCACGCCAGGCCCGGTGGTCTATGTTTTTGGCTCGGTTTTGTTTTTTCTCTGTCTTACCACCTAGGTTAACGCAACACTAAGCCTGATGTCCTCTCATGGTAGTTTGACCTGGCAAGGTCCCCCCCTGGTCCGGAAACCATCTTACCTCCTTCCTGTGTGGTAGCGACTGCTTCCTGGGACATCGAGGCGGTGGTTAAGGAGACGCAGCTCGCCCATCCCGATCCAGGTACGGGCCACCTAATCGGCTGCTTGTTCCAGACTCCGTCAGGTCCCAGGTGCTTCAGTGGGGACACTCCTCCAAGTTCTCCTGCTACCCTGGTTTCAACCGGACCATTTTCTTGGCAAAACGCCTGGATCATGTTTTGGAAAAAGGTGTTAACCAACAACAGGAAATGAACTGACAGCATCAGATCTAGCTTCTTCTGTAGGAATGGGGTCAATCTGTTAGTGTGAATAACATTTGATCTTTGAAATGGCAGCAGCACACTGACAAGCATCTAGTTCCGTATAAAATAAGCAACAGGACAGCAAAGCACCAGGCATGTTGCCCCCCCCCAAGATGTAGCGTCAAACAAAAAGGTAATGTAATGGCCTCAAACATGTAATGGCTCGGCCTAAGACAACCTTCACAGTGAGCCACTGGAGAGGTGAGAGCTGGCATGACTAAAAGTCCCAGTGTCCAAGTTTAAAGTCCTCCATAAAAGGGACTGGCTAGCTCAACATTTGTTTTCTTTCTCACAGTATGAAGCAACTGGGGATCAGCACCTCCAAGTGTGAGGTCATGGTTCTCTGCTGGAAAACTGTTGATTACTCGCTCTAGTTTTGGAGTGAGTTGCTGCCCCAAGTGCAGTTTAAGTATCTTGGGATCGTGTGACAGCAAAATGGAGCAGGAGATGGACAGGCAGATTGGTGCGTCAGCAATGCAGGCATTGTACCGGACCGTTGTGGTGAAGCCAAGTCAAGAAACTGGTTGCATTGCTAAGTAAGTATGTTTGCAACCTATGTTTGGTAACAAATGTTGCCAGGCTTGACATAACATGTGAATAACAAGGAATTCTTTCAATCTTTTTTTCATTTTGTAATTTGGCAACAGTTCACTCTTAACTTGTTAAATGTGTTGTATTTAAAACTGGACAAAACTCAACAGCTGGATAAAAACTCTGTTGGCTGTGGAGTGCAGCTTTCAGAGGTTTCCTAACAACAGCAGCAGCAGGAAAGAGTGGAGTTGTTCCATCAGTTCATTTAAAGCTGTCTACAGCTCTCTAACTACAGTAGGTCTGACCACAAGATGTCACTCTTGTCTAATAATCCAGTTATACATGTTAGAGTATGCATGTTTGTGTTAACACAGTTATTTCGGGCATGTTGTAATGGTTTAGCACGTGACTTTTTTTATTATTGTGTGTTTATGGAGTGTCAGTCAGGAACAAACAAACACACAAACGCAAAAGTATACCTGTTACAAGGATGTACAGTATGTACACTATATTGCCAAAAGTTTTGGGTCTTTACATGCTCATGAAGGTTAATGACGTCCCATTCTTAATCCGTAGGGTTTGATATGGAGTTGGCCCACCCTTTGCTGCTATAACAGCTTCAGCTCTTCTGGGAAGGCTGTCCACAAGTTTAGGAGTGTGTTCATGGGAATTTTTGACCTTTCTTCTAGAAGTGCATTTGTGAGGTCAGGCACAGATGTTGGACAAGAAGGCCTGGCTCGCAGTCTCTGCTCTAATTCATCCCAAGGTGTTCTGTCGGGTTGGGGTCAGGACTCTGTGCAGGCCAGTCAAGTTCTGCAACCAGACTCACTCCTCCAGGTCTTCATGGACCTTGCTTTGTGCACTTGTGCACAGTCATGTTGGAACAGGAAGGGGCCATCCTCAAACTGTTTCTACAAAGTTGGGAGCATGAAATGGTCCAAAATGTCTTGGTATGTTGGAGTATTAACAGTTCCTTTCACTGGAAATAAGGGGCCAAGCCCTGAAAAACAACCCCACATCATAATCCCCCCTCCACAAAGTTTACACTTAGCACAATGTAGTTAGGCAAGTACCGTTCTCCTGGCAACCGCCAAACCCAGACTCATCCATCGGATTGCCAGACAGAGAAGCGTGCTTCATCACTCCAGCGAACACATCTTCGCTGCTCTAATGTGGCGTGATTTACACCACTGCATCTGGCGCTTTGCGTTGCACTTGGTGATGTCAGGCTTGGATGCAGCTGCTCGGCCATGGAAACCCATTCCATGGAGCTCCTTACACACTATTTCCCTAATAGACTTAATGCACAGCTGGCAACCTATCACGGTACCACGCTTGAATTCAATGAACTCCTGAGAGCGACCCATTCTGCTACAAATGTTTCCAGAAGCAGTACGCAGCCCAGGTGCTTGATTTTATACACTGGTTGCCATGGAAGCGATTGAAACACCTGAACTCAATGAAGCAACAACTGATCTTGGAACAGGATGTAAGTTCCTAACCTTCATCACAGACCTCTGTGCACTTAGAGGTGACTTCCAGCTGAAGTATTTCTCCTTCACCCTCCAAGCCATGCTCTGAGGAGGGACCTCTCCTGTCCCATGGAGGGGGTCCATGGTGGGGGTCCATGGTGCAGTGCTGCAGTGCTGTCACTCTCACATTCTGTGCACTTCAAAGCTGCCTCACAGTTCTTTGCCAGGTGAATGATAGAAGAGTAACATCTGAAACAGACACCATTCTCTTTATGAAAGGCAGTGCACTCTTCCAGTGGCTTGCTTTGAAAACCTCTGCACTTGAAGACTGAAGACTCCTCTGAAGACTGATTTCCTAAACACTTTGTTAAGAGATCAAGCTCCTCCCCAGCACTTAAGTTCAGCCTTCCCATAACATTGCAGAATGAAGACTTCCACGCCCAGTAATTTTCTGGACGATCACTGAATTTGGTCAGGCCAGAATTCACAAGCTCTCGATGTACCAAGTACCTCGCAATATATCTCATACCTGTTCCTGTCGTCAGTATAAACAGTATGTGGCTGTAATGAGGCTCTGTTGACAGAGGAAGGGTGTGGGTGAGTAGAGAGGAGGTGATCAAGGTGGTGATGAATTGCTGGCGTTGGCCTTTCAGGCTGCTGTGCCTTGTGGCTGTCGTCCCTTGTTGTGAGTTGATGAACCACTGACGTCGCTCTTTTTGGCAGTTGTGCTGCAGGAACCTCATTCTTGGATAAGAAGTGAGTAGCACTGCTAAGACCAGAGGGACGCTCCTTCTGTCTGATTGGCCATCGGGTTTGATGAGCGGCAACAGTGATGCCGTGTATGGTTCAAGCACTGGGGGGTTTTCATCACCGAGGTGTAGCTGGGAGTGGTGTTTGACGTATTCTCGGGTGTACTGAATGGCAACTTGAACTGAATCATGGCCCTGTGTACCGTCGAGCTCTGCTGCTGCCTCAAGCAGCTTTGGCCAAGGCTACTGCAACCTCCCTCTCATGCTCCAAAGCTGATAACTCAGCGGCTATGCATGCCTCCTTGACCTTCAAGTCAGCTGCAAGATGTGCCTCTTCATCTTCAGTTCTCTCTGAACGAAGGTGGCACGTACATGTGCAGCTTCGACTTTAGTACAGGCCTTAGTAGCGGCCCTTCTAGCTGAGGATAATTTAGATGTGGTTGATGAGGTGGAATGTTGTGATCTTGCTTCACGTGCTGTCTCCTAATCTTTAACATGGACACATTTGCTAATCCAGCTTCACTGGTATGCAACATTATGGATTATGATCCTCCAAGATGTATTAGAAGGGATGATATGAAGCCTTCGTATGTTTGGGAGGGTGTACTTGCTCAGTACCTTGTCTTCTCAGTGCTGTTTTGCCCATCATGAAGATGCATTTTTACTATTCTGTCCTCAGTGTGACTGTTCACAAATCGACAGATAGCTAACGGGCTTCAAAAGAAAGTCAGAGGCTGGAGTAAAGTTCAAGTCGTCTTTAACAGGTGTTATGCCGAATTTTGCATGCCTGCCGAGAATTGCGTGCATCTACAAATTCTGCTTTTAGACGCTATAATATTCTTTGTGTGGCTCATCAATAGTGATAAATGATCAGTTTATGTTAGGCTTTGTCAAATGCGAGCCTCAGCACACGGAGGCAGGAGTGATAAGGAGGAACTTGGTTTGATGACAGATACTTAAATGTGCAGGGGAGGGGACTAGGGGGTCCGAGGGATTGTCCAGCAGGGGGTCTGCGCACAAACAACGGGTTTAAGCGACGTTCAAAAACACAAGGAACCAAAATGCAAAGGCTAGAGGATACAAGACTTGCTAGAAGACTGACGGGTTGCAGGGATGACCGGGTATATATTGGCGGGCTTGATTGTGATGATGAAGCGCTGCTGGGACTTTATTCCCATGCACCTGGCTCCACTCCTGCAATGGGTGAGAGACCTGCTCACAGGGCTGCAGAGGCTGACAGATTATCTTTTATGAACGTTAAGAATCGTTAACAATTTATTACAATTAGTAGAAGTACCATTCCTTGAGATTCAGCAAAAACATGTGGTGTAAACTGTGTTTAAACAACATGCACAGCAAAGTGTCCTTAAGAGGTGGATGCATAATTCAGCAAAACAGATGATATAAGCTACCTGCTGAGATTTGCATCCACCTCTTTTCCCAGCATAAATTTTCTCAGCGTGATAGATTATATTCATCATATTTATCATCTGTTCCCTTTAAGATGAAAGACATTAGTGGCCTGAAGTACCCCACCCACATGACATCACCAGGGATAAACCAGGAAACAGTTTGTTCCTGTTCAGTTCTCAGAGAGAAGAGACGCAGCAACAGACAGACGGTAAGATTTACCTTCATTACAAAGCTTTGACTTCATCTGAGGGAGGACAGTTACAGGAGGGAGTACTGAAGTACTGAAGCACTGAAGTACTTCAACCTGCTGCTGACTGAAACACTCAGAGACTCAGTGAAAAAAAACTGAGGCAGTTTTCTACAGCAGGGAGGGAAACACAGCTGACTTCCTTTTGTAACCTGCTATCTGCTGTGTTTTCAGCTTCAGAGACAAAATGGCTTCCAGATCAGAGGAGGCTTTCTGCTGTCCGGTCTGTCATGAGGTCTTCAGAGATCCTGTTGTTCTGTTATGCAGCCACAGCTTCTGTAAAGTCTGTCTGAAGAGCTGGTGGAGACAGAAACAAGCACGTCAGTGTCCAGTTTGTGAGACATTGTCTTTAATGGAAGAACCACCTTGTAACCTGGTGTTAAAGAACCTGTGTGAGGCCTTCTTACAGGAGAGAGATCAGAAAGCTTCAGAGGGTATCTGCAGTCTGCACTCTGAGAAACTCAAACTCTTCTGTCTGGACCATCAGCAGCCAGTTTGTCTCGTCTGCAGAGATTCAGACAAACACAGAAACCACAGATTTAAACCCGTCGATGAAGCTGCACGACAACACAAGAAGAAACTTCAGGAAACTCTGGAGCCCTTAAAGGAGAAGTTAAAGGTTTGTGAACAAGTTAAAGTGAAGTTTGATCAAACAGCAGAACACACGAAGGTCCAGGCCCGACACACAGAGAGGCAGATTAAGGAGCAGTTTAAGAAGCTTCAGCAGTTTCTAGAGGAGGAAGAGGAGGCCAGGATGGCTGCACTGAGGGAGGAAGAGGAGCAGAAGAGTCAGATGATGAAGGAGAAGATGGAGGCTCTGAGCAGAGAGATAGCAGCTCTTTCAGACACAGTCAGAGCCACAGAGGAGGAGCTGAGAGCTGAAGACGTCTCATTCCTGCTCAACTACAAGGCTGCAGTGGAAAGAGTCCAGCAGCGCCCCCGGCTGGATGATCCACAGCTGCCCTCAGGAGCTCTGATAGACCAGGCCAAACACCTGGGCAACCTGACCTTCAACATCTGGAACAAGATGAAGGACGTGGTCTCCTACACTCCTCTGATTCTGGACCCAAACACTTCTTATCCATTTCTCCTTCTGTCTGAAGATCTGACCAGTGTGAGACCAGGAATGGAACACCAGCTTCCTGACAATCCAGAGAGGTTTGATGGTCTCTACTCCGTCCTGGGCTCTGAGGGCTTTAACTCAGGGACTCACAGCTGGGATGTCGAGGTTGGAAACAGTACAGGCTGGACACTGGGTGTGTTAGCTGAGTCTGTCCAGAGGAAGGGAGACAACATAGCGTCTGGATTGTGGGAAATAGAGTTCTCTGAAGGTAAATACTCAGCACGGTCACCATCAGCTTCACCTTCAGTTCTCAGAGTCCGGAAGAAGCTCCAGAGGATCAGAGTGAATCTGGACTGGAACAGAGGAAAGCTTTCGTTCTCTGATCCTGATACTAACACACACATTCACACCTTCACACACACTTTCACTGAGAGGATGTTTCCACTGATTAGCTCTGTGAATGAAGTGAAGCTGTCAGCAGTGAAGGTCTGTGTGACAGTGGACCAGAGCAGTTAGAGATAAAGAGGATGATTATATTCATGATGTTGTTGATTTCTTAAAGGGAAAAGTCTCTGAATTTAACCTGTTAACCTGCACCTGTCCTCCTGCTGTCTCATTATTCCAAACATATCTTTATTTTCTTTCACTTGTTTTTTACGTTTACATTTGTTCATTTAGCTGACGCAACTTACAGCTGCTCTACATGTCAGAGGTCACACGCCTCTGGAGCAACGAGGGGTTAAGTGTCTTGCTCAGGGACACAATGGTGGATGGGTCACAGTGGGGGATTGAACCCAGGTCTCTCACACCAAAGGCAGGTGTCTTATCCATCACCACCCTATTTACTTTTTATGGGTTGTATTTTCTTTTTCTTCTTATTTAGTTTGATAATCAGCTTTTTGTTTCTGCTGTCGGCCTTTTCAGACATAAAATGATTTAACTGAGTTTCTTTATGTTTTGCTTTGGTTGATTTTTTAATCCACACTGTGCTGTATTAAAATGTTGTTCATGTTTTAATATTGTCACTTGTGTAAATAAAGAAACAAGAATCAGTTAATCAATAATGCAACTTTTCTGCCTCTTTTTTTGGATGAAAAAAAAAGACCATATTATGTATTGCTAAATATTGGATTTAAAGACATATTAGGCCTGTGCAACAATTTTATGACGTCATTGAATCTGTAGAGTTTTTTAAAAGTTTTTTGTAAAGAAATATTTTCTTTGTATTGAGCACTACATTTAGGGTGGGTGTGGCAAACTACAAATTTTTAATAAATTATTTGGGTCGCTGTTTGGCTGCCCACGAGAGTAAAAATAAAAATTACAAAATTACATTGGCTATACATGTCAGAGGTCGCACGCCTCTGGAGCAACGAGGGGTTAAATGTCTTGCTCAGGGACACAATGGTGGATGGGTCACAGTGGGGGATTGAACCCGGGTCTCTCACACCAAAGGCAGGCGTCTTATCCATGGGGTCAGTCTGTTAGTGTGCATAATATTTGAAATGTAAATGCTCTGTATTTGTAAAGTACCTTTCTAGTCTTTTCGACCACTCAAAGCGCTTTTACACTACCTTGCATTCATCATTCACTCACATACACTGGTGGATCAGCCACCAATCAGTATCTTGCCCAAGGACACTTTGACACGCAGCCTGGGGAAGCCGGGGATTGAACCACCAACCTTCCGATAAACTGGCGACCCGCTCTGTCTCCTGAGCCACAGCAAACAGACAAACATCTCATTCAGTATAAAATAAGCAACAGGACAGCAAAGCACCAGGCATCTGGTTTTCCCCCCAACATGTAGTGTCAAAACAGGTAATGTAACCGTCTGTTGGTCAAAAACCTAAGTAGGAATGTGGGTCAGAGGTCAGGTCTTGGTAGTCCCTGAGTACGGGCAGACTCAGGTTGGTCAAGTCTATCACCATGAATCATGGGAGAGAGATTATCTCTAGCCTAGATTAGTAAGTAGGATCCTTGTCTACAAAATCATCTTGACCTCTTTATGGTGAACACTTTAGCAGATAAAGGTCATCTCAGCATGTTTCTTGCAATGGACTGCAGAATGAAACTGCCGTTTAATGTAAAATTTAGAAAGAGATCTTTTCATGAGATTTGATGTAATCACTATTAATGCTGTGTGAAAATTTGAGACCTGCAGTCCTCAAGGGTGCACTGCTACATTTACTGTTGGTCTGTGTTACTATACCACTCTGTGTTCTGTTGGTTGGCCTTCCTCACAGGTTTTCTCTACTGTAAAGTGTGGGTGTGCAGAGGCAAGTCATCACAAGAAATAGGTAACTCCAGGTACCAAAAAGACCTGAGGTGACCCACGCTGCAATAACCTGGCTGCTGTCCATCAACTGAGTCTGAAATCCCTCATCCATCCATCCCTCTGTCGCCAAATTCTTGTGGAAACTGTATATTTCTCTGTGCAGAATCAACCAAATTAATGGATTACACCAAACAGTTGTCTTTTTGTACTTATTATCGGAATAAACAAGGAAGGAAACAAGGAAGTTCTCAAAAAGATTCAGCTGGGTCGGACGTCTACCACCTAGGACAGTATCAGACATCTGGCCCCAAGCAGAAGGCAAACATCAGTTAAAGCAGGTAGGCCGCTCCCTTACACAGGTGCCTTGATAATTCTTCCCATGAGAACGTAAAGGCATAGGACATAACAATTTCACAGACGTTCATACAAACTCTGGCATGGCCTAGATATAGAATTATTGTCCATGAACTGTCATGGGCTTCTGGGGGCAAGCAACTGGGGACCAGCACCTCCAAGTCTAAGGCAAGAAAACTATGTAATGCTTGCTCTTGGTTCGGAGTGAGTTGCTGCCCCAAGTGAATAATAATGTTGTTAATGTTCAATAAGAACAGCACCACGCTGCCAGCAGACGATGGGGAGCCATGTGTGGAAGCTCAGGAGCCTATCCCACGACCGAGAGAGGGAACTGCTCTGGAGATGTTCAGTCTGGACTCTTTTTAATGCCAAAAAGCTGGTCAAAATTCTTTATTGCTGCCTCCAGAAATCATTGGGGCCAACACGGACTACCACCATATCCATTGAGGGGTTGGCCTCCGGTATCCTGGCAGAGATGTTGGTGACAGTGGCCACAGAGACACAAACAGTTTTAAAGGAATGTGTTTCAACATGCTTCACTATGGATGATGATCGTTGTAGGCTGAACCCAAAGTCTGGGACTGCTGCCAGGTGGAGCGATCTGGCTGTGAGAGGGGGAGCTAAGCCAAACTGGTCGGACGTCCGTCTGCATGGAGAATATTTGTCGGGGACTGAAGACTGAGGGGGTGGATGTATCAGCTGTTGGTGCATTAGCCCATGGAATGACGGGGAGGGCAGCAGGTTTACAGAAGACAATGGAATGAGCAGCTGCTCTGGAGCAGGTGGAGGAGGCAGTCCGTTACTCTCCCAGGCTGTGCTGTGGGAACCTAATGAGTGGAGGAAGCTCCTGTTCATCCAGCACTGTGAACTTGATAGAGAGAGAGGCAGATATCGCGGTTTGTAGGTGGACCAGGAAGGGATTTGTCTCTGTGTTTACCCCGATGAGCCAGATGAACCACCATTCACAGTGTTGCTTGTCCCGGATTGGAGCCCAAGACAGTCTTGGGCCTGGCACCCATTCGCGACCTTTGGTCTCCGGTGTGGGACTGTGCTGGCTTTGTCCATGGAACCATGGCATCCAGGTCTCCACTGGTAGTTTCGTCTGCAATGCTGAGGTGCTGTGGCACCATGGAGTCCATGAGCTGCTCCTTCCCAAGCTGGTAAATTCAATTCAGTCCAATTTTATTTATATAGCGCCAAATCACAACAACAGTTATCTCACAGCGCTTTTCATAAAGAGCAGGTCTAGACCGAACTCTGAAGTTATTTACAGAAGCCCAACAATTCCCACCAAGAGCAGCACTAGGCGACACAGGCAAGGAAAAACTTCCTTTTAAGAGGCAGAAACCTCGAGCAGAACCATGGCTCAGGGTGGGCGGCCATCTGCCTCGACCGGTTTTGGGTAAGCGGAGACATTCTCTCGGGTTTGTTTTGACATGAAAACCTGATTGAACATTGATCTGATTCTCGTTTGGCCTGATGGGCTTCAGCACATAAAATTTTGTTGTTGGTTTTCATCCTTACGTGGAGTTTGTGTTGGAGTCTGTGTTGTGCTGTGAACTGGCCATTTTAGCGGACTCCATGTTGTTTGCTGCGGTGTTGTTCCTGTGTGTACGGTTCAGAATCCTGTGGGGGATACTGGGAAATATGGGATAAGCACAAAGTCAAACATGTTTTCAGAGGGTGTTGGACTCCACCAAGACTGCCCCCTGTCTCTGATCCTATTTGTCGGGGGCAGCCAAAGTGAGGAGAGAGTTTGGTTTTGGAGACCTCAGAATTGTGTATGTGCTTTTTGCAGATGACATGGTTCTGTTGGCTTGATCGCGCTGGGGGGGTTTGCAGCCGAGTGTGAAGAAAATAGAGATCAGCACCTCCAAGTTTGAGGCAATGGTGCTCTGCTGGAAAAGTGTAGATTGCGCACTCTGGGTTGGGAGTGAGATGCTGCCCCAAGTGAATGAGTTTAAGTATCTCGGGATCGAGTGATGGCAAAATGGAGCGTGAGATGGACAGGTAGATGTGGGGCATCAGCAGTAATGTGGGCATTGTACCGGACTGTTGTGGTGAAGAGGGAGATGAGCCGGAAGACAAAGCTTTGTATTTACCAGCCTATATTCCAACCCTCCCCTGTGGTCTCGAGCTGTGGGTGGTGACCAAAGAACAAGATCTCACTCACATCTAGAGGAGCCGGGTGAGGTGGTTTGGGCCTCTGATAAAGATGCCAGCTGGATGCCTTCCTCTGGAAGTCTTCTGGGCACGTCCAACTGGGAGGAGACTCCGGGGTGGACCCAGACCTCGCTGGGGGGATTACATATCCCTATCTGACCAGGGACATCTTGGGATCACCCAGGAGGAGCTGGAAGGTGTTCCTGGGGAGAAAGATGTCTGGATCACCCTGCTTAGCCTGCTGCCACCGTGATCTGAACCCAGATTTTCCAAGTCTAAACTTTCCAGCACCTCTTTCTTCCCCTGTACGAACCACCAGTTTAAAATAAATTATTTCTGTCACCATGAGTAACTAAAAATGTACAAACTGGTTAGTGGGCTTCAGTACACTGGGTGAGCAGTGTTTTATCTTGTGTTTGGGTTCAAGGCTCCGGGCCATATTTAGCTTCATATATATCTTTATTAAGCTAAAGGTTCTCTCTTTGTTCTACTTTATTTAATACACTTTACTGTCGTGCCATGTGTAACTTTTTTATGGCTAATTGATTGGATGAACTTGAGTAACGAATGTTAGAACACCTGTCAGGTAACTCAGGGAAAACCTTTAACATACTGCAGCTGTGTTTCTCTGTTTGACAGTGAAGGTCATTTCGACAAGCAATTGAACTTCAAAAGAGGAATTTCAAAATGTTTGTGACTTGTTTTGTATCTAGTCCAGTTTCCTCCACCAGAACACCTTGACAAACAGTAATTCTACCTCTCTGGTCCACCGCCGCCTCTATCGGTGTAACGCTGGTGTTTTTAACCATTTAAAATAACCACACAATAACACAAACAAGCCGGTTGAGGCAGCGGCAGACCACAGAGGTATTATTATTGTTTGTATCAATGGAGTCTGGTGACTTTGATGAGAGCGATATAGTGACTAGGAAAGGAACTTAATAAAAAGGTCTCTCTCTGTAGGGATCTTTTCTATAATGCTGACAGACACTTGACAAAAACACGGTCTTCAGTGGACTAGATTTACAGGAAGGATTACTACAGCCCTGTGTCTCTGCTGCTGACTCAGTGCTGGACCAGTTTTAAATCTGTTGACCCCACATAGACACAAAAACATGGGAGAAGAGGGTCCAGGTTGTAATAGACCGACATTACACGTTCACTTCTGATCCGTGTTGAGTTGTTAATGAAACATATCTGAGAACTAGTACCTGCAGGTGAACAATAAAGACTTTATCCTGATTTTAATCATGTGCTGGAGCTAACAGGGAACATCAGAAGCATTTTTTATAACTGTATTTTCCTGTAGTTCATTACTGGGCTGCTGCTCTTGTTGTTCTGATCTTGTTCCAATATAAAGTTTAAATATAAATGATGGTATTTCATTATTCTGTCCCTAAAAGTTACTGTCCCTAAAGTGTACTACACTTTATTCATCTCTTGTTTTAATGTTCCATTTATATTTGTGACGAATAAAAACTAAATGAGCCACAGAAGCCAACACAGAGCAGAAATACTGTAAGAACGTGTGTCTTGTGAGCAGATCTCTCGTAGCATGAAGCAGGAATTAAAATCAGTTACAATGAGAGCAGACATGTTGGATTCTTCAAGTCTCTGCACGTTTCATCTTTGATGTGACACTGAATCAACACAGCGGACGCACTCCTGCACGTGCACGCCCTTATTAACACACACACACACACACACACAGGGATGAAACCAGACACCAGATGTGTGTGTGCAGCAGCTTCCTCCTGCAGAAACTGATGACGGAGACATTCGGACGGAGCAGGAAACACTTTAAGGACGGCGTTTCAGGAGTCCACCGGCCCTGAATCTGGGTTCTCTGGACATAAACAGATCAGAAGTCGCCACATTGATTCATGTACCTGTCTGACTCTGAGCTTGTTAGCCCGTTAGCTTGTGGCTATGCTGCAGTCTGGTTGGTGGTTAGAAACTATTAGAGCAGTGTGATGTTCATACTGAGCTCTGATTGGACAGTTATTTTCTATCACAGGAAGTAGTTCACTTCCTGAGATACAGCTTGTTTCCTGAGACCTGCCCTGCTCTTCCTCTGACTAGAAGTTTCTGTCTTTTTTCTCCGCCTGAGCTGATCCAGAACACTAATATCACTCACAGCTCTCTCTGATGTAAATGCTCCGTACCTGTAGAGCACCTTTCTAGTCTTTTCGACCACTCAAAGCGCTTTTACACTACATCTGCATTCACCATTCATACGCACAGTCGCTCACTGAGCCTAAGTGCTCAAACAGAAACTAACATTCACACACTGGTAGAACAGCCACCAGGCAATTCGGGGTTCAGTGTCTTGCCCGAGGACACTTCGACACGCAGTGGGGGGGCACTGGGGGAGCCGGGGATTGAACCGCCGGCCTTCCAAATAACGGCCTCTACCTCCTGAGCCACAGCTGCCACCACGTGTGTGTAAGCACACACATGTGCTCCAACTTCCCCCTGACGCTCTGCACGGTCACCTGTGTAGCCGATGTATATCTGTAATCTAATCACAGTATTTCATAGAGCAGCCTGGGTGAGCTCTGTGAGTATATAAAGCCCAGCCTGAGCCCGAGTCCCATCTGTCAAACCGACGGGCCTGCAGACCAAGTTATCTCAAAAGTGTTTCTCAGTAATAATTTCTTCTTTCATGAATAAATATGTTTGTATGTTTATGACCACCTGCGTCCATCTGACTCCTGTAACTGAACAGGATTCAGGTCTGATGAATCACTGGCAGTCCATTGATCCTTGAAGAGAAGATCTGCTGTTATGTTGAGTTACGGTTTATCACTTTTCACAGTGAGTCTGAGCTGCTTGCTGCCTTCACATCTCTTTAACCACCAGAGTGGCGGCTCAACTTTAACTGGAGCTCTAGTTAATAATCTCAGGCTAATGAAAACGTAGCTGCTGTCTGCTGGGAACACACAGACTGCTTTAGAAGAAATCATTACAGTTTAAGCATTTCAAGCAAAAACGTCCTCAGCGAGGGTGAGAAACGTCATCGTGAGGCTGAGCCAATCAGACGCAGAGTAGGGCTGATAACGTATTACGACCTGGACATACTTGCTTTTAACTATGCGTTTGCGTACGCAAGATGGCTGCCACGCGTGTCCTGCATTCCTTTGGAGCGCAGGTTGTGCACGTCTCCAGAAATTAACACTACGTCTTCGTGAGATGCAGTTCGGCACATGAACATGGGGGCAGTATGTTCACGAGACCTCCTGCTCCACACAGCAACCAGGTGGTGGCGGTATGCAGCCGGTTTGCTAACCGCCATTAAACACAGAAGAAGAAGAAGGTCAGCAGCCGACTTATGGCGGGACGTTTACAGTAAAACTCCAGCAGTTACTCTGCAATTACTGAGATCGTTATGACGTCTCATTAAAATCACAACCTGCTCGAGTGTCGCTGTGTTTGGTTTGTTTACGATGTGCAAATTCAGAGGTTGTCAAAGAAGATGATCCGGTCCTGGTCTGCCCCCTGTTGGGTTCAGGTTTACTCCTTCAGGTATATGCAAAGTACTATCCAGTAATATCAGGATCTGGATCAACCTGGACCCTCTTCTCCCATGTTTTTGAGATCAGTCAGAGGCTGAACTGTCACGCACACACGACTAGTTTCAGATCTTGCCATGGCTGCACTCGACAACACTGGGCTTAAAATATGTGTTTCTATTAATAATGTCTGGGCTGTGTGTTTCAGTCTACAGGCGCTGGCTGATGACTGAAAACCCCAAAACAGACCGAACATGTGACCACTTCCTGGTTTCAGGTTTTGTGTGACACATCTCTGAAGTCTGACGACATCTGCTGAGTGTGTGTGAACAACACGTGAACAACACATGAACAACACATGAACAACACATGAACAACACGTGAACAACGCGTGAACAACACGTGAACAACACGTGAACAACACGTGAACAACACATGAACAACACGTGAACAACGCGTGAACAACACGTGAACAACACGTGGACAACACGTGAACAACACGTGGACAACACGTGGACAACATGTTTTTTATGTAACCTTTATTTCACCAGGGGACCCATAGAGACAAAATCTCTTTTTCCAGGCTGCCCTGACAAAGAGAGGCAGCAGGACAGCCAGTCTGACAGTACAGACATAAAACAACAGTATTACAATAACAGCATTTACCATTTCACACATGTGCAACAGCAACACACACTATCAGAACCAGAACATCAGGACGTCCTCGTGCCCATTTAGAACATTTACATCCATCTACTAAAACCTCAAGGATTTAAACTTCACAAAAGGCACCAGCACCTCCAACTGCAGGGTCCGTTGAAAGGAGTTCCAGGTAGACGGAGCACAGACCCAGAACGCAGCCTTTCCAACCCCGGGAACTTATAAAAGCAGCAGCCTGCTGGACCGGGTCCGATGAGTACTGAGCCAAAGCTAAGGAGGCTGCTGATGTGTTTTTGGTAGTTTGAATATTGTGCCTTGTCGTCTCTCAGTGTAACTAATAACCATCAGCAGTGACGTGTCAGCCATCCTGGTAGAAAACGCAGCGCTGCGTGGCGTGCAGGATCAAGGCTCCTCAGCAGCGATGAAGCTGGATGCACATTCAGCAGCTCGTAATCAAGCACCGACAAAAAGGTTGTTTGAACAAGTTTCTTCGTCGCCTCTTAGGGAAACTCTTGTTTTATAGACCAGCGTCTGTGAAAGCTCATCTACAGTAATCTTGGCTCTGTAGAATTGTTGGGCTTCTGTAAATAACTTCAGAGTTCGGTCTGGACCTGCTCTTTATGAAAAGCGCTGTGAGATAACTGTTGTTGTGATTTGGCGCTTTATAAATAAAATTGAATTGAATACTCTTCCCTGGACGTCCAGGCCTTCTGGTGTTGCCAGTCTCACCAGTGTGAGATTTTTCCTCAGAACGTACCAAACTGTTGATTTGGCCACTGCTATCCTGCTATAAGGACGGCCGGTTCCACCTGCACTGAGAGCTCCTTCGACCTCATGCTGTGGCTTCACAAACACGGCCTCCAAATGTGAATTCTGCACCTGGGATCAACTCCAGACCTTCTGCTTAATTGATGAAGAGATAACGAAGGAACAGCCCACAGCTGTCCATGAAACAGCTTTTGAGGATTGTGTCTAATTACTTTTGGCCCTTTGAAAAAGAGGGGGCTTCATAATAAAGACCTGTTTTCCTAAAGCCTTCCTCTGATGTGGATGTGAACACCCTCAAATTAAAGCTGGGACACTTTAAGCCCACATTCATTATTTAATTCTAACTTTATTATGTTTCGGAAACATGGACCTGACTGTATGTGTTTATCGTCCAGACAAATATCTGGAAAGATGCAACAGGTCACCCTGGTGAACGTCACGGACTTGGTTTTTTGGGTAGTTGAGATTAGTGAACAACAGGTGAACATAAGGAAGAGAAAGAGCGCCACAGCTCAGAGCTGAGGAGACGCGATGCTGCAGCTTCCATGTTGATAACACCTAAATGTAACGGGACCTGCGACTCTCCTGCTTATTTCTTAAATATAAACGTGTTGTTATAACGAAGAGTCCTGTCCGTGTGAGGTGTTGAGCTCGCCGCAGTCGGGGCTCAGGTTACAGGTGTGTGTGTAAACAGTCATCAGTGTGTGCCGTGTGATGAGAGGCTGACAGGAAGGGCGTGTGTCGCCGACGCCTTTCATCTGGAAATACAGGATTTAGGAAGAGGAAACTGCAAACACTCATTTTTACCTGCCGATGCTCTTTGATGTTTCACCGCCGCCTGTTGAAACAAACGTGAGCAGCGGGCTCACCTGCACGCCTCACCTGAGATTCAACACCTTCATGTCGCTGCAGGAACACTGAAACAGCGTGAAACCGGGGCTTCGGCCGTCATTTTAATAAACTCCAGTGTTTCATATTCTGTGGTTGTTCCTCTCTCGTCACCTGACGTCCCATCACACACCTGGAGGGGCGGAGCCAAAGCAGGTAAAGGCAGGTAAAGCTTCAGTGTTTCATCCTGCAGCCTCAGAGGAAACAGCAGCAGCATCTGAAGGTGAGACAAAGAAACAGCAGTAATACACTTACTATCAGGTTTATATGTAGTACTGTGGTTTATATGTAGTACTGTGGTTTATATGTAGTACACTGTGGTTTATATGTAGTACTGTGGTTTATATGTAGTACACTGTGGTTTATATGTAGTACACTGTGGTTTATATGTAGTACTGTGGTTTATATGTAGTACTGTGGTTTATATGTAGTACACTGTGGTTTATATGTAGTACACTGTGGTTTATATGTAGTACACTGTGGTTTATATGTAGTACTGTGGTTTATATGTAGTACTGTGGTTTATATGTAGTACTGTGGTTTATATGTAGTACACTGTGGTTTATATGTAGTACACTGTGGTTTATATGTAGTACACTGTGGTTTATATGTAGTACTGTGGTTTATATGTAGTACACTGTGGTTTATATGTAGTACACTGTGGTTTATATGTAGTACACTGTGGTTTATATGTAGTACACTGTGGTTTATATGTAGTACACTGTGGTTTATATGTAGTACACTGTGGTTTATATGTAGTACACTGTGGTTTATATGTAGTACACTGTGGTTTATATGTAGTACTGTGGTTTATATGTAGTACACTGTGGTTTATATGTAGTACACTGTGGTTTATATGTAGTACACTGTGGTTTATATGTAGTACACTGTGGTTTATATGTAGTACACTGTGGTTTATATGTAGTACTGTGGTTTATATGTAGTACTGTGGTTTATATGTAGTACACTGTGGTTTATATGTAGTACACTGTGGTTTATATGTAGTACACTGTGGTTTTATATGTAGTACATGTGGTTTATATGCAGTACGTGGTTTACAGTACTGTGGTTTATATGCAGTACACTGTGGTTTATATGCAGTACACTGTGGTTTATATGTAGTACCGTGTGGTTTTATATGTAGTACACTGTGGTTTATATGTAGTACACGATGTGGTTTATATGTAGTACACTGTGGTTTTATCATGTAGTACCATGATTGGTTTATATGTAGTTACCACGTGTGGTTTATATGTGAGTACACTGTGGTTTATATGTAGTACACTGTGTGGTTTATATGTAGTACACAGTGGTTTATCTGTAGTACTGTGGTTTATCTGTGAGTACACGATTGGTTTATATGTAGTACTGTGGTTTATATGTAGTACACTGATTGGTTTTATATGTAGTATTGTGGTTTTATATGTAGTATTGTGGTTTATATATGTGGTACCACGATGTGGTTTATATGTAGTACACTGTGGTTTATATGTAGTACACTGTGGTTTTATATGTAGTACTGTGGTTTATATGTAGTACACTGTGGTTTTATATGTAGTATTGTGGTTTATATGTAGTACACAGTGGTTTATATGTAGTACGCGGTGGTTTATATGTAGTTTACTGATTGGTTTATATGTAAGTACCGATTGGTTTTATATGTAGTACATGATTGGTTTATATGTAGTACACTGTGGTTTATATGTAGTACTGTGGTTTATATGTAGTACTGTGGTTTTATATGTAGTACACTGTGGTTTATATGTAGTACACTGTGGTTTATATGTAGTATTGTGGTTTATATGTAGTACTACGATGTGGTTTTATATGTGAGTACTACGGTGGTTTATATGCAAGTACACTGTGGTTTTATATGTAGTACTACGGTGGTTTATATGCAGTACACTGTGGTTTATATGTGAGTACACTGTGGTTTATATGTAATTACCGATTGGTTTTATATGTAGTACACGGTGGTTTATATGCAGTACACGGTGGTTTATATGTAGTACACTGTGGTTTTATATGTAAGTTACACGGTGGTTTATATGTAGTACCACGGTGGTTTATATGCAGTACCACGATGGTTTATATGTAGTACACTGTGGTTTATATGTAGTACACTGTGGTTTATATGTAGTACACTGTGGTTTATATGTAGTACACGGTGGTTTATATGCAGTACACGGTGGTTTATATGTAGTACACTGTGGTTTATATGTAGTACACGGTGGTTTATATGTAGTACACGGTGGTTTATATGTAGTACACTGTGGTTTATCTGTAGTACACGGTGGTTTATATGTAGTACTGTGGTTTATATGTAGTACACTGTGGTTTATATGTAGTACACGGTGGTTTATATGTAGTATTGTGGTTTATATGTAGTACACGGTGGTTTATATGTAGTACACGGTGGTTTATATGTAGTACACGGTGGTTTATATGTAGTACACTGTGGTTTATATGTAGTACACTGTGGTTGATATGTAGTACACTGTGGTTTATATGTAGTACACTGTGGTTTATATGTAGTACTGTGGTTTATATGTAGTACACGGTGGTTTATATGTAGTACACTGTGGTTTATATGTAGTACACGGTGGTTTATATGTAGTACACGGTGGTTTATATGTAGTACACGGTGGTTTATATGTAGTACACGGTGGTTTATATGTAGTACACTGTGGTTTATATGTAGTACACGGTGGTTTATATGTAGTACACGGTGGTTTATATGTAGTACACGGTGGTTTATATGTAGTACACGGTGGTTTATATGTAGTGTACTGTGGTTTAAACGAGTTAAAACTCTTTGACAGCTGATTAATGAATCTGAGTAAATTGTCTGCAGCCAGAAGCTCAGGGGCGTAACAGAAAGGGCGTAGTCGCCGTAACGTCCCCCGTTGGTTTGTGGACCACCATTCTGAAGCCTCCAGTTCTGCATTTTGGCCGTCACCATCTTGGTGTTTGGAACCAGACGTGACCATATTTGGACGAGAGGGTGGAGCTAGCTAGACTTTGTTAGCAAGGTGCATCTGTAATTCACGATAACTGTGATATTAGCTGGGATGCTAAGTTTGGCTAGCAAGAAACAGGCTTGAAACAACCTGAAAAATGAACGCCTCTACCCTGTACCTGGCAGGTGGCCATGCTGGTGACTTAGCGAGTTATTCATCGTGTCATGGACTTAAAACTAGAGAAATTATTTCTTTGAACTTTGACCCAAAACAGTTTAACAGCTTTAAGGTGAACTTACAGTCTCAGGTTGTGTCTCTGTGTCTCTGCAGGTCAGCAGGAGCGTCTGAGGATGAACCTGGACTGAGGTCTGTGGTGGTCTCCAGCAGGTCTCACTCAGAACTGGTCACATGATGAGCTCCCCCTTCCCTCCATCGTCTTACCTGAGCTTCAGTCTGTCTCACCGCGAGGACGGCAGTGTCTCTCAGCCACCTCTGTCCAGCTCAGTCCCCTTCCTCCTCTACCCTTCCAGCATGGACCCCTACAATGACCCTCTGAGGGGCTCCGGTCCCGGGCTCCTGCCCTACCTGGCCCCCTTCCACCATCACGGACACTTCAGCGTCTACGAGTGTCCCTTCGAGCCGGCATTCATCCAGAAACGTAACGAGCGGGAGCGTCAGAGGGTGAGGTGCGTGAACCAGGGCTACGCCAAACTGAGGGACCACCTGCCGGGTCAGAGCCCCGACAAGCGCCTCAGCAAGGTGGAGACGCTGAGAGCCGCCATCCGGTACATCAAGTACCTGCAGGGCCTGGTGGAGCCGGAGTCTCCCGACACCTCGTCTCCTGGACCGGACTGTGGAGGAGAGTCTGAGGGGGTCACATGTTAAACTGGAGACACTTCATCTCTTCTGCTCTCCGAACACAGACTCATGTTGTGTTAGTGCTGTAGAGAGAGAGGTCAGAGTCTGATGACCGGGACAAACAGAACTGGGATCATCAAAGTTCAGTCTTAATCTTCAAAATAACAATTTGACAAAAAGAGTCTGCTTTTTCTTCTTTTTTGTCTCCCAGAGGACGTTTACCCGTCAAACGCTCTCTCCGTAGAGTTAATGTAGATTCAAGCCGACTGCCTGGATGAAGAAATGAAAACTCTGACAGGATTAAACACGGACAGTCAGATATTAGAAACCAGTTGACTGTAAAAACTTTAAATGCTGAAACTGTTTGTTCATGTACATCCTGTCTGAGAGTCTTTGAGACAAATGCTAACATGCTAAACCGGGGCTGTGGTGCTCAGGGAGGTTCTACCTGAGTGAGCTGAGGTGTTTAAGTGGCAGCCACTTCTCTAAAAGCTAAAGACAGGTGCTTCCTCTCTTACCTCCTTTAGCACAGACTGGACCGTCCCGGACCAAAAGAAAGCAGGTAATGCCGTCCCACAGTTCCTTGCGGCAGCACATAAATGTCAAAACAACAGAACGCCTGTTTTAAGTTCTTCAGTCTTCGCAATTTAGCGAAAACAAAACGTCATCGCACAAAGGCGTGTCCTATCCCGTACGATCCGGCAGCAGCCCCCAAACACGTAGACGTATGAGTGTGCGATGGAGTGACGCTTAGTAATGAGGAAAAATGTCCTTTGGTTCAAAACGGCATTCAAATAAATCGGATTTTCCCACGCTATTTCAGCTTTGATTATAGCGCCACCTAAAAGCTGAATTACACCAAATTTCTCAGGTGTCATCAGGGGCCCATGGGGAACAAATGCCCTAAATTTAGTATTAATTGGACTTGTGATTACGGAGATACAAAATTAATGTAAGTCAATGGGTTTTTTCCAAACATCTTTAATCTGCAATAACAGCGCCACCTATGGGCACATGACGGTCAATGTTGGTGCCTGGAGTCGGGGACCGTCCTAACAATTTGGCTCAAGTTTCATCTCAATGTGAGTTGTCGTCATAGATGAACAGATATTACACAGCGCCACCTAGGGGCTAATCGCACCAGGTTTCATGCAGCCCCTCAGGAAGTCGATCAGATCAAGTTTGGCTGATCGGACTTTCCAAACCTAAGATACGACATCACTTCCTGTAGCGTTTGGCTTAAACATTTGTTAGCTTGTAAAAGAAACAATTTTTCGAGATTGAGCTCGATCCCCTGAACGCGTGGATGTAAGGTTTTTGATATGCGCCATCGTAAGCAGGAGTTCCAAGCCCAAATGTGTTGAACTTGCTAATAGCGCCCCATAGAGGTTGAAGTGTGCAAATTTTAGCACCCGAGGCCATTGTGGTGACCTGGACCTCCGCTAGGAGTGTCTGATGCATTCGATAAATTACTTTTCAGCCACAGCCAGGAATAATGTTCACCGTCTTAGTTTAGCCTGTTAGCATACTAGCATTAGCTAATTAGCAGTAAGCCGTGTCCAGCTGAGGCTGATGGGAATGTTGTTAGTTGGGTACGAGATAACTGGGACTGACTTTCACTGAACTGACAGTCAGCTGTGAGCTGAAGGCCACTGCGGGGGCGGAGAATAAAAACAGCGCTGTGAAGTCGGACACGTTCCACCTGCCTGAGCTTACTGCGAGTTTAGAACGGCTGATCTGGCAAAAAGGTGGTTTGTGCAGCGGCCTTGCTCCTGTGAGGTTTTAATCTCATGTGACATGGTCATGAACGCCGCATGAAGTCAAACGCACCTGTTAACGTGTTGACCTGATGATGTCAGATGCTAGATGAAAGGTCAGAGAACAACCAAAGTTATTACAGTTCATCCTGATCAGAACGAGAAGGTCTGGCTGACTTAACGTGATGCATGCTGCACTTAAAATAAGGCCTGCTGGTTAGAAAATGTGTCCGACTTGACGGCGCCGTTTCTATACCCCGCCCCTGCAGTCACCTGCAGCTCACGGTAGACCATCAAGTCGGTGAAAGTCAGCCGCCGTCATCTCGAACGCACCTATTATCTAGCTGCAGCACCTGAGGCTGCACTTTCAGGACCCCCGCATTCCTGGGTCCGTAGTTCTTCTGCCACAGCGCCATCTAGTGGAGTGGTGGTGGTAATGCACATCAACGCCTCACGGTCGACGTGCTACATTTACATTTATTCATTTAGCTGACGCTTTTATCCAAAGCGACTAACAACGGTGGGTTAAGTGTCTTGCACGGGGACACAAGCACCACCAGCAGCAGACAGGGTTAACATGCATTTAATCAATAACTTAAGTTTAGGCACACAATCTGAGATGGTTGTGATATGGGTAATTGGCTTCGGGGGGCCTAACTAGCTAGCTAGCTAGCTGGCAGTATCAAAGTAAACAAGGGTCCTAGAAATGCAGTTCCAGTCCTAGGATTGCGGTCCTGAAACTGCGGCCTCCAGTACTGCAGCTACAAACTACCTGGTTAACCCTACAGCTGCGACAGGCAGGGTTAACCAGGTTCATGTTAACCTCCTTCATGTTGCTGTGCATTACCACCACCACTCCAACAGATGGCGTTGTCGCAACAGAACTACAGTCCCAAGACTGCGGGGGGACTGAAGCTGCAGCCTCCGCTACTGCAGCTAGATAAACTGGGCGCAGCACTGACTTGAACGTGATGCATGCTGGTTAGAAATTGTGTCCAACCTTCACCGCCGCTGCAAAACGTCACCATCTCACACAGCGTTATAACCTCACGGGACCAAGGCGGCTGCAGGCACCGAGTCCGGCGGCACCAAGTTGGAACCACACTGTTGCCCGGTCTCAGATCTCAGATCTCAGTCATTGAACTGAGCTCACATTAAGCTGCTGCAGGTGGAATCGTTTTTAAACCCCGCCCCTGCGGTCACCTGCAGCTCACATTATCAATAGGGTGACCAGGCGTCCCCGTTTTTAACTGTGTGTTAATCCATGACTGTATAAGGTGTTAACAGACCTGAAATCAGATTTTACCAGGCCAGAAAGACTGGACAGCAGAGCAGGCAGGTCTCTTTACGACTACAGCTGCATCTGGGTCAGACAGACAAAACGTGAACTTTATGTCCGTGGAAACAGCAAAGGTTTGTCTGTGTGATACTTTGACCTTTCTTTTAACAGAATAATCACCATTGTGGCCCAATAAGTGTGTGCCTGACATTTACGTGATTATAGGCAATAATAAAACTGGAACATGTGGTTTAAAGGCATGTATGTGTAATGTCCTTTTTTATATTTGGAAATGACTTACTGCTGAGTTGAGCCCATAAAATAAAGACATGATCTCTTTTGTGGTTATCCTTATGACTACGTTATTTAACTCGCTGTGTACCGACCAATCCAGTCCTCTTAACCTTTTAAAATACCTTCAAATGGCCAAACACACGCAGGAAATGCAGTTTTCTACTTGCCAGAAAGTGATTACAGCCTCATTCAAATATAACTCATTCAGTTATATTTGACAGAATATAAAACCGAAATCTTCCCCCTTTTTTTATTTTCACTATATATATAATATATATTCAACTATGTATGTGATTTATGCATATATATATATATATATATATATATATATATATATATATATATAAAAAATTGAATTTCATATATTTTTCAGTATCATACTGACCACCACGCCACAAATGTCCCGTTTTCATTTCAGAAATCTGGTCACCTTTGCTCGGTGGAAGTCAGCCGCCGTCATCTCGAAGGCACCTAGTGTGTTCACCTGCAGGTGGCGCTGTGTTGGACCTGCAGCAGCAGCGTGTTCACCTGCAGGTGGCGGCGTTGGCACGTCTGCAGTAACTCCTCCATCCTGTAGGTGGCAGCAGCTCCCCCGCCGGACAAACTGCTGCACTGTAATAAAGTTCAAACTGTTTCATCTTTCTAAACTACATTTCAAGAGTTTTCAAGGACCCGGAGATGCTTCAAGGCCTTGAAGATCAAAGACAACAGGTTTCCATGAGAAGAAAAGACAAACGACCCAGTGATCATTAAATATTGATTTAATATTTGTCATGTTTAGTTGTGAGGAAACGAAGCAGAACGAGTCACGGTTAGAAAAATAAAAATCATTCTGGACTAAAATAACAGCAAACAGTCGTCTGAGGTTTCCTGCAGACGCTTTAACTCAAACGATTATTCTTCTTTAGTGATTTATAATATTATCATTTTAGAAACACGACTGTTTAACTCAACACTGAACACGTTTTCGGCCGCTCACCGAGTGTCAGGAGGTCGTCCCTCACGGTTTCTGACTTCCTGTCGGCAGAACACCGTCACTGCGACCTCGACGGGACGAGAACAGACGTGAACTCAGACCGAAGCTTCAGTCCACTGAGGAAACAAAGTCGATCTCTGGTTTCTACTTTTTGCTCAGAGTAGAGATGATTTCTGTT
The DNA here is from genome assembly GCA_024633595.2 of Lepomis macrochirus. Taxonomy (NCBI): domain Eukaryota; kingdom Metazoa; phylum Chordata; class Actinopteri; order Centrarchiformes; family Centrarchidae; genus Lepomis; species Lepomis macrochirus. Next base: position 814,160 of record JALXJV020000004.1, on the reverse strand, counting down.
TCAGAGGTGGTTGGATAATAATAATAATGATAATAATGACTTCCTGTCTGACCAACACCACAGAAGGGATCTAATACTTTGTTGTAAAGTGGCGAACGCTCAGATCCTCAGGTGAGACGCAGAAACAAGCTTCCTGTCTGTCAGCTGTTCAGACTTTAACACAGAATACTGCGGCCCTGATCGCGACCAATCAGCTCCTCCTCACAGCCGCCATCTTTGGCCAATAGGAAGTGTCGCTCGTAGCGCTTCCTGCTCAGATAAATGATTTTAATGATAAACAGCTGGCTGAGTGTGAGGCGGAGCTGAACGAACACGTGATCGGTGGATCGAGTCGTTCTTCTCTCCTCCGACTGTAAACGGAGGAGCTGCGAGCGCCAAAGGGAATTAATCCTCAGTTTGAACCGAACATCTGAGAAAACGTCTCGTTGGACCTGAGAGGAACTTTAACTGATTAAATTAGAACCTGGCAGATTAAAGAATAAAGAATCAGACACGTCTTCAGTGTGTCCTGATCGAGTCGTTCAGCAGAAACACTGAGGAAACAAAGCAGGTGCAACACACCCCCTTCAGTCACATGACCTCAGACACTTCCTGGTTCCCCTCCTGTTCCTGGTGAAGCAGCAGCAGCAGCTCGTCTCTGTGTAACTGAAAATGTAAAGTCAAAGACGACATCTTTCTTTCAGACGTCTGTCTCTTTCAGTCCCGACGCCGTCCCGCCGGCTCGCGGCGCCGCCTCACAGTGAAGCCACGTTAAGCCCTTCAGATCAGCAGCAACACCAGCGTCCACTTAGTGAGTCGGCTAGAAGCGACCCTGAATCAGGCTGCAGAGACACCAACACGTGGACCCAGTCAGGAGCTCTCAGTCCGTCCACCCGCTCCGTGTCTCTGCAGAGTCAAGTTTCTGTTCACCTGCCGGACAGGTGCAGCTCCTCAGTACGAGTACCGGACCGGCGGTGCTGAAATGACTCGCAGATACAAACACGTCTGAAGCCGCTTCAGCTGCAGCAGCTGCGACGTGTTTCCTCTAACCAAGAGCTTCCTGTTGCGCCCGACAGGCTCAGGCTGATCCACCAGGTGTCCTGCTACATCGAGGGAAGGATCCCTACGAGGGACTCCGGTGACCCCCTTTGGTTTTACCAGGAAACTCAAGTCTCGCTCAAGGACAGCTGTTGTAGGAAGACGCCGCCCGTGGAAACGAGGGAGGAGTTTGTGTTTGCAGAGGAGCCGCCAGTGAGACTTTATCTCCTGCATCACGACAAACTCCTGTCCCTCGTGTCCACCGGCGGCGTCTTCCTGCAACAGCTGGCCTCTCGTGATGTCGTCGGACACCCGGTGTCTTCATGAATACGTTACAGCTGCTGCACAGATTCAAAACTTTATGTACCTACGAGTCATTTACGCACCAGCAGGTCCAAAAATACCAGATTATATATTAGCTAGCAGGTCGTCCCTCAGGCGTCCCAGGCCTGGAGGACACGTCGTCCCTCAGGCGTCCCAGGCCTGGAGGACACGTCGTCCCTCAGGCGTCCCAGGCCTGGAGGACACGTCGTCCCTCAGGCGTCCTGGAGGTAGAGGACGGCGGCGAGGCGGCGGGACACCAGGCTGCGGTGCTGCGGCTGCAGGCAGTAGGCGATGCTCTGCTCCACCTCCTGGCAGCGGCGCAGGAATCGGAGGCGGTCCCGGGCCAGCTCCTCCCAGGGGCCCCGGCGGTCCTCCTCCTCCTCGCCACAGCTGGCAAAGAACTCCTCCACGTCGTCGCAGAAACGCACCTGACAGGAAGAAGGGGGACAGGAGTCAGCGCTGCTGGCGTCAGATAGGAGAGACACCCCACCCCAAACCAGGCCGGCCAGATTATTATTTTATTTAAGTCTATTTTCCAGCTGTTTCATGCTGAGTCAAGCTACCTGAAACGTCAGGTGGACGATAAGCAGGCTGTTTCAAACGAACGCTGGATATTTTACTTGCAGGAAAAAACAGTTCAACAAAATAACTTGAGTGTTGCTGCTGAGGAGAAAGATCTGTAACGCACAGCGCGGATAAACGTGTATTTGTGAAGGTTCTTCATTTGTCACGTAGCGAGAATCCAGTGCCAGACTTAATGCAGAGTCGGTCAGACGGCAGCAGAACCTACCTGACGTGTTTCTGACGGCGGAGGAAACCCACGCAGAGAACATGCACACAGAACGGCCGGGGTTCGAACCCGCGAGGCCTCAGTGCTATCCACTGGACCAACGGAAACTGAAGTATAAAACTAATGTTAGCATTTTTTTGTTCGGCATGATGTTTGCAAGATCTGAGTCAGCTTTAATTTATTTCAGACAAACAGATGAAAATGTCCAAAATATAAGTACATTTCCTCCTGTGAGAGGACGGTGCCCCTGGATGGTTTCAGTTTGAGACCCCTGGTCTAAATATTAAAACCCGGACGCAGCAGCGGGGGTTAGTCCAGGACCAGGTCTGGTTTAAATGACCAGAGCACAGCTTTCATTTGAGCCACAGGGGGGCGACAGAGTGTCACAGTCCACCAGCTGATCATCCTGCAGCTGATCCACAAATCAGGTTCAAGGTTAAATGCTGTTAAACTCTGACCAGCGTTACCATGGAAACAAGCCTGTCACGATCAATACTCAGTGCTGCCCCCCCCCCCGGGTGCTGCTCACATGTCTCTGATATTAATATCATGATTTAAATATTTATCTTTGGTTTCAAGTCGACGTGTTTCAGCTGCAGTAAAGTGAGACGCTCTAAATCCAGAACCAGGAAGCAGAAACCCTGCAGAGACCGGAGGGCGGGGGGCGGAGCTGACAACACCTATTTACAAGAAATGACTTCAAGCACAGGAAACAGTTTAAAATGCCTGACTGTGTCCTCTGCAGTCCGTCACCGTCTGACTAAAAGGTTTTCTTGTTGTTGTGTCCTCGGTCTGAATGAAGCTGCTGCTGGGAGCCTCTACTTGTTTTGTCCCTTTCAGCAGTTTCTGTTTCTGTTGCTTCGTGTGAAATCTAATCCTATCAGAACATTTCCAGTTAAAGACGCCTCTTTGTCACTGTTTTTAAAGACACATAGAAATTATTTCTACCTGCTAAAACTCTGCGAGCTCTGTTAAAACGTCGGAGGACGCGAGCTGAAGGCTGAAAATTCACCTGGTCTGAACCAGAGATCAGGTCTGTCAGGTCAAACTGATCAGAGAGCAGCTGATTACAGACTTCAGTTCTGCTCCACATGGGGGGACAGCGTTTGACTCAGAGACACTAAAACACTTTGCAAACATTTCCTAAGTTCAGACACAGAAACTATAAAAAAATGTCTCCTCGTGCCACAAACTGAGGACGAGCTGTGGGAACCCTGATAAATGATTAGACTAATTCTCAGATTATTATTATTGTTGATATTTTAGTAATTGTTTTTAAATCTCACATTTGATACTGATTTTTTAGGGGTTTTTTTTTATATATTATAATAACACAGTTTTACTTTTTTAATATTTTTGAAGAATATTTAGATTATATATATCTTATTTTATTTTGTATTAAAACACAAACACAACTTTTACTGTTTTATTTCCGTATTTAATGAAATTAATTGTCCTAATTAGTCAGTTAGTTGAAATCTAAAGCTCGTGTTGATCAAGAATCTAAACCACGACACCCGACCGGTGATGATGATAATAAATCCTGGAGGGCGAAAGACAAACTGACCTTTTTGATGGTGCTGCAGCTCTGGGAGGTGGAGCACCAGGAGGACCTGGGGGTCCCGGAGGACCTGGAGGACCCCGGGGGTTCAGAGAAGCCGCTGTCCAGCCTCTCCTCGGCCCCCTCCGTCCTGTACTCAGGTGGGGATGCTGGGTTAGGGTGGGGGGAGTGAGGGGGAGTCTGGGAGGCCTTCTTGGTCCTGGCCCCCGGCTCTCGAGTCCTGAAAGGGGCCTGGAAGTTAAAGGGGCTGTAGGGGTCCGAGGAGCAGCTGAAGGAGGTCCACAGGCGGAGGCTTTCCGCTTCGTCCGCCTCGCTGGCCGACGTCGAGTCGTCCCACGCGTCGAGGCCGGAGGGAGGCGAGGAGGCGGCGAGGGAGGAGGGGTCAGGGGAGGAGGCGGGGGTGGACTGCGTGGAGCAGGGAGGCGTGGAGGTGGGGACGGTCCTGGGCGGCGTTCTGCCGGTGTACAGGCGGGCGGTGAAGTTGCGGGGGTTGTACGGGTCCAGACTTTGGCAAAAGGAGCCCCAGAGTCGCTCGGCCTCGGAGTCTCCCTCGCTGTCCGAGTCCGAGGCCTCGTCGTCGTCGTCGTCTTCGTCGTCGTCTTCATCAGAGGAGTCGGACAGGTCGGACGAGCCCTCGCTGTCAAAGCCGTCGTCGTCCTCGTGATCACTGGACCCCCCGTCTGATTGGCTGCTATCCTCGTCGTCGCTGCAGGGGCAGCCCATGATGAAGGCGATGGTTTTGTTCTGGCACCGGGGGGAGTTGAGCGCTTCCTGTTCTTCCTCGCCCTCCTGCGCCTCCTCGTCCTCGTCTTCCTCTCCTGATGTAGACTCCTCCTCCTCAGAAGCCCCTTGCTGCATCGCGGGCCGAGGTTCGGGGGACTCCTGCGGCTCTTCGCCCGGGGCGCTCACCATGAAGCGCTGGCCCGTCACCAGGTGCTCCTCCTCCAGACTGGAGTAACCATTGTCCTGATCCGGGGTCAGAAGTGCCGCCTCGCTGCAGGCGGCGGCAGCTCCTGAGCTGGTCAGGTGGTTTGTGATGGCGAGCAGGTGGTCTGGTGCGGACCCCTCTCTGTTCTGGACTGTGTGAAGGCCTCCATTGTTGGCCGGCTCCTCTTTGTGGGGAGTCGGTCCAGTGTTTTCTCCCAGCGTCCATCCCCCGCCGCCGCTCTGGACAAACACAGCGGTTGTTTCATCAGCGGGGGCTTTTGTCTCGGCCCCTGGGGGACAAAGCCGGCCCGTCCCTGCCCGGGACACATCTGGAACCGGCCCTTTCTGCGAGCTCTCATCGCCGCCCCAGAAGCTGCCCCACCAGGTCTTACCCTCGCCGCCCTTCACCGAGGAGCTCGCCGCCTCCATCACCCACCGCTTCCCCGCCGGGGGCTTTATTTCCTGAGAAGACACCGAGCTCAGCCAGACGTGGCTCAGGAAGGTCCTGGCAGAGGACAAATATCCGATCTGGGACTGCTGGCAGAGGTTTAAGTCCATTTCCTCTTCGCTCTGAAGCCCCATTTCCCGCAGAGACTCCGCGGTCAGCCAGCTCGGCTCCTGCTGACACCGCAGGAAGGTCAGGTGCGGGGCCGGGGGCTGCGGGAGCGGCAGCATGTCGTCCAGCTGTCTTAAAAACGCGCTTTCTTCATCAGCAAAGCTGGTTTTCAAATCCGCACTGATCCACCCGGCTCCCGTCTCCGACACAGCGGGGGCCCGGGGCCGCCCCGGGAGGTACCTCTGCAGGAAGGACAACGCGGGCCTGGAGAGCAGGCCGATCCACGAGCTTTCCTGAGCGTCCAGCCCGGTCGGGGAGGTCGAGCTCTGCCCGCCGGATAAAGGTCTCTCCGCGCTCAAACTTCGGAACATTTTCTTCAACTCAAAAGTGCAAAATCTAAATAATGTGACATAACCTGAGCAGGTGACGGCTGCCGGCTACAGCCCGGGTCCACAGGAGCAGGAAGCAGCGCTCAAACACGTCAGGGTCTTTAGTGAAACATGGTCGTTACTCAGCCCGGCACACAGACCGGCCGTTAGAGCAGGAGGGGCCCCAGGAGAGACCGTCCGCGGCCCCGGCGCGCTGCTGAGAGTGGTGGTTGGACTTCTTCCTGGTGGAGAACTTGGTAAAGACGGTGGCGAATCTGGAGGGAAAATAATACGGAAACACACTGGAATCATGGTGCGACGAAACGTCCCGGTCTGAAGAGGACAGGAGAGCCATGCTGCCCGGTTTCTCCGGTAAAAGGCGGCGAAAGGAGGAGGTCTGTCTGTGAGCCGGTGATGCTAACAGGTTAGCCTAGCAGGGGAGCTAACGTTAGCTTAGCAGTCAGACAGCGACGACAGATGTCACAGATTATTTCAGATTATAGATCCAGAAACACAGTTTATCGGCTTCCGTGTCCTGTTTAGTCCCGTTTCTGTCCTCCCTGTGTGGACACTGATAATAAATCTGCTGCTTTTCGCCTCTAAAGAAGGTTTTCCCCGCCGCGTCGCGTCCGTCCGTCCGTAGCTTCTCTCGGAGATTTCATCAGAAAGTCCGGGGACCGTCCGTAAATTAGTCGCGTTTCCTTTTCCGGTGACCCGGCGGCCAGGGAGCGTCGCGGTGTTCCAGCTGCACGCGGTGCTCCTGTTACATAACCGGAGAGTCCAGAGTCTGCAGAGCTGCCACGTGTTTATCGGCCGCAGTCTCCCACACGGCCCGTATTTATAGAAGCTGCAGCTCAACCTGAAACTGAGACTAAGATTAAACACGTGTCCCCGATGGAAAGGACACTGTTTACTGAGCTGTACGCAGGTCACAATGAAACTTTATCAGCTGAAAGGAAACATGAAAACATGCCTTTTAAAATTAGTTTAGTATGTTTTTAATCCTATTAATGAGGTATTTCCTCATTAAATATGTGCTGATTTGCGTATCACAAAAATCCATTTTCCAACACATTAAAATATACAACTCTGTGTGTGACGGACAATTTTTTTCCACACGTTTACAAATAAAATGAGAATGATAAAAGATTAATTAATTAAACTTCTGTAACCGTCTCGCTGTCAGAAACAGTGTAAAATGATCTAACTGCCTTGAAGGGCGAAGAAAAGACTTGGTGTGCAGGAAACATGTCACTTAGAGAAAACAGCTGTTAAAGATTAGCTAACACATTAGAAACGCATACATACACATATATGAAATTTACTCGATCTGAAGTTGACACTCTTTATAAAACAAATGTTCAAATTGTACATTTTGTACATTTTATGAAAGTCGGGTGATAATATATTTAAAATCTGAAAACTGACAGACTGAAGTGAGATCGTTAGTGGTGACGCCTGCTCAAAGTATATTTAAATAAAATGAATTGAAGGGAACGAGCTTCCTTGTGAACCTTCTTCAGATCTCACTGGAACTGACGGATTTTTTTTCTTACAGTTTGGTTCGGTTCTGAAGGACACGTGAACATCGGTCAGTGTTGTGTAACTGCTGTCCTTTCTGTTTGAAACCTGCTTCTGGACCAAAACAGACGATAATCTCAGTGAGACTCACCTAAATAAAGGTTATATTCAATTAAAAAATAAAATTGTACTGAATAACGTGTAAATATGCATGATCAATATTCTTCCGATAAAAAACCCAGTTAGTTCCCAGTTTAAAGATTCAGGGCAGTGGATTCCAACATGGGGTTCAGGGCCCGCAGGTAGTCCCAAGATAAATCTGATGGGTCATCGTTGTTTTTGCTTTTTTCTTGTGAAATATTCGACATCTTCACCTCCTCAGGCCTCTAAAATCCTTCATATAAAACAATCTTATCACATATAAACCTTTCAAATGTCACATCCAGGTACAGTGATGAGTGTTTTCACAGAGCTGGGGTTACATCTGGGACGTTAAGAGACGGGTCTGACCAAAGTGACTTACAATCAGCCCACCTCTGTGAGAACGTGTGAGAGAGAGCAGCATAAGGACTTCAGCTGAAAAGCCTCCTTACCTGGCAGAGCTTCTTCACGTTCAGCTCCTTCAGCCTAAACCCAGGCTCAAAACCCCCAGAGGCCATCGAGCCTTCGGTGTGGCTGCCCCGAACCTGTGGAACAACTTTAAATCTTCTCCAAAGACAAAACTCGACTAGTTTTCAGTTCTCCGTTTATTTTGTAGTGCAAATAATACAAAACAAGTTCCAGAATAAGGTTCCACGTTAAGAACAGCCTGTGAGTCGGAGCGGAGGGTCACACAAACCTGCAGTGGAAATCTCAGTCACATTTCCATCACGTCAGTATTTATAGTACACAAAGATCCAGTTCACTGAGAACTTACATTCTGTCCCTGCGGTCCCAGAGTCCCACCGGGCCCAGGACTCAGACCCACCGGCTGCACAACACGCTTTCCTGTCACGTGTCCCCATCACATCACGTGTCCCTGTCACTGTCACGTGTCCCCATCACGTGTCACTGTCACGTGTCCCCATCACAAGTCACGTGTCCTCATCACAAGTCACTGTCACGTGTCCCCATCACATGTCACTGTCACGTGTCCCCATCACAAGTCACGTGTCCCCATCACATGTCACGTGTCCTCATCACATGTCACTGTCACGTGTCCCCATCACAAGTCACGTGTCCTCATCACATGTCACTGTCACGTGTCCCCATCACATGTCACTGTCACGTGTCCCCATCACATGTCACTGTCACGTGTCCCCATCACATGTCACGTGTCCCTGTCACTGTCACGTGTCCCCATCACATGTCACTGTCACGTGTCCCCATCACATGTCACGTGTCCCTGTCACTGTCACGTGTCCTCATCACAAGTCACTGTCACGTGTCCCCATCACAAGTCACTGTCACGTGTCCCCATCACAAGTCACGTGTCCTCATCACATGTCACTGTCACGTGTCCCCATCACATGTCACGTGTCCTCATCACATGTCACTGTCACGTGTCCCCATCACATGTCACTGTCACGTGTCCCCATCACATGTCCCCATCACAAGTCACGTGTCCTCATCACATATCACTGTCACGTGTCCCCGTCACAAGTCACGTGTCCTCATCACATGTCACTGTCACGTGTCCCCATCACATGTCACTGTCACGTGTCCCCATCATATGTCCCCGTCACAAGTCATGTGTCCCCATCACAAGTCACTGTCACGTGTCCCCATCACATGTCCCCGTCACAAGTCATGTGTCCCCATCACAAGTCACTGTCACGTGTCCCCATGACATGTCACTGTCACGTGTCCCCATAACATGTCACTGTCACGTGTCCCCATAACATGTCACTGTCACGTGTCCCCATGACATGTCACTGTCACGTGTCCCCATGACATGTCACTGTCACGTGTCCCCATGACATGTCACTGTCACGTGTCCCCATCACATGTCACTGTCACGTGTCCCCATAACATGTCACTGTCACGTGTCCCCATAACATGTCACTGTCACGTGTCCCCATCACATGTCACTGTCACATGTCCCTATCATGTCACGTGTCCCCATCACATGTCACTGTCACGTGTCCCCGTCACTGTCACGTGTCCTCATCACATGTCACTGTCATTTGTTCCCATCATGTCGTGTGTCCTCATCACATGTCACTGTCACATGTTACCATCACATCACGTGTCCCCGTCATTGTCACGTGTCCCTATCATGTCACGTGTCCCCGTCACTGTTACGTGTCCTCATCATGTCATGTGCCCCCATCACATGTCTCTGTCACGTGCTGTGTGTCTCCTTTGCATGTCACCGTCTCGTGTCCCCATCATGTCACGTGTCCCCAACACATGTTCCTATTGTATGTTTTGTCTCCTTCACATGTCCCTATCGCGTGCTGTGTGTCTCCTTTGCATGTCACCGTCTCGTGTCCCCATAGCATGTCCCCATCAGAACTACAGGACCTTCTTCTGGAGCTTTCAGACAGGTGTTTAGAAAAGTGTGCCAGCTGATCGGTGGGTCTGTCTCCTGCAGGTTCCTCAGTTTGTCTCATCTACAGCGCAACAACTCGTTTCCCTTCAACACTCGCTGGCCCCTGGATCATCAGGGGCCACAGAGGCAGCTTCAAATGGCCCCAAATCTTTCCCAAAAAGTACAAAATCACAGGCAGAGGGACGATTAAAAAAACAAGGAATGAAATGCAGAAAGAGGCGGCGAGCAGATTAGTAAGCGCTGAAAAGAAACCACACACGACGAGCTCAAAGGCAAACTGACAGGATCTCTCAGAAGCTCTCGTGCACCACAGATAAAAAATCCACACCCTCACTATAAAAATATCCTGCCGTCACTTCCTGTACAGCGCTACATAATTAAACGCCACTGCAGCTACTTCCTGTTAGCAACATTTAGGCTAAAGCTCTGTATGTACAGCTCACAACATTAAAACTCTTCTTCTCTATGCTGAAATCACAAGATTTTACTTCCAGGACACAAAAACCTGCAAGAAATGTCCCTGGAATTTATCAATGCAGCCTTTCAGTCCTGGAAAAGTCCTGGAAACGTCCTGGAAAAGTCTCAACTGGCCACAGACGGTGGTTTTCTCCCATGTGATCATCTCACTGATCACTTCCGTATAAAAAAAGTTTCTTTCTCAGAATGATTTACGATAAACATCATGTAAAAAGTGAACTTAAATGTGCATTTTGTTTCTCCACCTTCATCCATAATGTGAATTTCCCAGCATGCCTCTGTGCGCAGACTGAAAGATTAAAAGATATCAGTAAATTCATTTTGAAGACCGGAAGAAAAATATCAAAGTATCATCAGTCAGAAAGTCTTCAGACCGAAACCAGTGAACATTATTGTGAAACAGAACTCGATCGATCATCTGACATCTGAGTGTGAACAGGAAACTCAAACATTTAGAAATATTAAAACTCAAAAGAACTAGTTAGTTTAACTTTCAAGCGACTTCACTGGACAGTTTGTGGTCTTAAAATTTTAAAATATGAAACTTAAAAGGACCTGATCATGAAACTAATCTGAATTATTAATCTAATTAGTGACCAATCAGATTGAGTCTGTTCCCAAATAAAGTTAAGCTTTTAAACTCAACACTAAACCTAAACCCCCTCACACACAGAGGGAGGAGCAGCCACACGGCTTTTACTTTGAAAGGATTCTCCTTTTGTCTTCTGTTCTCGTAAGAACTGCTTCCCTTCTACTCTTCCTCTAAATCCACCGCTTCCTGTTTCCTGTCCATCAGTGGGCGGAGTCTGAGCCGCCGGCACCCAGCTGGTGCCAGTCCACCCAGTGCTGACCCGGGACCAGCCTCTTCAGAGGGATGAAGGTCTCTCCCAGCAGAGTGTTCTCCCAGAAAGCCCCGTCACCAAGAACCCGCAGGTGGATCACCCTCTGGTCCAGGTCCCCCTGAGGGATCCGCTCGTACACCAGCTTGGAGGAGGAGGGGGACAGAAGAAGAAGAGAAGAAAATTAAAAAACTAGGATTCCTGCCACAGGATTTCTATCCATGTCTGTCCAGACCAGCAGGAACCTGCGGCTCTGAAATGTGAAGCCTTAAAGCTGCGTTCTCTCTAACAGCCAGCAGGGGGCGACTCCACCGGCGGCAGAAAGAAGTGTGATTGTATAGAGATCCTTGAGAAAATGTTTCTCCTTCTCAGCTGAATAATTACCTCAGCAAACACTTTCCTGATGAGTTTATGGTCTCAGTCGCTAGTTTCAAGTCTTCTTGAAACACAGCGGCGCTGAAAAAGCTCGTCAGGAGTCGGCTGCTCATTTTTCAGTAAGTACGTTTAGTTTTAAGCCTGTTTGCCGCTATCCAAAATTAGCATCCCAGCTAATATCCGTTAACATGAATTACAGATGCACCTTGCTAACCAAGCTAGCTAGCTCCAAGCTCTCGTCCAAATATGGTCACGTCTGGTGCCTGGTTCCAAAAAACCAAGATGGCGATGGCCAAAATGCCAAAGCGGTCTACAAACCAACGGGGGACGTCACGGCGGCTACGCCCACTTCTTTTATAACGTCTGTGGTCAGGACTCATTTATGCAGCGAATACTTGGATTAAGTACTTAATTTACTTACTACTAAGAATAAAGTGTATTTTAAATGGAAGAACTGACTATTGATGACACATACATGTGATTCCTGAAAAACTGTGTCTGAAAGCTGACAGCTGGAGACAAACTGGTCAAATCTTCGATCCAAAGCGACCTAACTCTGCAACTCGTCCACTGACGGATGACTCAAAGCTCTGGAGAGAGCAAAGAACCAGCGGCAGAGAGTCGCAACTACAGACCAAACCGACCAATCAGAATAGGACTACAGATTGATTCTGAACGGATGGCCGCTGTCAGAGTCCAGAGGTCTGAATTTACTTTCTGCTGCTTTAAGTGTTGCTGTTTAACTAAACTGTCCTGAATGTTGAGGTGAGTTCTTTGAATTACACACATGATGTTTGCTAGTTTAAAAGGTGAAGAAAGTTGCTGTCGTAAAACTGTAAGGTAACAGAGTGTGAAAGCGCTCAGTGAACTACACATCTCGTCCAGCAAAATATACGACACCAACATGGCTGTCGACTCTTTTTTCCCCAGACGAGGGGTAAAATGTGCCTCGCTGGTGACGGTGTTCCGTTATGACAGACGTTAGCTTCAGTGACGTTAGCTTCAGTCTTTGAGAGAAAGAGTTATGACGTCACTACGAGACTTTTGAGTTTGTGATCTTTGTAATTACGTATTTTTCACACACTTATACTTTAACAATTTTAGGACAAACTGCGACTTTCTTGACCTAAATCACCTTTCAAATTGACGTGTGTAATTCAGGGCTCAATTAAAAAGGGATCTAAACATCAGTCGTCTCTTGCCGTTGGGGAGGGGACTGGTCTCTCTATTCCTTTAAATAGCAGCTGATTTCTGATTGGCTGACAGGTGTCAGGGACTTCCTGTTTGTGTGGTATAAAGTTCAATATCATCTGCATAATAACAAACAATTGCATACTGACTGATGAACAACCTCATATGATCAGACAGGAAGTACAGTTTTACCATCTCGTTGTAGGTGGGGTTACAGGTGCGTCACGCTGCCTTGGTCTTCCTCTTGCCGGTCTTTTGGGGGTCTGGGAGGAGGTAAAGCTTCACGTAGGGGTCCGGGTCCGTGCCGTCCTGCAGGGGCTGCTGTAGGAACAAGAACAGGTTCATCAGGTAACGCTGGAGAAACCAGCAGGAGACCATCTGGAAAGTCTCCAGCTAAAACACCCCCTCAGGCTTCCCTCCAAAACACATTCATGTGCAGAGTGTGGGGTTGCCTGGTAATCGGAAGGTTGGTGGTTCAATCCCCGGCTCCTCCAGGCTGCATGTCTAAGATAATGATACTGAACCCTGAATTGCCCCCTGGCGGCTGTTCTGCCAGAGTATGAATGTGTGTGAATGGTGAATGCAGATGTGGTGATGTAGTGGTTGAAAAGACTAGAAAGGCGCTATACAAATACGGAGCATTTACGGACAGACAGGTAGACAGACAGGTAGGCCAGTCCTGCCACAGATCCCTGCTTCTTTTCTTTTTGTGTTGGGTCAGAATGTACACACAAAGCAGCTTCTGAATGATATCAGTTCAAACAGATGATTGTTATAATAAATATTGAAATTAATAAAATCTATTCTATCAATCTAATCTCTATTGTTCCAGGCAAAACAACCTGTGATGTCAGGGAGCATTTACTTAGCAACAAGTCCGATCACACACTCAGCACACCACCACACATTCAAACACACACACTCTGTTTCACACTGACCAGTCCTCGTATGTGCATGACCATGATGAAGAGCTTTTCGTTCTTGTAGGAGATGGACAGTTTGACTTCGCCGAGCTCTTTCCCTGAAGCTGGAGACCACAAGATCTCTGCAACACACAGAAACACACATCAGATCAGACTCAGTGTTGGTTCTCGTTTAACTTTGTATGGAGTCTGTATGATGTTTCTCTGTGAATGAACCTGCAGTCAGCAGCTCACCTGCTCACTGCAGGTCTGACCGGCTGTTAGCTGCCTGTTTCTGATCAACGAGGAAGCAGAGCGAATCACGAACCGGCTGTTAGAAAGACATCTGGTCCGGCCACATTTATGAGGCTATGTTTAGTGTTATTATTGTTCACTGCTACAACCAGTGAAAGCGGTGAAACCAGTATGAACACGGACAGTGAAGGCCTCCAGCTGAACACACTGATCTGATGGGAGGCTGTAACCCCTCGGACTTTAAACCCTGACTCTGTGTGCTCTTCTCCAGGTGTCAGCATGTGTGGGTGGGCCAGCTAAATTTTAACATCAGGTGGAGCTGGAACCCTCCAGAAGCTGTCACATAATCCTCCCAGAAAATGAACAGAGTCTGTTGGGCTCTGACTTTTAGACGCAGAAGCCAGGCTTTCATTTATTTTTCACTTAAATTTCATGGATCTGTATCTGTTCTCTCTTTGGGTTCAGTGTTTTGAGTTGTCTGAGTCCAGCACATTAACATGAATGTCGGCTGTGTACCTGCTGGTTTGATGGTGGTTGGTACTTGTCTCTCGTCTCGGGGCAGCGGGTGGAAGAAGGTGTAGACGAGGTCGCACTGCAACACACAAGTTATATTTTCAATTTATGTTTCATTTGTGTACATCTCCACACGCACAGAGGTGACAGCAGAGACAGAAAACTCCTTCATCCTGCCAAGTTTCTAAAACTGGAAAGACCTGATACAGCAGAGCTGATCCACACCCTGTGTGTGACAGCTGATATGTTTCCCCTGAGGACATTTCTAAGAAACCACTGAGCGAAAATGAAACCGACGAACTGACGAAGCTGAACTGAAGTAATGAGACATGAGAGACTCACTGAAACTGACTGACTGATACAGCAGCTGCATGCAAACAACATGCAAACAACATGCAAACAACATGCAAACAACATGCAAACAACATGTAAACAACATGGAGACAACATGGAGACAACACAGTTTCTCTTTTCACTGGTGCATCTTTTTATGTCCTGTATGCTGCTGGTTTTGTGGCCCAGAATCTTCTCCCATGAAGCTGCAGTGTTTCCCATTCGTTCAGTCGTCACAATATCAACGTTGACCGCCACATAGTGACTTTCAATTTATTTTTACTAGGCTTATTTAAAATCGTATTTGCTCGTCTCTCGTTCTCTCATGAACACCGCTACACAAATCTGTCAATGTCGGAGACCCAGCTTAAAAAAAAGTTGTTGGCCAGCACGTCAGGAGCCTCGCTAATAAGGAGCCAATCACGTTACGAGCTACCAATCAAATGTGTGCATTGCGACTGGACTGAGATGAACACAGGCTGTGTGACAGGGAGACCAGAGACAGTCAGAGAAGTAGAGTGGCGCTCTCTAAAGACAGAAGAGAGCTTTCAGTCCTGTAACCACGCCCAGCAGTGCTGTCACCTGCACGTCACTGCAGCCAGGTGAGAAGTGAAACCACTTTCAGGGACGTTAGGTTGCCCTTACAGCCTGTCTGCTGTGCAACACAAACTACTGAGCTCGCCGTCAGCACGCCTCTACTGTCACACTTCAAACACAGTAAACACAAGAAAGCGGCGAGCGTGTCCTCTGAGGAAACGGGGCGGCGTCTCCTGCCTGCCCCCCCCCCCCGTCTCCTGCCAGAGGGACGCACACACAAAGACAACATGTGAGGGGAAAATGAAAACAAAAGAAAACAGCCTCATCTCTCTGTCGTCTACACGTATTCATCACCTGAGCGACCTCTGGGGCGGAGTGGACCAGGTGCCACACGTAACCGTTCAGCTCGTCTTTCCTCCTGTCAGCTGTCGCCTCGCCACGGGAACGGCCAATCACAAAACGGCTCGGGAAACTGTAGGCGGAGCAAAGAGGAGAAACGTTGACCGCTGAAACTGAGCGTGTGTGGTAGAGAGAGTGTTAGTGTGCGTGTACCTGGGCAGTTTGGACGAGGGGAAGATGAGTCTCAGTTTGCTGTGAAGTTCATGAAACTCCTCAAACGTCCTCTGAACCAGCAGCGCCTCCTGCTGACCGTCACGCTCCACCTTCACTACAAAGGCCTGAGACACACACACACACATCTTTAACTACCCGTCCTGTCCCATCTTTAACTACCCGTCCTCCTGTCTCATCTTTAACTACCCGTCCTCCTGTCTCATCTTTAACTACCCGTCCTCCTGTCTCATCTTTAACTACCCGTCCTCCTGTCTCATCTTTAACTACCCGTCCTGTCCCATCTTTAACTACCCGTCCTCCTGTCTCATCTTTAACTACCCGTCCTCCTGTCTCATCTTTAACTACCCGTCCTCCTGTCTCATCTTTAACTACCCGTCCTCCTGTCTCATCTTTAACTACCCGTCCTGTCTCATCTTTAACTACCCGTCCTGTCTCATCTTTAACTACCTGTCCTCCTGTCTCATCTTTAACTACCCGTCCTCCTGTCTCATCTTTAACTACCCGCCTCCTGTCTCATCTTTAACTACCCGTCCTCCTGTCTCATCTTTAACTACCCGTCCTGTCTCATCTGTAACTACCCGTCCTGTCTCATCTTTAACTACCCGTCCTGTCTCATCTTTAACTACCCGTCCTGTCTCATCTTTAACTACCCGTCCTCCTGTCTCATCTTTAACTACCCGCCCTCCTGTCTCATCTTTAACTACCCGTCCTGTCCCATCTTTAACTACCCGTCCTCCTGTCTCATCTTTAACTACCTGTCCTCCTGTCTCATCTTTAACTACCCGTCCTCCTGTCTCATCTTTAACTACCCGTCCTGTCTCATCTTTAACTACCCGTCCTCCTGTCTCATCTTTAACTACCCGCCCTGTCCATCTTAACTACCGTCATGTCAACTTACCGTCGTCCTGTCTCATCTTTAACTACCGCGTCCTGTCTCATCTTTAACTACCCGCGTCCTGTCTCATCTTTAACTACCCGCCTCCTGTCTCATCTTTAACTACCCGTCCTGTCTCATCTTTAACTACCTGTCCTCCTGTCTCATCTTTAACTACCTGTCCTCCTGTCTCATCTTTAACTACCTGTCCTCCTGTCTCATCTTTAACTACCCGTCCTGTCCCATCTTTAACTACCCGTCCTCCTGTCTCATCTTTAACTACCTGTCCTCCTGTCTCATCTTTAACTACCCATTCTGTCCCATCTTTAACTACCCGTCCTCATGTCTCATCTTTAACTACCCGTCCTGTCCCATCTTTAACTACCCGTCCTCCTGTCTCATCTTTAACTACCCGTCCCTGTCTCATCTTTAACTACCCGTCCTCCTGTCTCATTTTTAACTACCCGTCCTGTCCCATTTTTAACTACCCGTTCCTCATGTCTCAACTTACCGTCGTCCTGTCTCATCTTTAACTACCCGTCGTCCTGTCTCATCTTTAACTACCCGTCGTCCTGTCTCATCTTTAACTACCCGTCCTCCTGTCTCATCTTTAACTACCCGTTCCTCATGTCTCAACTTTAACTACCCGTCGTCCTGTCTCATCTTTAACTACCTACGTCGTCCTGTCTCATCTTTAACTACCCGTCGTCCTGTCTCATCTTTAACTACCCGTCGTCCTGTCTCATCTTTAACTACCCGTCGTCCTGTCTCATCTTTAACTACCCGTCCTGTCCCATTTTTAACTACCCGTCCCGTCTCATCCTGACTCACGTAGCCTTTGCTGGGGTTGGCGGTGCGGATGTGTCTGCAGATGTAGAGGTTCCTGATGAGGCCGTCGCTCTTCATCGTGTGAACTCTGGGGGCGAACGACAGCGTGGGACGATCCTCCGAGGAGGCGAACTTCATCTGAGCCAGATTGTGGATGAAGAAGTTGAGTTTTGTGGCGACGCTGCCCAGACTGGACTCGATCAACCTGCTCACACGGCGAGAGAGAGGAGGGTCAAAGGACCAGTGTGTCACATTTTATTTACTGTTTGCTCCGGTCTCACGGTAGCAGAAGTATTTTAGCTCGTTTTTTTTATTTACTGCCTTCTGTACGAGACTCCAGACTCTGAAATTAACCTGCATTCTGTTGGGGCGACTCTTCTGGTTGCAAAAAGAAGTCCGGCTCCATTAGAAATAATGGGAAAATGTTTCTCCTTCTCAGCTGAATAATTACCCCAGTAAACACTTTCCTGATGAGTTTATGGTCTCAGTCGCTAGTTTCAAGTCTTCTTCAACACAGCATGATGTTCATTTAGTAAATTATGGTCCCGTTTATTTTAAAATAGACCACAAAGCAGAGAATGTTTCAGGGCGGGATTATCTATGATTGATAAGTCGTTACCATGGCGACCTCTCAATCAGGCTAGAGCCGACTCGTACCCTCGGCGCCGTGTAAATTTAACCAGCGCCGTTGAAAAAGCTTATCAGGAGTCGGCTGTTCACTTTCTCTGGTGAGAACATTTAGTTTTCAGACTGTTGTTCTCTGGACAAACTTATCAGCCTGTTAAAATGACAGTTAACCTGAGTTACAGCTGCACCTAGCTAAGCTAGCTAGCTAGCTCCGCACACGGCCGTTAGCTCCGCCGTATCGTCACTTCCTGGGCGGGTGACGTCCACAAACCAACGGGTGACGTCACCATGACTACGTCCATTTCCTATATACAGTCTATGGATCAGACCTAATTATTTAATTTCCGGGAGCTCTGCAGATTTTACATACTGCTTACTTGGAAATTGCCCAACCCTGAAGCCTGACACTTCTGTAGACGGTAAAAGAAATGTTACCTAATCAGGTTCAGTTTTGAACACACATGTAGTTCCTGTAGTGAGGACAGACTGTGAGCAGTGAAGCGGTGACTGTTGGGTTGACACTTTACTAGAAACGTGAAGTGTGCGTGTGCGTAGGTGTGTGTGTACCTGGTGAAGTACATGGTGGCATCGGCCTCAGACTCGTGAGGTCTCAGGGCGTCGTAGACGTACCTCAGATCCTCCAGATCAGAAAGTTCAGGGATCCCACAGGACAACATCTGCACACACACACGACGTTTAACACATCAGAGAGAGAGAGAGAGAGAGAGTGTGTGTGTCTTTGTGTGTGTGTGTTACTCACCAGGCCCAGCAGGTTGAGAAACAGGTGTGTGTGCTTCCTGATCAGGTTGTACGCCTCGCAGCAAAGATCCACAAAGTCGTGGAAGCGACTGGACGGTTTGTCTCCTCCATTAATGACGTACGCCATGTCGGAGGTGAAGACAAAGGGGGCGCGGTCCCTGCATCACACACCAATCACACCACAGACACTCGGGTTAACCTAGAACACCTGTACAGGTTGTATATTCTCTCTACACAGCTTGCTTTCCATCACACGTCAGCGAGTAAACCGGAGTCTCACCGTTTGATGTTCCCAAACATTTGCGCGTGTCCCAGGAACTTCCCGAAGTCGATGTGGAACATGTGGCCGCTGGTCTTCAGCATGATGTTGTCGTTGTGGCGGTCGCAGATTCCCAGGATGTAGGTGGCCACGCAGCAGCCGGCGCACGAGTAGATGAAGTTCTCCACCGCCTGAACACGGTTTCCACAGAACAGTTAGTCAGCAAGGTTTTATTACAGATGTTTAAGAGAAACTAACAGACTCTTCAGCTTCTCCTTCATCAGTAACGTCAGCGTGAATCTCATGTTCTATGACAGCAATCACAACCAGGACTAATAATCTGGAGCCATGACGACCCATGAGACGCTTATTAAGAGCTGCCTGTAGTGTGTGAGTCTGTGCGTACAGGTGTGCGTACCTTCTCATACTGCTCGTCAGTAGGGTTGTGTTTCAGCAGCCACTCGGCCAACGGTCGGTCTTTGAAGGACCCAGTGACTCCATGTTCCACCTGAATCTTCCTCAGAGTGTCAGCCTGAGGAATCATCTCCACCATACCTGAGAACAGGTAACAACACACCTGTCAGTTCTACCTGAGAACAGGTAACAACACACCTGTCAATCTTACCTGAGAACAGGTAACAAGACACCTGTCAATCTTACCTGAGAACAGGTAACAAGACACCTGTCAATCTTACCTGAGAACAGGTAACAACACACCTGTCAGTCCTACCTGAGAACAGGTAACAAGACACATTTCAGGCCTACCTGAGAACAGGTAACAACACACCTGTCAATCTTACCTGAGAACAGGTAACAACACACCTGTCAGTCCTACCTGAGAACAGGTAACAACACACCTGTCAATCTTACCTGAGAACAGGTAACAACACACCTGTCAGTCCTACCTGAGAACAGGTAACAAGACACATTTCAGGCCTACCTGAGAACAGGCAAGAACACACCTGTCAATCCTACCTGAGAACAGGTAACAAGACACCTTTCAGTCCTACCTGAGAACAGGTAACAACACACCTGTCAATCTTACCTGAGACCAGGCAACAACACACCTGTCAATCTTACCTGAGACCAGGCAACAACACACCTGTCAATCTTACCTGAGAACAGGTAACAAGACACCTTTCAGTCCTACCTGAGAACAGGTAACAAGACACCTTTCAGTCCTACCTGAGAACAGGTAACAACACACCTGTCAATCTTACCTGAGACCAGGCAACAACACACCTGTCAATCTTACCTGAGAACAGGTAACAAGACACCTTTCAGTCCTACCTGAGAACAGGTAACAACACACCTGTCAATCTTACCTGAGACCAGGCAACAACACACCTGTCAATCTTACCTGAGACCAGGCAACAACACACCTGTCAATATTACCTGAGAAGAGGTAACAACACACTTTTCAGTCCTACCTGACAACAGGTAACAACACACCTGTCAGTCCTACCTGAGAACAGGTAACAACACACCTATCAGTCCTACCTGAGAACAGGTAACAACACACCTGTCAATCTTACCTGAGACCAGGCAACAACACACCTGTCAATCTTATCTGAGAACAGGTAACAAGACACCTTTCAGTCCTACCTGAGAACAGGCAAGAACACACCTGTCAATATTACCTGAGAAGAGGTAACAACACACTTTTCAGTCCTACCTGACAACAGGTAACAACACACCTTTCAGTCCTACCTGAGAACAGGTAACAACACACCTATCAGTCCTACCTGAGAACAGGTAACAACACACCTGTCAATCTTACCTGAGACCAGGCAACAACACACCTGTCAATCTTACCTGAGAACAGGTAACAACACACCTGTCAATATTACCTGAGAACAGGCAAGAACACACCTGTCAGTCCTACCTGAGACCAGGCAACAACACACCTGTCAATCCTACCTGAGAACAGGTAACAAGACACCTTTCAGTCTTACCTGAGAACAGGTAACAACACACCTGTCAATCTTACCTGAGAACAGGCAAGAACACACCTGTCAATCTTACCTGAGAACAGGTAACAAGACACCTGTCAATCTTACCTGAGACCAAGCAACAACACACCTGTCAATCTTACCTGAGACCAGGCAACAACACACCTGTCAATCTTTCCTGAGAACAGGTAACAAGACACCTTTCAGTCCTACCTGAGAACAGGTAACAACACACCTGTCAATCCTACCTGAGAACAGACAACAACACACCTGTCAATCTTACCTGAGGACAGTCAACAACACACCTGTCAGTCCTACCTGAGAACAAGCAACAAGACACTTTTCAGTCCTTCAGTCCTACCTGAGAACTGAAACAGGTAACAAGACTACTTTCAGTCTTACTGAACAACAGGCAACAACACACCTGTCAATCTTACCTGAGAATAGGTAACAACACACCTGTCAATATTACCTGAGAAGAGGTAACAACACACCTGTCAATCTTACCTGAGAACAGGTAACAACACACCTGTCAGTCCTACCTGAGAACAGGTAACAAGACACCTTTCAGTCCTACCTGAGAACAGGTAACAAGACACCTGTCAGTCCTACCTGAGAACAGGTAACAACACACCTGTCAATATTACCTGAGAACAGGCAAGAACACACCTTTCAGTCCTACCTGAGAACAGGTAACAACACACCTGTCAGTCCTACCTGAGAACAGGTAACAACACACCTGTCAGTCCTACCTGAGAACAGGTAACAACACACATTTCAGGCCTACCTGAGAACAGGTAACAACACACCTGTCAATCTTACCTGACAACAGGTAACAACACACCTGTCAATATTACCTGAGAACAGGTAACAACACACCTGTCAGTCCTACCTGAGAACAGGTAACAACACACCTGTCAGTCCTACCTGAGAACAGGTAACAACACACCTGTCAATATTACCTGAGAACAGGTAACAACACACCTGTCAGTCCTACCTGAGAACAGGTAACAACACACCTGTCAATCCTACCTGAGAACAGGTAACAAGACACCTGTCAGTCCTACCTGAGAACAGGTAACAACACACCTGTCAATATTACCTGAGAACAGGCAAGAACACACCTGTCAGTCCTACCTGAGAACAGGTAACAACACACCTGTCAGTCCTACCTGAGAACAGGTAACAAGACACCTTTCAGTCCTACCTGAGAACAGGTAACAACACACCTGTCAATCTTACGTGACAACAGGTAACAACACACCTGTCAATATTACCTGAGAACAGGTAACAACACACCTGTCAGTCCTACCTGAGAACAGGTAACAACACACCTGTCAATATTACCTGAGAACAGGTAACAACACACCTGTCAGTCCTACCTGAGAACAGGTAACAACACACCTGTCAATCTTACCTGAGAACAGCACGTCTCTGGAGCAGGTGTCTATCTCCTCCAGAGGCACAGACATATAATTGCACACCTTACGGTAATATTTCAACGAGAGGACGACGCTTTGCACCGCAGTGAAGCTAGTTTTACATCGGAGATTCCACATCTATCAAACATCCAATGTAAAACAAACATCCAACTTGAAATTAATATTCCAAGGGATTTATGCAGAAGCACATAAATTAGCCACCTGGTGCAGTGAGACAACATGAGTTAATGTTGGAAATTAATTCATGAGGTTTTATTGAATTTGAAAAACATGTTCTCTATCGGAATATGATTTTTTTCATATCGCACAGCCCTAGCTGAGAAAAGCTGGCGAGACACTGAACGATCTTATCAGCCCGTGACTGTAACCAACTGAGGCGCCTGTCTGTTGCTGCGGTGAGGCGGCGAGGCGGCGAGGCGGCTGCCCTCTGTGAGCCCTGCTGTGTCCTCACCTCGTCCTCTGCCGTTGGAGAAACATTTGAAGATGACCATCCTCATGTCCAGACCCTCCTGGATCCAGATCTTGTTCATGATCCGGATCACCTGCAGAGTCAGCATATCCTGCCGCAGGTCGTCTCCTGACTGGAGGGAAGACATCAGACGGGGTCAAAGGTCAGCTTGAATTTAAACCAGACCAGACTAAGGCTCACAGGTGAACCAGGTTTACCTTGAAGATGACATTGATGTTGTCTCCCAGAGGGTCCAGGTTTTTAAAGGACAGTTTGAGAGGGACGGCGTTGGAGTTGAAGAAGGAACACGACTATAAAAGATAGAGAAGAAGAGAAATGTTCACGGCATCACCAGTCAGAGCTGAACACGTCGCCTATACGAGACCAGATCAACAACGGGATCTGTGAGCGTCACAAACCCACTCAAGAGTCATAACTCTGACAAATAACCGGCGGGAAACACAGATTTTTAGGTTCAGTGTGGATGAAAAACTGAGCTGAGAAACCAGAGAGAGACGCTGCAGAACCTCCTGAGACAGGAACAGGAAGAGCTAACTGGAGCTTCTAACATCAGCAGCTAACAGGAGCCGCTAACACAAGCTGCTAACAAGAAGAGCTAACTGGAGCTTCTAACATCAGCAGGTAACAGGAGCCGCTAACACCAGCTGCTAACAGGAAGAGCTGACTGGAGCTGCTAACATCAGCAGCTAACAGGAGCCGCTAACACAAGCTGCTAACATTAGCAGCTAACACAAGCTGCTAACAGGAAGAGCTAACAGGAGCCGCTAACACAAGCTGCTAACAAGAAGAGCTAACTGGAGCTTCTAACATCAGCAGCTAACAGGAGCCGCAACCAAGAGCAGCTAACAGGAAGAGCTAACTGGACAAGCTGCTAACAGGAAGAGCTGACTGGAGGAGCTAACATCAGCAGCTAACAGGAGCCGCTAACACCAGCTGCTAACAGGAAGAGCTAACTGGAGCTGCTAACATCAGCAGCTAACAGGAGCCGCAACCAAGAGCAGCTAACAGGAAGAGCTACCTGGAGCTGCTAACACCCGCAGCTAACAGGAAGAGCTAACACAAGCTGCTAACAGGAAGAGCTAACTGGAGCTGCTAACATCAGCAGCTAAGAGGAGCTGCTTAACAAGAAGAGCTAACTGGAGCTGCTAACATCAGCAGCTAAGAGGAGCTGCTTAACAAGAAGAGCTAACTGGAGCTTCTAACATCAGCAGCTAACAGGAGCCGCTAACACAAGCTGCTAACAAGAAGAGCTAACTGGAGCTTCTAACATCAGCAGGTAACAGGAGCCGCTAACACAAGCTGCTAACAGGAAGAGCTAACTGGAGCTTCTAACATCAGCAGCTAACAGGAGCCGCTAACACCAGCTGCTAACAGGAAGAGCTGACTGGAGGAGCTGCTAACAGGAAGAGCTGACTGGAGGAGCTAACATCAGCAGCTAACAGGAGCTGCTAAGCTAATTCAGCTATTTTTAATGGGGCCATTTTGACTAAATAAATATAGTAACTTAATCCTTTATACTTACTGTTTACATCCCCCAAAGCATCATGGGAGCTGTAGTTCTCCCAAACAGAAGTAAGACAAAGAATAACGAGAGACTAAATACAGTAACACTGACCTGCTTATATACAGTCTATGATACTGACTGATTATTAAAATCACTGACTGTCGTCTCATGTACAGTTTACTGTGTGTGTGTTAATCATCCCCCACCAGGATGAAAGGAAATGCAACATGAGAACTGACACGGGAGTTTTCTTCAGGATGAAACACTTCTGTCCTCCGGTGGAAGAGTGTAGTTTGTCCATGAGACCTGGACACACCTGTGTGTGTGTGTGTGTGTGTGTGTGTGAGGTGAGCAGTCAGCAGGTGTGTTGCAGGTGAGTCTCCTTCAGTACCTGGATGTTGATTCCTGAGACCAGCAGCGCCGGGTTCAGAGGAAGTCTGCAGCTGCTGTTCACTGAGAAGAACTGCTTCATCTCCTCCAGACCCTCCCTGAGGACACACTGCAACACAGAGAGACACAGAGAGACACAGAGAGACACACAGAGACACAGAGAGACACACAGAGACACATAGAGACACAAAGAGACACAGAGAGACACACAGAGACACACAGAGAGACACAGAGAGACACACAGAGAGACACACAGACAGAGAGACAAAGAGAGAGAGACACACACAGACAGAGAGACACAAAGAGACAAAGAGACAGAGAGACAGAGAGAGAGAGAGAGAGAGAGACACACACAGACACAGGGAGACACAGAGACACACAGACAGAGAGACACAGAGAGACACACACAGAGTGGTAAGTGACTGACTGTAGGTCATGGAGCTGCTGCCCTCTGCTGGACTGGTACTGAACTGTACTGTTCAGTGAAAATAATAAACTGCCTGTTCATTGATTCATTCTGTATATTAACCAATCAGGGACGTGTATTTATGTTCACACGTGTATCCAGTCTACTAATAACAATCATCTCTACTGGAATTTAGGTCAGTTTGGTCTTTGTAAAAGAAAAGGAAAAAGAGGGACAGCACCCTCCCCACCTGTCTGTTGGACGGCGTGGCGTCTCGGACTTTGTGAGCCACCCTTGCGAGGACGGAGACGAGCCAGGACTGGCGGTCGAACTCCTCACGGAGACCTCGACCGACGCAGCAGAGCAGAGCGGCGAGGAGGTGCTGATAGCGTCCGCTGAACTGACTGTCCTGCAGGTTGTCCTTCAGCAGCCTAAGAGACGGACACAACCAATTCAACCACTGATCACTGTGTGGGCGAGAGACCATTGGTCACCGTGGGAGAGAGAGCTGATCTGCACTGGAGGAGGGCCGACCCTGATCAGGGATGAGACTCGGTCATCAGATCAAACCCAGATGAGGATTAAGACTCTGTCAGCCACATATCTGCTGATCACAAATCAATCGATCCATCAATCCGGCTTAGTTTTCTGGGTCGGTCCTCCTCCTGATGGAAGCCGGACTGATCAGGATCAGATAAACAGCAACAGCTGATTTCAGGGTTACTTTATGTATCAGATCAGAATCGATTCTGATCTGTCCAGGAGACATGCAGTGACTCCAAGACGCTTTGTAATCAGAGTCTGAAATCTGATCTGGATTTGATCCGAGCCTGCTGACGAACCAGTCTCCCGCCTGCACGGACCGAGTTCACCTGTCGGACTCAGGTAAAAGACTCAGAGGACATTAAAGCGGCCCTTCAGCAGCACCAACAGACAGTAAGCAGATCAGCGCTCCCGTCCTCTGTGTGGTTCTGACCAGAAGAGGTAGTGGGCGATCCGAACGTCCCCGATGGCTCTGCGGAGGAGGAACCGGACCAGAGAGCTGTCCAGGTAACACTCGTACTTCACGGCCTGAGACACAAACAGAGACATTTCAAACAAAGTGTTTTAAGGGCTGTGACAGTGTGGAGGCCAGAGACCACACCGAGTCTACAGGTAAGCTCGGAGACCGGAGCACAGGAAGGACTCCCACGCACACATGGTCACATCTACACCTGAGAAATAACAAAATAAAAGCCTGCAGGCGTCACCTGGACCAGCTGGGGCAGGAAGTCTAGCAGTTCTGGATCTGAGATGGAGTCCATCCACTGAACGGCCGTCCTCCTCAGCTCCTGGTCCGGGAACCTGAAAAACACACGATGATGTCACTCGGGTTATCACGATGATGTCACTCGGGTGAGTTGCAGCGGGCAGGGACGTACGAGGCGTGGAGGAGTCCCAGGGCGTCCAGGTGACCCAGGCAGGTCCACTGTCTCAGCAGGGCGTAGATGTCAGGCAGGCAGGCCCACTGCCAGCAGGGGGCGCTGGCCAGAACCAGAGGCAGCGCCACGCTCTCAGACTGACAGAAGGCCTTCTTCTCCCACAGCAGGCGCCGGTCCTCCGCCGTCAGCCTGCACGCACAAACACTGAGAGGTCAAGACCACGAGGACAAAACCTGACCTGAGTCTCAGGATCTTAAACGTGTCACGAGAGCGTCTCTGACCAGAAGACCGCCTTCTTGTGGAGGACGTCCTGCAGCTGGATCTGACTGACTGTGTCCAGTCTGGAAAAGTCGTACTGAGGACAGAAGTCTGCCGGAGGGGGGGTGCTGAACCGGACCTCGAAGGACGAGGTGGGAAAGTCCACCTGAGAGAGAGAGAGCGCTCAGAGGTGAGATAGAGACACTTGCTGTGTTGTGACCTTTTTAAAATGAAGTCATGTGATCAGGTTTTGTCCTCCGTGTGGACACCGGAGAGTTCAAAGGAACCAAGAGACCAAAACAAATCCTCTGACCCGGCTAATCTGGCTGTGCTCTGGTTCTGGTGACCACACATATGGGGTGTGTGTGTGTGTTACATTTTTCAAACTAAATGAGAAATGGTTTTTATTCTTCTGTGGATTTCATGAACTGTTAAACTCGAGTTAGCTGACTAGCGAGCTAACACACCTGTAGTCAGACTCTCTGTCTTTATCAGGTGGATATCACATCATTTATGTAACATAGTCTGAACTTCTGAGGGTGAATTAACAGGCTGTTCAAGGTGTTTACTGTAGAAATGTGTTTGGTTTCCTTCCACTGCTGTAGAATAACCACAGAAGGTAAAGACAAATAAATGAAGAAAGTAACTACTAGTTACTACTGGACTATTTTTATACGCTGAACAAAATTCTAAACGCGACACTTTTGTTTTTGGCCCCGTTCATCATGAGCTGAACTCAAAGATCTAAGACTTTCTCTATGAACACAAAAGGACTATTTCTCTCAAATATTGATCACAAACTGCACATTTTGGAGTGGCCTTTTATCGTGGTCAGCCTAAGGCCTTCTTATTGTGGCCAGCCTAAGGCCTTTTATCGTGGCCAGCCTAAGGCATTCTTATTGTGGCCAGCCTAAGGCCTTTTATCGTGGCCAGCCTAAGGCCTTCTTATCGTGGCCAGCCTAAGGCGTTTTATCGTGGCCAGCCGAAGGCCTTCTTATTGTGGCCAGCCTAAGGCCTTCTTATCGTGGCCAGTCTAAGGCGTTTTATCGTGGCCAGCCTAAAGGCTTTTATCGTGAGCCAGCCTAAGGCCTTCTTATTGTGGCCAGCCTAAGGCCTTCTTATTGTGGCCAGCCTAAGGCCTTCTTATTGTGGCCAGCCTAAGGCCTTTTATCGTGGCCAGCCTAAGGCGTTTTATCGTGGCCAGCCTAAGGCCTTCTTATTGTGGCCAGCCTAAGGCCTTCTTATTGTGGCCAGCCTAAGGCCTTCTTATTGTGGCCAGCCTAAGGCCTTTTATCCTGGCCAGCCTAAGGCCTTTTATCCTGGCCAGCCTAAGGCACACCTGTGCAATCCCCATGCTGTCTCTTCAGCATCTTGATATGCCACACCTGTGATCTTTTGCTCACTAACACAGATTTTGACAGATATGTGAACAACATTTGAGAGAAATAGGCCTTTTGTGTACACAGAGAAAATCTTAGATCTTTGAGTTCAGCTTGTGATGAATGGGACAATAACAAAAGTGTTGCCTTTATAATTTTGTTCAGTGCATATTATCTAATATTAATGAAGGAAGACGGAGCAGCTGGTCATCAGTTGATTCTACAGTGAAATAATGGAAAAAAATCCTTCATTTAACTTTTAAACGTATTTAACTTTGGTACCATTCAAGGTTTTTCACTTGAACTACTTAGATTTACAGAAGAACTACAAATATGGCGGCTGCTCTAAAGTTTTGGCCAGTAGTGGACATCATGCCAAACACATGAAGACATATTTTAATATAAATGCTTCTTGCCGAATAAATATAAAAACGCAATTCAGTAACAACAGTGTCACTAAGAAATCCTCGGCCGTCACTGCTGCTGGGTGTGAAATGCATGCTGGGATACTGCAGGTCATTGGGACTGAACTTGGAGCCAGAAGGAGTGAAGCCTCCCATCTCACCTGTAGGATCACGCTGTCGGGCTGGCTGAAGTTTGGCGAGCTCGTCCGGGCGTTTCCGCTCCTCCCGGGCGCTGAAGGCCAGAGGCCGAGCAACTTCCTGCCGCACGTCAGGATGCTGCAGACACACACACACACACACACACACCTGTCAGTCCACACACACTTCCTGTTTACTGCTGCAGAGGAAATGACATCATAAAGGCTCAGCTGGAAGGTGTCGCACTGAAGGAAGGAAAATGAGTAACTCGTGTTCCTCTCAGAGAGTCAGATGTTCAGACTGTCTCATGCCTGTTTGCTAAATATAAAGCTGCAGCCAGCTGGTTAGCTTAGCTTAGCATAGAGACAGGAAACAGATCCTCCTCCCTGACCTTTTATCTGTCAGTCTCTGAGGTTTAAACAGCTCAGGTTAGGTGAGACTACTTCCTGTGGCACGGCATCATGTGACTCACTGTCTGAAGTTGAAGAGCGGCATGGTGACCCAGCCCAGAGCCTCGATGCTGCGGCGCGCTGCTTCCCCTTCTCCTCAGCTCCTCCGGGGGGCGGCAGAGAACTGGCGTACAGCGTCACGGTCAGCTGGGACTCTCTGGGCAGCTGGTTGATCTGCACCGGGAAACAAACCCTGCAGGGACGGGGGGACAGGGGGGGGCGTAAGGAACAGCTGGACCGACATCACATTCTGGAAACAAACCATATTTCCAGGGCAGGAAGTGTCCTCATACTTTTGGCCATGTAGAGACACAGACCAACGTTTATGTTTTACTTCTCCAGGTTCTTTCATGTAACTTATCTTATTACAGGTGTGTGCAGGTGAGGCTGTGATGTCATCCCTGACAGGTGGGGACACCTACCTCTGGTCCCACACCACCAGGTGGAACAGGTATTTGCTGACCGACTGCTTGCTGGTGTGCTGCGGCGCGCAGAGCTCCTCCTCGCCATGAGTCAGAGAGCAGGACAGGAAGAAACCCTCGTAACTGACCAATCAGAGAGCAGAACAGGGACGTCATGGCTTAACACCAGCATGTTAGCATGTTAGCATTGTGACTGTGCGCGGGCTAACGTAGCTGCTAACATTTAAAGTGATGTATAAATCTACCTGGTGCTCAGTCACTGGATCGCCTCGTTAACACCTTAAACTCATTTAAACACTTTTACAGGATAAAACATGAACCTCACATGGAAACCAGAAGAAACCGTTTTAAAAGATCAAACGACTATTCAATTAATCAATTAATCAATAGACAGATTAATCGACGGTGAATTCAATGGTTATTTGCAGCGAGCGCAAAGAGCTGCAGAGGAACCAGACCTTCGGTCAGCAGCTACAGCCTGCAGGTGGCGCTACAGCCACGTTACAGTCTCCTCCTACAGATTCCCCAGGTGAGGCCGAACACCTGTGTGAGACCGGCACGTTCCACCACACAGGATTCTTCTCGCTGTGTTTCTTTGACTCTCTGTGACGCATTTAAACGTATTTTTATTGGCTGACGGCAACGAAGCGCATCATCTTTTCTAAAAGACCATTTATCTTAAGTCTTAGTCTGTTAAATGAGAGCGGAGCAGGAAGAAGGGATGGTGTGTGCTGCTGACAGGCAGGTGTCAGGCGACGCAGGCGGCCCCGCCTCCTCTCAGGTCAAAGGTCAGGTCTGGTTCCCAGACAGCGCTTTGTCCCAGCAGAGAGTGTGTGAGAGACGGGGGGAGGGGCAGCAGCTCTTTGTTTCAGGGTCCACACGGATCCTCTGTGCTGCTCTGAGATCAGCTGAATCATCATCTCTACATATGAACTCTGCGGCCTGCAGGGGCCGACGCAGCCCGGCACGCACCCACAGGACTGCAGCGTGTGTGTCTCTGTGTGTCTCTATGTGTGTGTGTGTCTCTGTGTGTCTCTATGTGTGTGTGTGTCTCTGTGTGTGTGTGTGTCTCTGTGTGTGTGTCTCTGTGTGTCTCTGTGTGTCTCTATGTGTGTGTGTGTCTCTGTGTGTCTCTATGTGTGTGTGTGTCTCTGTGTGTGTGTGTGTCTCTGTGTGTGTCTCTGTGTGTCTCTGTGTGTCTCTATGTGTGTGTGTGTCTCTGTGTGTCTATATGTGTGTGTCTCTGTGTGTCTCTATATGTGTGTGTGTCTCTGTGTGTCTTTATATGTGTGTCTGTCTCTCTGTGTGTGTCTGTCTCTCTGTGTGTCTCTGTGTGTGTGTCTCTGTGTATCTCTGTGTGTGTGTCTCTCTGTGTCTCTGTCTCTCTATATGTGTGTGTGTCTCTGTGTCTCTCTGTGTCTCTGTGTCTCTCTGTGTGTCTCTGTGTGTCTCTGTCTCTCTATATGTGTGTGTGTCTCTGTCTCTCTATATGTGTGTGTGTCTCTGTGTCTCTCTGTGTCTCTGTGTGTCTGTGTGTGTGTGTGTGTGTCTCTGTGTCTCTCTATATGTGTGTGTGTCTCTGTGTCTCTCTGTGTGTCTCTGTATGTCTCTGTGTGTCCCTCTGTGTGTCTTTCTGTGTCTCTGTATGTCTCTCTGTGTCTCTCTGTGTGTCTGTCTCTGTCTCTCTGTGTCTCTCTGTGTGTCTCTGTATGTGTGTCTCTGTGTGTCTCTGTGTGTGTCTCTCTGTGTCTCTCTGTGTGTGTGTCTGTCTCTGTCTCTCTGTGCCTCTCTGTGTGTCTCTCTGTGTGTCTCTGTGTGTCCCTCTGTGTGTCTTTCTGTGTCTCTGTATGTCTCTCTGTGTCTCTCTATATGTGTGTGTGTCTCTGTGTGTCTCTCTGTGTCTCTCTGTGTGTCTCTATATGTGTGTGTGTCTCTGTGTGTCTCTCTGTGTCTCTATGTGTGTGTGTCTGTCTCTGTCTCTCTGTGTCTCTCTGTGTGTCTCTCTGTGTGTCTCTGTGTGTCTCTCTGTGTGTCTGTCTCTGTCTCTCTGTGTCTCTCTGTGTGTCTCTCTGTGTGAGAGAGTCTGTACCTGGCGGCCCAGGTGATGGGGATGCGGTGAGCAGCGTGCACGCTGAAGGAGAGCACGTTGGTGACGAGACCGGCCTCCTGCACCGGCGCCGTGCAGCAGTGACTCTGCGGCGTCGTGTGGAAGTTGGCGTTGAACGTGCTGCAGTACAGCTCCACCAGATCCAAGATGGCCGCCGTCAACTTCTCCACCACTTTCTCTGTGAAACGAGGACATCAGGTTTGATTGACAGCTCATGTTTCTAACTGAATATCTTCATGAATAATAACTGAGAACGACTTCAGACGTCCCTCCTGTGATCGTGGACTTTAAAAATGTCCTGCTGTGATCTGGGATCTATTGATCAGCCTTAGAAACACCACAGGCTGTCCCTGAGAGATGAAGCTTCACCATTGGTCAGTCAAGTGTCCCCCTATTGGCTGTCCTTTCATAACGCCGTTGCCTCTGCAGATGATGCAGAATGTGAGCTACGAGCGACAAAGATTTTAAAAATCTGTCTCGTGAGACTCACATTCAGTGATAAGACCGACTCGGCTCAGCTGATGGGACGAGTCTCTCTGTACTGAGTCCAGACAGCTCGTGATCGAGTGGGGACGCAGCAGGTGGACGTTTAAAATAGAAACTTCTAAAGACCGAAGCAGCCTTGTTCTGTTTGGGACTGAGAGCTGCTCTTTCTCAGAGCTGCTGATGTGAACATGTGGTGAGATTCTGCTGATCACAAGCGTTTCACTTAGTTTCACTTTCCAGACGTGTGAAGGGGAAACTACCAGCGGAGCAGTAACGTTCTGCACAGCAGATAAAGAGCAGGTAGACTCAGCGTGCAGCAAGTTTTGAACGTGAGCAGAAAATCTGCTGAAACACCGGAGCTCTTAAAGTCCAGGAGTTTATCACTGAATTCAAACGATTTCATTTCTCACTGAGGTGAAAAGGAGCCACGGTCACATCTGAAGAGGCCACTTCCCCAAACAGAGACAGAGGAGGGGAGGCTGAATCATGACTCAGCAGATATTAAATAAGCTGATCTACAGGAGAAACTGACCTGAGAGCTGCTCTGACTTAGATTCTGGTAGAGTTTGAATTGCCACCTGGATTATGAGTTTCCCTTTATATAAATAAAAACATTTCCATGATAAAATGAAGCAGAAAAC
This sequence comes from Lepomis macrochirus, assembly GCA_024633595.2. Taxonomy (NCBI): domain Eukaryota; kingdom Metazoa; phylum Chordata; class Actinopteri; order Centrarchiformes; family Centrarchidae; genus Lepomis; species Lepomis macrochirus. Next base: position 781,353 of record JALXJV020000004.1, on the reverse strand, counting down.
ATCACCAGAATTCAGGAAATTAACTGTTTGATGCTCAACATTTTCATACCACTCAGCCTTATTTAAAATAGTGTTCTTGTGACACTGGAAAGAGCAAAGTCAGCTTTATAGAACAACATTTTTTTTCCAATCCTGGGGACAAAAACGGAAGATGAAGAAGAAGGAAATACTTTTATTGTCACATAAACATACATGTTGCGAAACTCGTTCTCTGAACTTTAACCCGTCCCTTTAGGGAGCAGTGGGCAGCTGCTGTGCAGCGCCCGGGGACCAACTCCAGGGTTTTATCAGTGCCCGTCTAATTGCACTGAAGAACTAACATGTTTTTGATAATATATTAATATCTATGGTAGTAAAGGTTCATTCATTCATTACTTGACTTGTTCTTTACATTCATCAGAACATCATGTTCTCAGTGTTGTAATGAACTCTTGCTCCGGTTGGAAAAACTTGTCTGTGCTGAAATCAGCTGCAAGCAGCCAATCAGCAGCTGCCACTCAGCACTGATATGTTGGTATGTTAATATGTTGTTGGGTGTTGTTGATATGTCGTTGATATGTTGTTGATATGCTGTAGCTAGGTTGTTGATATGTCCTTGGTATGTTGTAGGTAGGTTGTTGATATGTTGGTATATCGTTGACATGTCGTTGATATGTTTATATGTCGTTGGTATGTCATTGATATGTCAGTTTGTTATTGCTATGTTGTTGGCAGGTTGTTGATATGTTGGTATATCGTTGATATGTCGTTGGTATGTCATTGATATGTCGGTATATCGTTGATATGTCGTTGGTATGTCATTGATATGTCAGTTTGTTATTGCTATGTTGTTGGCAGGTTGTTGATATGTTGGTATATCGTTGATATGTCGTTGGCATGTCATTGATATGTCGTTGGTATGTCGTGGGTATGTTGTAGATATGTTGCTGATATGTCGGAATATCCTTGATGTCGGTATATCGTTGATATGTCGCTGGTATATCATTGATATGTCAGTTTGTTGTTGGGAGGTTGTTGATATGTTATATTGTTGGTATGTCGTTGATATGTTGTAGGTATGTTGATATGTTGGTAAATTGGTTTGTAGTTGATATGTCGTTGGTATGTTGTTGATATGCTGTAGGTAGGTTGTTGATAGTCGTTGATTTGTCATTGGTATGTTGATATGTCGTTGGTTAGTTGTTGATATGTCAGTTTGTTGTTGATATGTCGTTGATATGTCGTTGGTATGCTGTAGGTAGGTTGTTGATATGTCGTTGATATGTCGGTATATCGTTGATATGTCGTTAGTTAGTTGTTGATATGTCAGTTTGTTGTTGATATGTCGTTGATATGTCGTTGATGGTTGTTGTATTTTTTGTTGTTGTTGTGTTTGCTGCTGGTGCGTACCTCTGTTCTCTCTGACGGCCAGCACTGAAGGATCCTGGGAGGACAAACAGAGAGAAACCATGAAGAAGAGAACATGTCATAGTGACATCACCAACAGGTTAAACGCCCGGCTGACTGACAGCTGCTCCGTCAGTGTCTCTCACCTTGAGGACTTTGGGCTGCAGACGACAGGGGCATGCTGGGAGCTGGTTGAGGGCGGCGGTCACATCAGGCGTCTCCACGGAAGCTAACGAGCTGCAGAGCGCCTTCACTGACTGGACGAGGCGCTCCACGTGCAGCAGCAGGTCCGCCTACATAGACAAATAGAGAGAGAGTGCTTTAATTTAGTCCAGAGATCCATCTGAATATGAGTCCGTCTGTCTGGACGAGTTTGACTCCTGGACCTGAAACGAGGACGTTTGTCTGACAGTGGGTACATTTTCAGAGTTTGGACTTTGGGTTGAGGTTTGAATTATTATGTAGTGTATTAATTATGTAGTATTTCACTTCAACTGTCTCTTAATACGAGCACAGATTAAAGGACGCCCTGCTGAGCCCCAGAGGGATGTTATTATGGTCCGGTCCAGGGGTATCGGTTAATGAGGGTGCTCATGAGTGTAGATGTGTTACCTCTGACAGCAGGAAGGACTCTGCTTCATTGTGAAAGGTGTCCAGCAGCAGCGTCAGAGCCTCCCTGATAAAGAAGAATAAGGAGGTGCTGAATCTCAGCCCATCAGCTGGAGCATCAGGACTACAACTGGACCCATTATGGGTCAGACCTGCAGGTACAGGCTCCGCCCCCTCACCTGGTGACGGTCTGTTTGATTGGACGCTCCTGCAGCAGGATGCTGTGGTTCATGGTGGACAACGTCTCGTCGTCTTCTTTCTGTTATCAGAAGGAAAAACAAAATGTTCACTCTCTAAAACCGGAGATTTAACAGGAACACAGCTCGCCACCAGACAGCGCCGTGCGTTTCCTGTTTACCTTAAAGAAGGTAAAGTTTTGGTAACACTTCACTTTGAGTCAAGTTTATTTATTTGGGCTAATGTAATAATAGCAGAGGACGCCGCCTGTCCTCAGAGCAACATTTAACATGATGTTTCAGTCTTGTTAACTTCATGAAGACATGTTTTATAATTACTGCTGTGTTTTACTGTCATTCGTTATCTGTTGATGCTGCATGTGAGCTGAAGTCTGTCCCCTCTCAGACAGAGAGGCCACAGTCCTCAGATCCTCAGGCAGGACTCTGAGTCCTGTTTCAGGTCTAAAGGAGACCTGGTTTAACAGTCAGGACCTGAGCTCTGGACTTATTAATGTCCCCCGTTTGTTTCTCTGGACGAGCAGCAGGTTTTATTTCACTCTGACTGAACTGCCTCCTCTTCTCTGCAAAGTGTTTCATGAATAAAGTTTATTATTTGTGTGACTTCATTATACAGCAGCTGTCCGGTTATAAACCCATCATGTTTATAATGATTAACAGGAGGATCCCAGTGCTGATCAAACCTCCAGGGAGCCGAGCAGAAACCGCTCGGCCCGCACATGGAGCCCCGTGTGTGTTTATCAGCTTCCTGTTTGTGTTACGCTGCATTTCAGCTGGAGCCTAGAGACGACATGAAGAACCTCAACACTCCCGTTTCATCGCAGGAGATAAACATCAGTTTATAAAAGTGTCGTCCTGAAGAGTCTGTGGGTTGGATCTGATCCCAGGACAGCTCTCTGATCCCCCACCAGGTCTCTGCAGCGTCCCTTTGGACGAGTTTGAATAATGACCACTCCTCATTAAATATAACTAACAGGTGTGTGTGTGTGTGTGTGTGCGTGTGTGTGTGTGCGTGTGTGTGTGTGTGTGTGCGTGTGTGCGAGTGTGTGTTCAGACCGTGCGGGCCAGCTCCGTGTTGATGGCAGATCTCCTGGTTAGAAACAGTCGAACGTCCCAGTCGAACTTCAGACACTGTTGAACAAACTCCAGACCGGCCAGAGTCTGAGAGCTGGGGGGGGGAGGGGGGGTCAATGTTAATGTTATTACATACTGTAAACCAGTGATGCTATGCTAACGTAGCGCTAGCTGCACTGACGGTGAGTTGGAGCAGAACGCGGTGCCCCCCCCCACCATCCTCAGGTAAACGCATCACCTGTGGAGCCTCAGGACCCTCCCCTCTGCACCGAGGGCCGGGTCCTGGGGGTCCTGGTCCTGAGCAGCTCCTGAACACGCCTGACTGACATTCTGCCATCATGAAACACGCTGCTGCCACTTCCTGTTCGCACGTTACCGTGGACACAGACCTGAAGCCCGGCTCTGAACAGGGACTCCTGTATCACGCCGCTCTCTGTGTGTCGTAATAACCAAACACAGACGGCTGAATGTTAAAATGAAAAACACGCTGAGATCTGACGGCAGATCAGATAAAGTCAAAAACAGGAAACACCTGCTTTCAAAGGAAATTAGAAAAACGCTGACGCATCAGCGGGCGACCGGATCCTCAAAGGTGAGGACGAGACGCCGGACACCGAAACGCCACACGCTCAGGATCATTTAAATCTTTATTTTGTGGCATCAGATGAGTTCCAGGCTGACAGGAAGCGTCAGAAACATCTTTAACGCTGCATCACAGAGAAACGCAACCACAATAATTTACACGCCGCCGCCGTGACGACAGGCTTCAGCCGCCTGGCGAGCCTTGTTTTTCTTGTGATTTCTAACGAGCTCTCAGTCCGACCCGACCTGCCCTGATGTTTCAGGCTGTGAAGCAGAACTTTCTGCGGGATGAGATCTTCTTCTTTAACCAAAGCGTCGGGGCGCCTGAGGTTCTTACTTGTTGAGGAACTCGTCGTGTCCGCAGACCTTCAGCAGGTAGTCGTCCACGTCCATGTGATCCAGATCGTCCTGAGCGTAACACAGAGTCTGATAGATCAGCAGGTCCACCGTGGACGAACCTCAAACACAGAGACACAGAGGCGTCTTCGTTACTCACATTTTACTTCACAACACTCCGGTTTATTCTCAGGCCTCGTCCTGCAGTGTCTTACCGTCACAGGTAAAGGTGAGCGGCTCTCTGAAGTGCTCGCTGATGACGGTGACCTTCACGCTGACCCCCAGACCCTGATGCAGCTCCTCATGACCCACCGAGGGCGACCAAACGAAGCCACAGTTCGTCGAGCGGTCGCTCTGCGGGTACGCCGACCGCAACCTGCAGAGAGAGCGAAGGCACCGAGTACTGTGAGCAGGACTACAGGTAGGGAACAGGTACCATGTGCACTTTGGGGAGAAGGACTACAGGTAGGGAACAGGTACCATGTGCACTTTGGGGAGAAGGACTACATGTAGGGAACAGGTACCATGTGGACTATGGGGAGAAGGACTACAGGTAGGGAACAGGTACCATGTGGACTATGGGGAGAAGGACTACAGGTAGGGAACAGGTACCATGTGTACTGTGAGCAGGACTACAGGTAGGGAACAGGTACCACGTGTACTGTGAGCAGGACTACAGGTAGGGAACAGGTACCATATGGACTATGGGGAGAAGGACTACAGGTAGGGAACAGGTACCATGTGGACTATGGGGAGAAGGACTACAGGAAGGGAACAGGTACCATGTGCACTATGGGGAGAAGGACTACAGGTAGGGAACAGGTACCATATGGACTATGGGGAGAAGGACTACAGGTAGGGAACAGGTACCATGTGTACTGGTGAGCAGGACTACAGGTAGGGAACAGGTACCATGTGAGTCTGGTTCTGAAGTCCTGGACTGCCCAGTGGAACCTGCAGTAACTTGTGTGTACACAGTAGTGCGGATTCCTCGCACGGTTTTATCAATGAGGCCCCGGGTCCTGATCTGACGGACTGAAGCAGCTGCTCTGAGCTGCAGCTTCCTGCTCGGATGCAGCTGCTGGCATTTTATTATCCGACCCTTTCTCCCTGACTTCCTGTGAATGCAGAGGACGCTGTGTGCGTTCCTCACTAAGGCTTCAGGTTCAGGTTAGAACCGGGTTTAGGTCGGGGTCAGGGAGGAGGCGTGACGTGCATACTCACACATCCAGCATGTGACAGAAGGCCGCCACCTCCTCGTCTCTCTCCTCGGACACCTGGAACAGCTCGTATCCGAACCCGTTCATCCTGGAGCCCAGAGACACCTGTCAATCACACACAGAGCCGACCAATCAGAAGAGAGGCCTTATAATCTGTTCAATTCACAGAAAAGCTATCAACACATGAACTCGGTCGTTTTCATCATCGATTGACTCATTGTTTTGTAAACGGGAGAGAATTAAACTGGAGCTCTATTCTCTCAATTAATCAATAGCTTGGTAACACTGCTAACACTGCTAATAGAGCTGACAGTGCTAACAGTGCTAACACTGCTAATAGAGCTGACAGTGCTAACAGTGCTAACACTGCTAATAGAGCTGACAGTGCTAACAGTGCTAACACTGCTAATAGAGCTGACAGTGCTAACACTGCTAACAGAGCTGACTCTGCTAACAGTGCTAACACTGCTAATAGAGCTGACAGTGCTAACACTGCTAATAGAGCTGACAGTGCTAACACTGCTAATAGAGATGACAGTGCTAACAGTGCTAACACTGCTAATAGAGCTGACAGTGCTAACAGTGCTAACACTGCTAATAGAGCTGACAGTGCTAACAGTGCTACCACTGCTAATAGAGCTGACAGTGCTAACAGTGCTAACACTGCTAATAGAGCTGACAGTGCTAACACTGCTAACAGAGCTGACTCTGCTAACAGTGCTGACACTGCTAATACTGCTAACAGCGCTGACACTGCTAACAGCGTTGACAGTGTTGACACTGCTAACAGTGCTGACACTGCTAACAGAGCAGACACTGCTAACAGAGCAGACACTGCTGACACTAACAGCGCCGACACTGCTAACAGCGTTGACAGTGTTGACACTGCTAACAGAGCAGACACTGCTGACACTGCTAACAGTGCTGACACTGCTAACAGAGCAGTCACTGCTAACAGAGCAGACACTGCTGACACTGCTAACAGAGCAGACACTGCTAACAGAGCAGACACTGCTAAAGGTGCTAACAGCGCTGACACTGCTAACAGCGCTGACACTGCTAAAGGTGCTAACAGCGCTGACACTGCTAACAGCGCTGACACTGCTAAAGGTGCTAACAGAGCTAACAGTGCTAACAGTGTTAACACTGCTAACAGAGCTAACACTGCTAACAGTGCTAACAGTCTTAACACTGCTAACAGAGCTAACACTGCTAACAGTGCTAACACTGCTAACAGTGCTAACAGTCTTAACACTGCTAACAGTGCTAACACTGCTAACAGTGCTAACAGTCTTAACACTGCTAACAGTGCTAACAGTGCTAACACTGCTAACAGTGCTGTGGGTACATTTCCTTCCCCTCAGACTCTGTGTGCAGCTGGAACATGTGGTGGTGTTTAGTTCCAGACTCCGGCCTGACTGATAATCTCTCCTCGGCGGCTTCAGATTGCAGCTGGTCTGACTGGTCTGACTGGTGACGCCCACGCACGGAGCTGGGAGGAGCGCGTGTGACATTTATCAGAGCGGAGTATCGGCCCTCAGCACGCCTGAGAACACATGAAAGGTCCTGAGCGCTCTTATCTGTGCTACTTCCTCTTTGATCAGGAAATGTGTGGTGTGGTGTGGGTGTGGGATGGCGTAATGGTTAAGACGCCCGCCTTTGGTGTGAGAGACCCGGGTTCAATCCCCACTGTGTCCCTGAGCAAGACACTTAACCCCTCGTTGCTCCAGAGGTGTGCGACCTCTGACATATATAGCAATTGTAAGTCGCTTTGGATAAAAGCGTCAGCTAAATGAATAAATGTGAATGTGAAATAATATCTAGTGTGTTACTAAGATAGTCTGTTTAGAGACACGTTTGGCTTCTTTAGTCAGAATTTCAAAACGAAACTTGTAGTAAGAAATATTAAAATCCCCTAAAGACGTGCAGCCACATGTGAAACGTGTTCCACAACATCTGCAGCTGTTTGAGCTGAAACTTCTGATAGATCCAGATCACAGGAGAGAATCTGCTCTGAATTAAATATTTACTGTGCAGCGTCGGCTCGTCTGAAAATAACTGCTAATTATTACTGATTCTCTTCTGAGGCCCTAACAGCAGCGTGCTGCGGCTCACGAGTCATCAGGATCTATAATCAATATCAATCACACAGACCTTTTCTCTTTTAATTAAGCTAGGCGAGCAGTTTCCCTCTGCCTTCAGTCTTTATGCTAAGCTAGGCTAAACACAGACACTGAAACTGAAATCTGTGTCTGATCCGTTAGAGCTGTGACGAGCGATTAAGCCTGAGATGAGACATTCAAACTGTAAGAAACCTTCAAATGTGAAGAATGAAAAGTTTGAGCATTAAACTGTTCAGTTAAACAGTTTAAACTGTACCAGAGTCACTAAAAGTCAGAGCAGCTCTCAGGTCAGTTTCTCCTGTAGATCAGCTTATTTAATATCTGCTGAGTCATGATTCAGCCTCCCCTCCTCTGTCTCTGTTTGGGGAAGTGGCCTCTTCAGATGTGACCGTGGCTCCTTTTCACCTCAGTGAGAAATGAACTCGTTTGAATTCAGTGATAAACTCCTGGACTTTAAGAGCTCCGGTGTTTCAGCAGATTTTCTGCTCACGTTCAAAACTTGCTGCACGCTGAGTCTACCTGCTCTTTATCTGCTGTGCAGAACGTTACTGCTCCGCTGGTAGTTTCCCCTTCACACGTCTGGAAAGTGAAACTAAGTGAAACGCTTGTGATCAGCAGAATCTCACCACATGTTCACATCAGCAGCTCTGAGAAAGAGCAGCTCTCAGTCCCAAACAGAACAAGGCTGCTTCGGTTTGATTAAGCTAAATGTTTCTAGCAGCTGCGGCGCTACTCGCTCACAGCTCGAGAGCAGGTTCACTTGATCACTATCAGGGCGTACGCCGGTGTCGCATCAGCCGGGTGGAGTCGACGTTTCACATTTTAATCTCGTGAGATTTTGCTGGCACGAGATCTCGTCACACCCTTAATTTCTGCTATTCCCAATCCCAGAAGAAACTTCCTTTGGTGTCACGTCCGCTAAAACAAAAGGTGACGTGAAATCGCAGAAGACTGCCGATTGGTCCGAGAGAATCGACGACAAACCCGTGTTGGAAACTAGCTTACAGCTGACGCTAACGTTAGGGGTGGGAATCTCAGGGCTCCTCACGATTCGGTTCGATTACGATTCAGAGGCTGCGATTCGATTATAAAACGATTATCGATGCATCATATTTTTTCTACACAGGATCCCTGGATAATTACTAAGCATTTAATTTGCACATTAAAATCCAAAAGAAAATTGCTAATCAGCTTAAAAGGACTAGTTTGCATCCCTAGTTTACTTTATTAACCTCAGCTCCATGGTGTCATTTCATTAACATCCAGCTGTCTGACTCCTGAAAACTGAAATATAATAATCAGCATGTTCAGTCTGTGAACAGGACAGAGCTGCACACAGTTTAGGCTCAGCTTGTACCTGATGTTCTCAACCCCTGACTAGTAGGTTAGTTAGTAATGACATACAGCTGATAATTAAAATTACTTCATTACTAATTTAGCTAATGTTACATTAATAAATAAATCTTTTTAGCAACTTTTACGGGACCCAAAGACGCTTTACACATAGTTACAGAACAACAAAACGTCATTCAGGATTAACACACAGCTGCAGAGCGTCACCCTGCTCGCAGTGTGCGAGTTAAAATAATTACTTGTGCATTGATATTAATGATTGTGAGATACTTTGGGGTTATTCATTCTGCAGGGGTGACGAATACAGGGGGACACTGGTCTCTCTGCTGTCTGCGCTCCTCAGACGGTCCGGGCGCTGCTCTTCCGCGAGTTCCGCCTTTTGCGTTCCGTCAACATCACGTTATCAATTAACATTTAAATAATCGATTTTTAGACATTTGTGCGTCGATTAATAATCTTCCACGTCCGCATCGCGATGCATCTAAGAATCGATTATTACTCCCAGCCCTAGCTAACTTTAGCTCGGTTCTCCTCGAGAAAACAAACCGACCCGCTCTGGTTCATCCTAAAACATTTGTGCCTCTTCTGAGGACGCCGGACGCCAGCGAGCCGACCTCCTGACTGGGGCGGAGCTGTCGGCTGGAAATGTTTTAATGTCTGTAAAACAGGAAGTTTAGCCTTTATGGGCGGAGCCTGCTGTGTGAGCTGCACTTCTCTTATTTATCCGGTTTGTTCTTAAACTTGTTACGAACCCGCGTCGTCTCTTCATCGAACTCGCGCCGCAGTTTGGTGCTGATGGTTTCACATAAAGTTTTTTTGAAGGTTACCTCGGTTACTAACAAACCCCAGAAACGGTCTCATTCTTACCGGGTCTGCAGACACCCGCCGCTGGTTCTTGTTGCTCTTGGGAACAGGTAAGTACGTCCTGGGCGGGACCTGAGGGGGAAGGGTCTTACTCCGGGCCACGGGCTTCCCCGATTGGTCCCCGTTGGCCCTCCGACCTCGAGGCCCCTGCCGGCCCTCGTTGAGTCGAGATAGCGAGTCGTTGATGTTGTCGTAGTTCAGCTCTCCCGAGGTCACTTTCGGCTGATCCACATCGGGCGTGAACAGGTTCACGTTGCGGGGCACGGTGGACCCCCGAGAGGCCAGGAAGGGGTTCTCTGACCCCGATGGTGGGGGGATGGGGTTTCTTGGGGGGAGGGCGGGGGGAACATCGTCTGGAAAAGAGGGGAAGCCTTTGGGAAGAAACCCCGATCCGAATCCAGTTGAGTCCCCGAGGCTGGAACCTGAGCAGTCCCTGAACTTGCTGACCTCCGGACTGTCCAGGATGTACAGGGACTCTTTGATGAAGCCTCCCTGAGGAGGGAGCGCTCTAGCTGGGACGGAGGGAGGAGACTGTGACCCTCCAGGCTGGTTTAGGGAGGAGTCGGACCCAGAAAGGCCCCTCAGCAGGCTTCCTCCGGTCAGGGCGGGTCCGGTCTGGCTGGGGACGGGTCGGGGAGCGAGGGAGGGGTTCTGGCTCTTGGAGAGGGTTTGGCTGGGAGAGCCAGTCTGGCTGGTTTCTGTCCCGCTCTTGTCCTGTTTGAGTCTGGAGAGGGCGTCGTACTCCATCTGCAGGGCCTCGGCCAGGACCAGCTCCTTCTGACTGAGACCCAGGGCCTCCAGGGTCTCCTTCTGGGTCTGAGCCGCCGACATGGTGCCTCCACAGCAGAGAGGGAGCCGCAAGGACGCTCGGCTGAACTGCTGCTAGAAGGACCGGCGAGGACACATGGATCAGCTGGGGACAGAGGACAGACAGAGAGACCAGGTCATTTCTTAATATTTAGGCCGGATCAAACATCACATCAGGAACGATCCACAGCTACATTTCAGGATTTGTTTTAGGTTTTGGAAAGACAATAACTCGTCCTTCTCCTCTCAGCCCCTCTGCTGGAACTGTTACAAGGATCAGCGTTTGACCAGATCTTAGAAACATACGGCCTGAATAAGCTTTTTACTTTCGAGTCAACGGAGCGCAGCCATGAAACGGACCTCCGTTAGAGAGAGTCCTATACTGCGCTGTGATTGGCCAGCGGTGTATTCGGGGCGTGGCTTAGCGAAGGGTCTCTTGAGCTCTAGCAGCTTGGCACATCTAGAGACTGGAGGTTTGGCTCTTTGCTAAGCAGCTCAGTCAGACTGAACTGAGAGCACTGAGCAGCGAAAAGTCTCCTCACAGATTGACCGCCCCCCGTCCCTGCTGAAGAAAAACCTGCCGCCCCCGTGTTTCACGGCGGGGACGGCGTGTTCGGGGGGACGTGCGCGGTTATTTTCCCGCCACACACTTGCATTTAGGCCAAAAACCAGAGCACCTTCCTCCACGTGGTTCCCCCTCACGCCTTCCTTCTCTTCCATGAAAGGTCAGATCTGTGGAGTCCAGGACTGAAAGCCGTCTCCGCCTGAGCTGAGGATTTTTTTCCCTGACCTGTTCTTTGGCTTCATGGTGCTGCTGTTCACCAATGTTCTCTAACAAACCTCTGAGACCTCATTAACAGTGAGATTAGATTACACGCAGGTAGACTCACTTAACTTTTTACACTGTCCAGATTTTTATTTGTGAAAAGTTTAAAACCACGAATCATTTTCCTTCCACTTCACAATTATGCACCACTGTGTGTTGGTCTTTCGCCAGAGATCCCAGAAAAATGCGTTTATGTTTGTGGTTTAACGTGAAAAAATGAGGAAAAGTTCAAAGTGAATGTGAGAAGCTGTGTTTGTAAAGAAGGCAGCAGGGACGAGAGGAAACCAGGAGGAAGGGCTGGGCCTTAATGTCCTGATAAAACATCTAATGTCCTGATAAAACATCTAATGTCCCGATAAAACATCTAATGTCCCGATAAAACATCTAATGTCCTGATAAAACATCTAATGTCCCGATAAAACATCTAATGTCCCGATAAAACATCTAATGTCCCGATAAAACATCTAATGTCCCGATAAAACATCTAATGTCCTCATAAAACATCTAATGTCCTGATAAAACATCTAATGTCCCGATAAAACATCTAATGTCCTGATAAAACATCTAATGTCCTGATAAAACATCTAATGTCCCGATAAAACATCTAATGTCCCGATAAAACATCTAATGTCCCGATAAAACATCTAATGTCCCGATAAAACATTTCCTGTCAGTTCATATCAATAATTATCAGCATAAAAGTCAGACACTTCCTTCTTTCAGGTTTAGAGGCTGATTTTTGCTCCTGAGTGTAAGTTAATGAGGTTTTAAACTTCGCAGAGCTGAACGTTCAGACCTCTTCTGATAAATATGAGCGATTAAAGTGAAGTCAAAGCTTTTTCAGTCTGTTTCCCGACAAAATTAAAGTCTAAGAGCTGATTGTTGGTTTAAAGGATTCAGCGTGTTCCGTTCGTATCGAGGACTCTGCCCCCCCCCCCGGCGTGCGGCCGAGCGCGGCGGGCGGCAGGAAACAGGAAGGAAGGAAACAGGAAGCGGAGCTGTGAGGAGGTTAAACCAGCTGAGGCCGGATCAAGTCAGCGACAGGAAACCCTGTTCAGGAGCACCTAATGAAGGAACAGCTGAGGAGTGGACAAAATAACAGAAACACCGGGCGGTCACCCAGAACGACCCCAGATCTCCGCTGCTGGAGAGAGAGAGCCTCCACCCAGTAAAAGGTCCTGCTCGGCTCCACCTGCTTCCAACGAACCGGGTCAAAGCTGCGCAGAAGCAGCACGCCGCCAGGATTACAGGTCCGCCCACGCCCCGGCCTATCAGAGCCCAGCGTGTGTGTGATGGTGCGTGCCCTCCCTGTGACGTGCGGCTGTCAGGCAGCGGAGCTCCGAACGTGTCTGTTAAACATTTCATTTATTTTCTGTTTCGACCAGAGCAGTAAAGAACATGGAGATGTCTCCTGGTCTCTGTCCCCTCAGATCCACCAGCTGTTTCCTCTGTGGGGGAGGAGATGATGGGGGAGGGGCTCAGGTCTGTCCCTCCCCCATCACATGTCACAGAACCAGCTGCGCCCCACTTCCACGCTGACAGCACCGGAGTCTGTGTGGAGACACGAGGTCGGGGCTGGAACTAGGGCGTCCCGCACCTGCAGGGTCAGGTGAGCTGCCAGTGAGGTAACACCCCCCCCCCACCTGTCTGTGCCTGGAGACTCTGTCAGCATGGACTCGACTGGTTTCCACATCACGTCTGCATGAGATGCCTAAAAGACATCAGATTAACTCCCCAGGGAGAGAAACCCTTTCAATCAGGGGGGAGGAGACAACAAAGAGCTGCCAGTCTGTGAGTCACATGATCAGAGACTGGTGAACCCCGAGAGGGGGGAGGACCGTTCACCAACACACAGATCTGAATGTTCACCAAGAAACATTTCAGTCTTCGTGTCAACGGAACGCCGTTTCCACGGAAACCGCAGTAAAACCAAAAACCCTGTGATGATTAATTCACATGAACTTTATTAAACTGACAAAAGCTTTAATCAGAAACAAAGTTAGAAAGGCGCGTTCACCATCACGTGCACCATCGCGTGCACCGTCGTGTTCACCATCATGTGCACCGTCGTGTTCACCATCATCGCGTGCACCATCGTGTTCGCCATCGCGTGCACCATCGTGTGCGTCATCGTGTGCACCATCGCGTTCACCATCGTGTGCGTCATCGCGTGCACCATCGTGTGCGCCATTGTGTGCACCATCGCGTTCACCATGGTGTGCGCCATCGCGTGCACCATCACGTGCGCCATCGCATTCACCATGGCGTGCGTCATCGCGTGCACCATCGGTGTGCGTCATCGCGTGCACCATCACGTTCACTATGGTGTGCGTCATCGTGTGCACCATCGCGTTCACCATGGTGTGCGCCATCGCGTTCACTATCGTGTGCGTCATCGTGTGCGTCATCGTGTGCGCCATCGCGTTCACCATCGTGTGCACCATCACCATCCTTTCTGATGGTTTGGGATCTGGACATGCTGACGTGTCAGAGCTGCAGTCTGACGATGCTGCAGGCGCTGAAATCTGTTCTTGGTGCTTTTGTCAGATTAATAAAGTTGATGTGATTGAATCATCTCAGGGTTTGTTTTTCATTTCCTTTGTATTTTACAAACTGTGTGTATAAAATAAAGTTATTTGTTCCCCTGCTGATTTTGTACTCTGACAAAGAAATGATGTGAAGAGAGACAGAAAAACTCAAATCAGAAAAACGCGTCAAAATAAACTGATTTGCATTTTAATGAGTGAAATAAAATCGGACTCCTCTGAGAGCCGCTGAGTTTGTGAACCGGGCCTGTTTTCACGCCGTTTCCTTCTGCAGCTGATTCACAGGTTGGATGAAAGCAGCTCAGGTAGGCGGGCGGCGCAGGGCCTGCAGGTGGACAGGTGAGCTGTCCTCCTGGTCTTGGTACAGGTGCCGCTCTGACTGTAGACCAGGAAGGAGGGCTGTTGTGAGGAAGCTGCACCTGATTCCGACTCGCCGACGTTCCGCCTGACAGCTGGTGACGTGCGATCCCACCTCCTTCCTACACGGTCCAATACCAAGTGACGCCCCGGCTGGTTCTGATGATCCTTTGGTATATTTTATTTCTAGTTCCCCATGTATTCATGAGGGAAGTAAAGAGAGGCTGCAGGCTGACCAACAGCTTCAGAACGAAAACATCAAACTGCCGTCGTGTTCTTTGACTGAACGCAGCGTCTGAGGGATCTAACAAGGATCTGGATCATTCATGAACCTGATCCGCCTGCAGTCTGGTTCTGCTGCTGCCAGATCGGTAACATCTGAAGATTTCACAACTTTGATTGATTGATTTCACCACAGTGACGTCACGTGTGTCGATCGCCACGCCCCTTGCGATGACGTCACAACAGCGATGTTTATTCGAGTTGCTGACAAACATTTGCATCCGGGACTCTAAACGTTCAAACCGAGAAAACGCACCTGTTCTGAGAGTCTGCAGGTGTGGCAGGTGTATGTGACGTCATGGAGAAACTGAAAGCTCATTGGTCTTCTGTAATCACTGTTGGCTGGTTAGAAAATGTCGCAGTGACTTAAAGTTATTTTATTTTTTCTCTCTGAGAACCAAACAGGTGAATCAGAGACGCGGACTGCGCAGACTCAGAGGGAGCAGGTGATTGGACTATACACTGGATTATTATGGGAGTGGAAATGTGTCCCAGTCCCGCGGAGAGAGCGTCCAACCAAACTACATTCACAAATCCGGCAGCATTAAGGTGGCCTCATTCACCGGCCAACATCCCCATCGGCCAGACACATAATATGAGCCCCTGTGCTGCGTTTCACATCCCGACACAACCATTACAGCAACACGCAGTTAGTTTCTACATCTTTTAAACTTTAAATATCTGTTCGACTTCCCTTCCTGCCCGGGTTTTCCACCCACAGCCTGCCATGGAGGGCGGCGGCGAGCCGCCCGGACCCCTCCTCAAAGGCTACCTAAAATTTATTGCTAATAACCTGCATTTAAGCGGATTTCATGTGCGCCGAATTTACCTGCGGAGCTTAACGATTAGCAAAAGGTCATCAGCCACGTTTGAACAGGAAGCCAAGTTAAACAAAAAAGCGGGATTGTTTGTATTGTGCGGTGTCTGAATGGAGTTTGGTGTGACCTTCGCTCCCCGTCCCGTGCAGCAGCGCAAGTGAACAGAACTTCACCGGAATGCGTCAAAACACTTCCATAATTCCAGCAGTGTTAGCTAGCTAGCGGCTGCCCCCCTCCAGGTGGGGGATCTTACCTGGGTCTCGGTCTATGGGCTCCGGGAGCGGGCGGCGGTTGCCATTTTAAAGCGGTTTACTTTTCTGCCCAAAAATCACATCGGTCTCCCTCAACGCTCGGTTCTCCGTCGGTTTCTCCAGGCAGGTTAACGGCCTCCAGTCGCCGGTGCGGCCGGGATTCTCCACATCAGACCGGATCACCGGTCCCGTTAGTGTCCGCCTCTGTTTACCGCTTCAACAATGCAGCAGTGTGGGACCGTACCAGGCGGCTCCGGCTGCCCTGAAGCCCGGAATCTGGCGACGCTCTCGGCTTTGCGTCAGTCTCCGCTCGGCAGCTGCGGACCAGCGGTGTCAAGTCACACACCGACAACACAGGCGGCTTCCGGTCAGAGTTTCAAAATAAACCCAACTGAGATGAAAACATTTGGTCAAAAACCAGAGTAGGTCACAAGTAAACATCCGCCATATTGTTTTACACATAGTTAAATTATTCCTTCACAACATGCATCTGTTTACTTCATATTTATATATTTTGAAATATATTTATGTCAGCTGTGTGTTTATGTCTGTGACTGGCCCCAAATCTCCACTAAAATCATCAATAACAAACTTTCATGCTGAGTGTAACTAAATTATATTCAAACTAAATAATCCATGAAGATAAATAACCATGGAGGTTAATTAAAATTAATTAAACTAAACTAGAAACTACATTTTTTAATTTTTAAAATAGATGAGTCAAAGTAAAATAAAAAAATAAAAGTACTAAAAACTATAATTGATAGCAGAACTGATTATCTTCTTGTCACAGCCCCCACAGGTGGCCATGGCAGCTAAACAGGGTGTCAAAGAGATCCTTCATTTAAAAAATAAATGAGTAATTATTTAATAACATAATTTCTAAATACCCCGATGAGCTGCTCCTCTGCTGCGCTCACACCTTCACAACTGTGGAGATCACTTCCTGTGGCTCTGCCCCGCTTCACAGGACACAAAGTGGGCGTCCAGCAGAGGATGTACTTCCTGTCTCAGGAGCTGCTGATCCAGGTGTTCTTTGCACTGTATATATACAGTATCCACAGTACAAACACTATACAGGATATCCAGGACATATAATAAACTGTGTACTGTCATGTGTGAAAGCAGCCTGTTACATTATTTATTCCAGCATTTGTCCACACTGCTGTTGTTTTCTAGTTTACAGAAACAGTCTTACAGACTCTGTATGTTGTTGTTTATTGTTTATGTTTGTTTATATATTATCTTCCTTCACAAACACAAGCTGCTTCTGTATTTTAGCACGTGAACACAAAGTACTTCCGGTAACGCTGCTGATTCTGCCTGACTTGACTGAGTTTAGTTCAGAGAGGAAAGAGGAGAGACAGCGACACCTGGCGGACAACACCTTCATCACAGCTCAGTGAGCAGCTGACCACCACAGAAGAAGAGTTTAACGCCAAAACACACAAAATACATGAACAGCCCATGTGAGGTTTTCATGGGGAGGCAGTGGAACAGCGGACAGGCCGCATGTTGGGTTTGATTCCCACTGCGACACGTGTTCCTGAGACACTGATGCTGCGTTCATGACTGCAGGCTGCACGATGCTGAAAGTGAACTAAAACACGTCTCTGTCAGGTGGTCACACAGGTGAACCGTCACAGGAGCCTCAGCGTTCATTAAAAACATGAAAACAAGTGACGTAAATAAATGTTACCTGGTAACTTTGTCGGCTCCATCAGCTGGTCATCCTCTGACGTCAGTAAATGTTGTAGATTATACTTCCCAACATTTAGTTCAGAGATGACGACTTTCAGACTGTGACCAGCTACCTGATGACTCCGTGTTTGACTACACGACAGCGAGTATTGTTTTTATTTAAATTCATGCAAACATACTTTATGTTGCCTTTTAGTTGCTGGTTTGCTGTTTCCACTGCGAGCTTCCATGGACCTGCTGCCCTCAGCTGCTCCTCGTGAACTCATATTTTCACTCTGACTTCACAAGTAGGAACTCCGACTCGGAGTGGCGTTCGTGGTTTCCGAGTTCCGAGTTCCGAGTTGCTGGAACGCAGCATTGACCCCTAGTTGCTCCGGAGGCGTCGACCTCTGACGTATTTAGCAATTGTAAGTCGCTTTGGAGAAAAACATCCAAGAAATGTACATCACACGTTTCTTTAAAGGCCCCCTGCTGTAAACACCGTTCTCTGTGACGTCATCAAATTCACTGTGACGTCGTCCATGATGTCATCTGTGACGTCGTCTACTTCACTGTATTTTCTCTGCCGGAGGACGAAAGTTTCTCTGAGCTCACCTCAAATCTCAGTTTCACACCTGGACATACCTGCAGGATTCATTACATCACAGGCCGTTTGGAGCCAATCAGGGTGCACGGTGAAATTTGCACTGCATTGATGTGGAAACTTCATTTGACAGTACAAAGAGACATGAGAGGACCCGGACTTTAGGTGTTGCACTCTCCACCAGCTGAGATGGCGGATCGTTGTCTGAAGGTGTCGAGATGACGAAACTTTGTTTTTCAGAGATGGCAGAACAGCACGAGGCTGGAAAGTGAGTTTGGCGTTTGTTAGACTCGTTCACAGTGTGGTTAGCTCAGCAGGTAGATCACAGGACTCTCTGTGGTGAGTTGGATTCCCACATCAGCTGAATATATTTCCTCTCCCTCTTCAACAAATGAACTGAGCTGGAATAAAGCAGGATTATTGTCTTTTATTGGTCTTTGATTCTGCTGCAGGTTCAGAATCTGAATCTGTCAATCAGTTGCTTCAAAAACAGAAATACAAAGAACTCTGTTTTACATCTTCATTTATACAGTGAAAGTCTAAAGTTCTCTTTAATCAGTCATTTACATGTCATTGTTCAGTCCCTCCAGGATTTCACAGCTGTTACAGAACACAGATTCAACAAATCCCTGTGAATTCAGATCACAATGTTGACCAATCACAGCAACTTTTTCCACAAACGTGACCTCTCAACGCCATTTCCTGCTAAACACTTTGCGAGAGAACGTCAGAAACACATGGAGGACGTCAGACGAGACGCCTAGACACAGGCTGCTGCAGCCAGGTCAGCTGATTTAAACGTGCAGGGTCAGGATCAGGCCGGCCAAGTCCTGGAGGGACTGTTCACTGATCCCACTACAATTCTATAGGTAAAAATATCACATACACACAGAAGAGAGTCCAGCCCACTATTATGCAAATATCTGATTCTATCTGTTCATGTTTCAACACTGAAGAAATTACACTTTGCAACAGTGTAAAGTAGTGAGCGTGTAGCTTGTACAACAGTGTAAAGTAGTGAGCGTGCAGCTCGTATAACACTGTAAAGTAGTGAGCGTGCAGCTTGTACAACAGTGTAAAGTAGTGAGCGTGCAGCTTGTACAACAGTGTAAAGTAGTGAGCGTGCAGCTCGTACAACAGTGTAAAGTAGTGAGCGTGCAGCTCGTATAACAGTGTAAAGTAGTGAGCGTGCAGCTTGTACAACAGTGTAAAGTAGTGAGCGTGCAGCTCGTATAACACTGTAAAGTAGTGAGCGTGCAGCTTGTACAACAGTGTAAAGTAGTGAGCGTGCAGCTTGTATAACAGTGTAAAGTAGTGAGCGTGCAGCTTGTACAACAGTGTAAAGTAGTGAGCGTGCAGCTCGTATAACACTGTAAAGTAGTGAGCGTGCAGCTTGTACAACACTGTAAAGTAGTGAGCGTGCAGCTTGTACAACAGTGTAAAGTAGTCAGCGTGCAGCTTGTACAACAGTGTAAAGTATAACAGTGTAAAGTAGTGAGCGTGCAGCTTGTACAACAGTGTAAAGTAGTGAGCGTGCAGCTTGTACAACAGTGTAAAGTAGTCAGCGTGCAGCTTGTACAACAGTGTAAAGTAGTGAGCAGTGTAAAGCTAGTAGCAGCAGCGTAAAGTATAACAGTGTAAAGTAGTGAGCGTGCAGCTTGTACAACAGTGTAAAGTAGTGAGCGTGCAGCTCGTATAACAGTGTAAAGTAGTGAGCGTGCAGCTTGTACAACAGTGTAAAGTAGTGAGCGTGCAGCTTGTACAACAGTGTAAAGTAGTGAGCGTGCAGCTTGTACAACAGTGTAAAGTAGTGAGCGTGCAGCTTGTAT
The DNA here is from genome assembly GCA_024633595.2 of Lepomis macrochirus. Classification (NCBI taxonomy): domain Eukaryota; kingdom Metazoa; phylum Chordata; class Actinopteri; order Centrarchiformes; family Centrarchidae; genus Lepomis; species Lepomis macrochirus. Next base: position 761,612 of record JALXJV020000004.1, on the reverse strand, counting down.
AACAGTGTAAAGTAGTGAGCGTGCAGCTTGTACAACAGTGTAAAGTAGTGAGCGTGCAGCTTGTACAACAGTGTAAAGTAGTGAGCGTGCAGCTTGTATAACAGTGTAAAGTAGTGAGCGTGCAGCTTGTACAACAGTGTAAAGTAGTGAGCGTGCAGCTCGTATAACACTGTAAAGTAGTGAGCGTGCAGCTTGTACAACAGTGTAAAGTAGTCAGCGTGCAGCTTGTACAACAGTGTAAAGTATAACAGTGTAAAGTAGTCAGCGTGCAGCTTGTACAACAGTGTAAAGTAGTGAGCGTGCAGCTTGTACAACAGTGTAAAGTATAACAGTGTAAAGTAGTGAGCGTGCAGCTTGTACAACAGTGTAAAGTAGTGAGCGTGCAGCTCGTATAACAGTGTAAAGTAGTGAGCGTGCAGCTTGTACAACAGTGTAAAGTAGTGAGCGTGCAGCTTGGTACAACAGTGTAAAGTAGTGAGCCGTAGCAGCTCATACAACAGTGTAAAGTAGTGACAGCAGTGTAAAGTAGTGAGCGTGCAGCTCGTATAACAGTGTAAAGTAGTGAGCGTGCAGCTTTCGTGATAACACTGTAAAGTAGTGAGCGTGCAGCTTGTACAACAGTGTAAAGTAGTGAGCGTGCAGCTTCAGTACAACAGTGTAAAGTAGTGAGCCGTGCAGCTCAGTGATAACAGTGTAAAGTAGTGAGCGTGCAGCTTGTACAACAGTGTAAAGTAGTGAGCATGCAGCTTGTATAACAGTGTAGCAGTGCAGCTCATAACAGTGTAAAGTAGTGAGCGTGCAGCTCGTATAACAGTGTAAAGTAGGGGTGTCCTCACCTTTGTTGCCAGCGGTTTAACATTAATGGCTGTGTGATGTGTTATTTCGAGGGGACAGCAGATTTACACTGTCATTTATGCAAAGAGTCATTTCTTCAGTGTTGAAACATGAAGAGAAAGAATCAGATATTTACAACAACGTGAGGGGGGGACTCACTTGGTGAGATGCTGTATATCTGCAGTTTTGACTAATTCCCACAATTTCATTGCGAAAAAAGTGCTGAAAAACAACATCCCAACTTTCATCGCATTGTTTTAGAAAAGCTGCTGCAAAATCACAAAAAGGCCCTTCAGGTCCTGGAGGGACGACTGATTCACTACGGACTTAAAGGCTTCAGCTTTACCTGTGAGGGGAAGTTAGAAACTAGAAGTTAGACACCATCTGTAACTAAACATCTAATTATAAGACGTGTTCTTGTCATTAGTTATTACTAAGGTGAATAAAATCTTGGGTTCTGTAGTTCTAAAGTTTTCCTGTAATAACGAGATATGAATCTTTTCACATAATTATGACCTAGTTATTAAGAAGATATAAATAATAAAGATCATGATTATAAAGGTGATTAAAACAAACACACGGCATCAGACGTTCGTTCGTCTCGTTAAAGTGCAGCTCAGTTTTATGTCTTCATGAAGTTTAGGCACAAGTTTCCTTCATCTGAGACACAGAAGGAGATCAGGAGGAGAGCCGGAGGTCATGTTCGTGACCTCAGCGTGTCCTCTAAATGTGGACAGTTTGTTTTTCTCTCTGTCCCCTGCAGGACTCTGCCTCTACACCTCCTTCTCCTCTTTACTGTGTAACGACGTCCGTCTCAGCTTCTCCTTCACTTTGACGAACTCCGGAGCTTTCAGGTTCTCCTCCTGTTCCTTCTCCTGCTCCTTCTCCAGCTGAAACACCGGGACAGAGACACATTTAGGACAACAGGAACCGGAATAGGGCAGCAGAGACCAACGAGGAGGACGGACACAACAGGGACAGCAGAGACCAACAGGGAGGACGGACACAACAGGGACAGCAGAGACCAACGGGGAGGACGGACACAACAGGGACAGCAGAGACCAACGAGGAGGACGGACACAACAGGGACAGCAGAGACCAACAGGGAGGACGGACACAACAGGGACAGCAGAGATCAACGGGGAGGACGGACACAACAGGGACAGCAGAGATCAACGGGGAGGACGGACACAACAGGGACAGCAGAGACCAACAGGGAGGACGGACACAACAGGGACAGCAGAGACCAACGAGGAGGACGGACACAACAGGGACAGCAGAGACCAATGGAAGGACAGGACACGAACAGGACACAGAGATGAACTGGAGGACTGGACCAGACAAAGAACGCAGGACCTAGAATCCCAGGAACG